>JAQOOB010000039.1:0-152071 GCA_029721495.1 Citrus inodora
GGGGCCCCAAGTTCGTCCAGCGGAAAAGTGCCCAAAAAACGGGTGGGCTATAGGCTTGGGGCTTGGGGCTGGCGAAGTTCGTCCGCCGGACTCGGAATGGGGCGAAACTTTGCGTGCCCCCTCCGTGTGCCAAAAATAGGCCGCGGGCAAAGCCGCGCCCAAAAACGAGAGCCCGAAGTCCGGGGCCCCAAGTTCGTCCAGCGGAAAAATGCAAAAAAAAACGATGGGCTATAGCCTTGGGGCGTGGGGCTGGCGAAGTTCGTCCGCCGGACTCGGAATGGGGCGAAACTTTGCGTGCCCCCTCCGTGTGCCAAAAATAGGCCGCGGGCAAAGCCGCGCCCAAAAACGAGCGCCCGAAGTCCGGGTCCCCAAGTTCGTCCAGCGGAAAAATGCCCAAAAAACGGGTGCGCTATAGCCTTGGGGCGTGGGGCTGGCGAAGTTCGTCCGCCGGACTCGGAATGGGGCGAAACTTTGCGTGCCCCCTCCGTGTGCCAAAAATAGGCCGCGGGCAAAGCCGCGCCCAAAAACGAGCACCCGAAGTCTGGGGCCACAAGTTCGTCCAGCGGAAAAATGCACAAAAAACGATGGGCTATAGCCTTGGGGCGTGGGGCTGGCGAAGTTCATCCGCCGGACTCGGAATGGGGTGAAACTTTCCATGCCCCCTCCGTGTGCAAAAACTATGCCGCGGGCAAAGCCGCGCCCAAAAACGAGCGTCCAAAGTCCGGGGACCCAAGTTCGTCCAGCGGAAAAATGCCCAAAAACCGATGGGCTATAGCCTTGGGGCGTGGGGCTGGCGAAGTTCATCCGCCGGACTCGGAATGGGGCGAAACTTTCCATGCCCCCTCCGTGTGCCAAAAATATGCCGCGGGCAAAGCCGCGCCTAAAAACGAGCGCCCGAAGTCCGGGGCCCCAAGTTCGTCCAGCGGAAAAATGCCCAAAAAACGATGGGCTATAGCCTTGGGGCGTGGGGCTGGCGAAGTTTGTCCGCCGGACTCGGAATGGGGCGAAACTTTGCGTGCCCCCTCCGTGTGCCAAAAACAGGCCGCGGCCAAAGCCGCGCCCAAAAACGAGCGCCCGAAGTCCAGAGCCCCAAGTTCGTCCAGCGGAAAAATGCCCAAAAAACGGGTGCGCTATAGCCTTGGGGCGTGGGGCTGGCGAAGTTCGTCAGCCGGACTCGGAATGGGGCAAAACTTTGCGTGCCCCCTCCGTGTGCCAAAAATAGGCCGCGGGGAAAGCCACACCCAAAAACGAGCGCCCGAAGTCCGGGGCCCCAAGTTCGTCCAGCGGAAAAATGCCCAGAAAACGGGTGCGCTATAGCCTTGGGGCGTGGGGCAGGCGAAGTTCGTCCGCCGGACTCGGAATGGGGCGAAACTTTGCGTGCCCACTCCGTGTGCCAAAAATAGGCCGCGGGCAAAGCCGCGCCCAAAAACGAGCTCCCGAAGTCTGGGGCCACAAGTTCGTCCAGCGGAAAAATGCACAAAAAACGATGGGCTATAGCCTTGGGGCGTGGGGCTGGCGAAGTTCGTCCGCCGGACTCGGAATGGGGCGAAACTTTCCATGCCCCCTCCGTGTGCCAAAAATATGCCGCGGGCAAAGCCGCGCCCAAAAACGAGGGCCCCAAGCCCGGGGACCCAAGTTCGTCCTGCGAAAAAATGCCCAAAAAACGATGGGCTATAGCCTTGGGGCATGGGGCTGGCGAAGTTCGTCCGCCGGACTCGGAATGGGGTGAAACTTTGCGTGCCCCCTCCGTGTGCCAAAAATAGGCCGCGGGCAAAGCCACGCCCAAAAAACGAGTGCCCCAAGTCCGGGGCCCCAAGTTCGTCCTGCGGAAAAATGCCCAAAAAACGATGGGCTATAGCCTTGGGGCGTGGGGCTGGCGAAGTTCGTCCGCCGGACTCGGAATGGGGCGAAACTTTGCGTGCCCCCTCCGTGTGCCAAAAATAGGCCACGGGCAAAGCCGCGCCCAAAAACGAGCGCCCTAAGTCCGGGGCCCGAAGTTCATCCAGCGGAAAAATGCCCAAAAAAACGGGTGGGGTATAGCCTTGGGGCGTGGGGCTGGCGAAGTTCATCCGCCGGACTCGGAATGGGGCGAAACTTTGTGTGCCCCCTCCGTGCGCCAAAAAAAGACCGCGGGCAAAGCCGTGCTCAAAAACGAGCGCCCGAAGTCCGGGGCCCTAAGTTCGTCCAGCGGAAAAATGCCCAAAAATCGATGGGCTATAGCCTTGGGGCGTGGGGCTGGCAAAGTTCGTCCGCCGGACTCGGAATGGGGCAAAATTTTGCGTGCCCCCTCCGTGTTCCAAAAATAGGCCGCGGGAAAAGCCGCGCCTAAAAACGAGTGCCTGAAGTCCGGGGCCCCAAGTTCGTCCAGCGGAAAAATGCCCAAAAAACGGGTGGGCTATTGCCTTGGGGCGTGGGACTGGCGAAGTTCGTCCGCCGGACTCGGAATTGGGCAAAACTTTGCGTGCCCCCTCCGTGCACCAAAAATAGGCCGTGGGCAAAGCCGTGCCCAAAAACGAGCCCCCGAGGTCCGGGGCCTCAAGTTCGTCCAGCAGAAAAATGCCCAAAAACGGGTGCGCTATAGCCTTGGGGCGTGCGGCTGACGAAGTTCGTCCGCCGGACTCGGAATGGGGTGAAACTTTGCGTGCCCCCTCCGTGTGCCAAAAATAGGCCGCGGGCAAAGCCGCGCCCAAAAACGAGCACCCGAAGTCCGGGGCCACAAGTTCGTCCAGCGGAAAAATGCACAAAAAACGATGGGCTATAGCCTTGGGGCGTGGGGCTGGCGAAGTTTGTCCGCCGGACTCGGAATGTGGCGAAACTTTCCATGCCCCCTCCGTGTGCCAAAAATATGCCGCGGGCAAAGCCGCGCCCAAAAACGAGAGCCCGAAGTCCGGGGTCCCAAGTTCGTCCAGCGGAAAAATGCCCAAAAAACGATGGGCTATAGCCTTGGGGCGTGGGGCTGGCGAAGTTCGTCCGCCGGACTCGGAATGGGGCGAACCTTTGCGTGCACCATCCGTGTGCCAAAAATAGGCCACGGGCAAAGCCGCGCCCAAAAACGAGCGCCCCAAGTCCGGGGCCCCAAGTTCGTCCTGCGGAAAAATGCCCAAAAAACGATGGGCTATAGCCTTGGGGCGTGGGGCTGGCGAAGTTTGTCCGCCGGACTCGGAATGTGGCGAAACTTTCCATGCCCCCCCCGTGTGCCAAAAATATGCCGCGGGCAAAGCCGCGCCCAAAAACGAGAGCCCGAAGTCCGGGGTCCCAAGTTCGTCCAGCGGAAAAATGCCCAAAAAACGATGGGCTATAGCCTTGGGGCGTGGGGCTGGCGAAGTTCGTCCGCCGGACTCGGAATGGGGCGAACCTTTGCGTGCACCATCCGTGTGCCAAAAATAGGCCACGGGCAAAGCCGCGCCCAAAAACGAGCGCCCTAAGTCCGGGGCCCCAAGTTCGTCCAGCAGAAAAATGCCCAAAAAACGGGTGGGCGATAGCCTTGGGGCGTGGGGCTGGCGAAGTTCATCCGCCGGACTCAGAATGGGGCAAAACTTTGCGTGCCCCCTCCGTGCGCCAAAAATAGGCCACGGGCAAAGCCGTGCCCAAAAACGAGCGCCCGAAGTCCGGGGCCCTAAGTTCGTCCAGCGGAAAAATGACCAAAAAACGATGGGCTATAGCCTTGGGGCGTGGGGCTGGCGAAGTTCGTCCGCCGGACTCGGAATGGGGCAAAATTTTGCGTGCCCCCTCCGTGTGCCAAAAATAGGCCGCGGGCAAAGCCGCGCCCAAAAACGAGCGCCCGAAGTCCGGGGCCCCAAGTTCGTCCAGCGGAAAAATGCCCAAAAAACCGGTGGCCTATAGCCTTGGGGAGTGGGGCTGGCGAAGTTCGTCCGCCGGACTCGGAATGGATTGAAACTTTGCGTGCCCCCTCCGTGTGCCAAAAATAGGCCGCGGGCAAAGCCGCACCCAAAAACGAGCGCCTGAAGTCCGGGGCCCCAAGTTCGTCCAGAGGAAAAATGCCCAAAAAACGGGTGGGCTATAGCCTTGGGGCGTGGGGCTGGTGAAGTTCGTCCGCCGGACTCGGAATGGGGCGAAACATTGCGTGCCCCCTCCGTGTGCCAAAAATAGGCCGCGGGCAAAGCCGCGCCCAAAAACGAGCCCCCGAAGTCCGGGGCCCCAAGTTCGTCCAGCGGAAAAATGCCCAAAAAACGGGTGGGCTATAGCCTTGGGGCGTGGGGCTGGCGAAGTAAGTCCGCCGGACTCGGAATGGGGTGAACCTTTGCGTGCCCCCTCCGTGTGCCAAAAATAGGCCGCGGGCAAAGCCGCGCCCAAAAACGAGCGCCCGAAGTCCGGGGCCCCAAGTTCGTCCAGCGGAAAAATGCCCAAAAAACGATGGGCTATAGCCTTGGGGCGTGGGGCCGGCGAAGTTTGTCCGCCGGACTCGGAATGGGGCGAAACTTTGCGTGCCCCCTCCGTGTGCCAAAAATAGGGCGCGGACAAAGCCGCACCCAAAAACGAGCGCCCGAAGTCCGGGGCCCCAAGTTCGTCCAGCGGAAAAATGCCCAAAAAACGATGGGCTCTAGCCTTGGGGCGTGGGGCTGGCGAAGTTCGTCCGCCGGACTCGGAATGGGGCGAAACTTTACGTGCCCCCTCCGTGTGCCAAAAATAGGCTGCGGGCAAAGCCGCGCCTAAAAACGAGCACCCGAAGTCCGGGGCCCCAAGTTCGTCCAGCGGAAAAATGCCCAAAAAACGGGTGGGGTATAGCCTTGGGGCGTAGGGGTGGCGAAGTTCGTCTGCCGGACTCGGAATGGGGTGAAACTTTGCGTGCCCACTCCGTGTGCCAAAAATAGGCCGCGGACAAAGCCGTACCCAAAAACGAGCACCCGAAGTCCGGGGCCCCAAGTTCGTCCAGCGGAAAAATGCCCAAAAAACGATGGGCTATAGCCTTGGGGCGTGGGGCTGGCGAAGTTCGTCCGCCGGACTCGGAATGGGGCGAAACTTTGCGTGCCCCCTCCGTGTGCCAAAAATAGGCTGCGGACAAAGCCGCGCCCAAAAACGAGTGCCCCAAGTTCGGGACCCCAAGTTCGTCCAGCGGAAAAATGCCCAAAAAACGGGTAGGCTATAGACTTGGGGCGTGGGGCTGGCGAAGTTCGTCCGCCGGACTTTGAATGGGGCGAAACTTTGCGTGCCCCCTCCGTGTGCCAAAAATAGGCCGCGGGCAAAGCCGTTGCAAAAACGAGCGCCCGAAGTCCGGGGCCCCAAGTTCGTCCAGCGGAAAAATGCCCAAAAAACGATGGGCTATAGCCTTGGGGCGTGGGGCTGGCGAAGATCGTCCGCCGGACTCGGAATGGGGCGAAACTTTACGTGCCCCCTCCGTGTACAAAAAATAGGCCACGGGCAAAGCCGCACCCGAAGTCCGGGGCCCCGAGTTCGTCCAGCGGAAAAATGCCCAAAAAACGGGTGGGCTATAGCCTTGGGGCGTGGGGCTGGCGAAGTTCGTCCGCCGGACTCGGAATGGGGCGAAACTTTGCGTGACCCCTCCGTGTGCCAAAAATAGGCCGCGGGAAAGCCGCGCCCAAAAACGAGTGCCCGAAGTCCGGGGCCCCAAGTTCGTCCAGCGGAAAAATGCCCAAAAAACGATGGGCTATAGCCTTGGGGCGTGGGGCTGGCGAAGTTCATCCGCCGGACTCGGAATGGGGCGAAATTTTGCGTGCCCCCTCCGTGTGCCTAAAATAGGCCACGGGTATCGCCGCGCCCAAAAACGAGCGCCCGAAGTCCGGGGCTCCAAGTTCGTCCAGCGGAAAAATGCCCAAAAAACGGGTGGGCTATAGCCTTGTGGCGTGGGGCTGGCGAAGTTCGTCCGCCGGACTCGGAATGGGACGAAACTTTGCGTGCCCCCTCCGTGTACCAAAAATAGGCCACGGGCAAGGCCGCTCCCAAAAATGAGCACCCGAAGTCCGGGGCCCCAAGTTCGTCCAGCGGAAAAATGCCCAAAAAACGATGGGCTATAGCCTTGGGGCGTGGGGCTGGCGAAGTTCGTCCGCCGGACTCGGAATGGGGTGAAACTTTGCGTGCCCCCTCCGTGTGCCAAAAATAGGCCGCGGCCAAAGCCGCGCCCAAAAACGAGCGCCCAAAAATGAGCGCCCGAAGTCCGGGGCCCCAAGTTCGTCCAGCGGAAAAATGCCCAAAAAACGATGGGCTATAGCCTTGGGGCGTGGGGCTGGCGAAGTTCGTCCGCCGTACTCGGAATTGGGCGAAACTTTGCGTGCCCCCTCCGTGTGCCAAAAATAGGCCGCGGGCAAAGCCGCGCCCAAAAACGAGCGCCCGAAGTCCGGGGCACCAAGTTCGTCCAGCGGAAAAATGCCCAAAAAACGGGTGGGCTATAGCCTTGTGGCGTGGGGCTGGCGAAGTTCGTCCGCCGGACTCGGAATGGGGCGAAACTTTGCGTGCCCCCTCCGTGTACCAAAAATAGGCCGCGGGCAAGGCCGCGGCCAAAAATGAGCACCCGAAGTCCGGGGCCCCAAGTTCGTCCAGCGGAAAAATGCCCAAAAAACGATGGGCTATAGCCTTGGGGCGTGGGGCTGGCGAAGTTCGTCCGCCGTACTCGGAATGGGGCGAAACTTTGCGTGCCCCCTCCGTGTGCCAAAAATAGGCCGCGGGCAAAGCCGCGCCCAAAAACGAGCGCCCGAAGTCCGGGGCCCCAAGTTCGTCCAGCGGAAAAATGCCCAAAAAACGGGTTGGCTATTGCCTTGTGGCGTGGGGCTGACGAAGTTCGTCCGCCGGACTCGGAATGGGGGGAAACTTTGTGTGCCCCCTCTGTGTGCCAAAAATTGGCCGCGGGCAAAGCCGCGCCCAAAAACGAGAGCCGGAAGTCCGGGGCCCCAAGTTCGTCCAGCGGAAAAATGACCAAAAAACGATGGGCTATAGCCTTGGGGCGTGGGGCTGGCGAAGTTCGTCCGCCGGACTCGCAATGGGGCGAAACTTTGTGTGCCCCCTCCGTGTGCCAAAAATTGGCCGCGGGCAAAGCCGCGCCCAAAACGAGCGCCCGAAGTCCGGGGCCCCAAGTTCGTCCAGCGGAAAAATGCCCAAAAAACGATGGGCTATAGGCTTGGGGCGTGGGGCTGGCGAAGTTCGTCTGCCGGACTCGGAATGGGGCGAAACTTTGCGTGCCCCCTCCGTGTGCCAAAAATAGGCCGAGGGCAAAGCCGCGCCCAAAAACGAGTGCCCGAAGTCCGGGGCCCCAAGTTCGTCCAGCGGAAAAATGCCCAAAAAACGATGGGCTATAGGCTTGGGGCGTGGGGCTGGCGAAGTTTGTCCGCCGGGCTCGGAATGGGACGAAACTTTGCGTGCCCCCTCCGTGTGCCAAAAATAGGCCGCGGACAAAGCTGCGCCCAAAAACGAGCGCCCAAAGTCCGGGGCCCCAAGTTCGTCCAGCGGAAAAATGCCCAAAAAACGATGGGCTATAGCCTTGGGGCGTGGGGCTGGCGAAGTTCGTCCGCCGGACTCGGAATGGGGCGAAACTTTGCGTGCCCCCTCCGTGTGCCAAAAATAGGCCGCGGCCAAAGCCGCGCCCAAAAACGAGCGCCCAAAAACGAGCGCCCGAAGTCCGGGGCCCCAAGTTCGTCCAGCAGAAAATGCCCATAAAACGACGGGCTATAGCCTTGGGGCGTGGGGCTGGCGAAGATCGTCCGCCGGACTCGGAATGGGGCGAAACTTTGTGTGCCCCCTCCGTGTGCCAAAAATTGGCCGCGGGCAAAGCCGCACCCAAAACAAGCACCCGAAGTCCGGGGCCCCAAGTTCGTCCAGCAGAAAAATGCCCAAAAAACGATGGGCTATAGGCTTGGGGCGTGGGGCTGGCGAAGTTCGTCCGCCGGACGCGGAATGGGGCGAAACTTTGCGTGCCCCCTCCGTGTGCCAAAAATAGGCCGCGGGCAAAGCCGCGCCCAAAAACGAGCGCCCGAAGTCCGGGGCCCCAAGTTCGTCCAGCGGAAAAATGCCCAAAAAACGATGGGCTATAGGCTTGGGGCGTGGGGCTGGCGAAGTTCGTCCGCCGGACTCGGAATGGGGCGAAACTTTGCGTGCCCCCTCCGTGTGCCAAAAATAGGCCGCGGGCAAAGCCGCGCCCAAAAACGAGCGCCCGAAGTCCGGGGCCCCAAGTTCGTCCAGCGGAAAAATGCCCAAAAAACGATGGGCTATAGGCTTGGGGCTTGGGGCGTGGGGCTGGCGAAGTTTGTCCGCCGGGCTCGGAATGGGGCGAAACTTTGCGTGCCCCCTCCGTGTGCCAAAAATAGGCCGCGGACAAAGCTGCGCCCAAAAACGAGCGCCCAAAGTCCGGGGCCCCAAGTTCGTCCAGCGGAAAAATGCCCAAAAAACGATGGGCTATAGCCTTGGGGCATGGGGCTGGCGAAGTTCGTCCGCCGGACTCGGAATGGGGCGAAACTTTGCGTGCCGCCTCCGTGTCCCAAAAATAGGCCGCGGGCAAAGCCGCGCCCAAAAACGAGCGCCCGAAGTCCGGGGCCCCAAGTTCGTCCAGCGGAAAAATGCCCAAAAAACGGGTTGGCTATTGCCTTGTGGCGTGGGGCTGACGAAGTTCGTCCGCCGGACTCTGAATGCGGGGAAACTTTGTGTGCCCCCTCTGTGTGCCAAAAATTGGCCGCGGGCAAAGCCGCGCCCAAAAACGAGAGTCGGAAGTCCGGGGCCCCAAGTTCGTCCAGCGGAAAAATGACCAAAAAACGATGGGCTATAGCCTTGGGGCGTGGGGCTGGCGAAGTTCGTCCGCCGGACTCGGAATGGGGCGAAACTTTGCGTGCCCCCTCCGTGTGCCAAAAATAGGCCGCGGACAAAGCTGCGCCCAAAAACGAGCGCCCGAAGTCCGGGGCCCCAAGTTCGTCCAGCGGAAAAATGCCCAAAAAACGGGTTGGCTATTGCCTTGTGGCGTGGGGCTGACGAAGTTCGTCCGCCGGACTCTGAATGCGGGGAAACTTTGTGTGCCCCCTCTGTGTGCCAAAAATTGGCCGCGGGCAAAGCCGCGCCCAAAAACGAGAGTCGGAAGTCCGGGGCCCCAAGTTCGTCCAGCGGAAAAATGACCAAAAAACGATGGGCTATAGCCTTGGGGCGTGGGGCTGGCGAAGTTCGTCCGCCGGACTCGGAATGGGGCGAAACTTTGCGTGCCCCCTCCGTGTACCAAAAATAGGCCGCGGACATGGCCGCGGCCAAAAATGAGCACCCGAAGTCCGGGGCCCCAAGTTCGTCCAGCGGAAAAATGCCCAAAAAATGGGTGGGCTATAGCCTTGGGGCGTGGGGCTGGCGAAGTTCGTCCGCCGGACTCGGAATGGGGCGAAACTTTGCGTGCCCCCTCCGTGTGCCACAAATAGGCCGCGGGCAAAACCGGGCCCAAAAACGAGCGCCCGAAGTCCGGGGCCCCAAGTTCGTCCAGCGGAAAAATGCCCAAAAAACGGGGGGGGCTATAGCCTTGGGGCGTGGGGCTGGCGAAGTTCGTCCGCCGGACTCGGAATGGGGCGAAACTTTGCGTGCCCCCTCCGTGTGCAAAAAATTGGCCGCGGACAAAGCCGCGCCCAAAAGCGAGCGCCCGAAGTCCGGGGCCCCAAGTTCGTCCAGCGGAAAAATGCCCAAAAAACGGGTGGGCTATAGCCTTGGGGCGTGGGCTGGCGAAGTTCGTCCGCCGGACTTGGAATGGGGCGAAACTTTACGTGCCCCCTCCGTGTGCCAAAAATAGGCCGCGGGCAAAGCCGCGCCTAAAAACGAGCGCCCGAAGTCCGGGGCTCCAAGTTCATCCAGCGGAAAAACGCCCAAAAAACGGGTGGGCTATAGCCTTGGGGCGTGGGGCTGGCGAAGTTCGTCCGCCGGATTCGGAATGGGGCAAAATTTTGCGTGCCCCCTCCGTGTGCCAAAAATAGGCCGCGGGCAAAGCCGCGCCCAAAAACGAGCGCCCGAAGTCCGGGGCCCCAAGTTCGTCCAGCGGAAAAATGCCCAAAAAACCGGTGGCCTATAGCCTTGGGGAGTGGGGCTGGCGAAGTTCGTCCGCCGGAGTCGGAATGGATTGAAACTTTGCGTGCCCCCTCCGTGTGCCAAAAATAGGCCGCGGGCAAAGCCGCACCCAAAAACGAGCGCCTGAAGTCCGGGGCCCCAAGTTCGTCCAGAGGAAAAATGCCCAAAAAACGGGTGGGCTATAGCCTTGGGGCGTGGGGCTGGTGAAGTTCGTCCGCCGGACTCGGAATGGGGCGAAACATTGCGTGCCCCCTCCGTGTGCCAAAAATAGGCCGCGGGCAAAGCCGCGCCCAAAAACGAGCCCCCGAAGTCCGGGGCCCCAAGTTCGTCCAGCGGAAAAATGCCCAAAAAACGGGTGGGCTATAGCCTTGGGGCGTGGGGCTGGCGAAGTAAGTCCGCAGGACTCGGAATGGGGTGAACCTTTGCGTGCCCCCTCCGTGTGCCAAAAATAGGCCGCGGGCAAAGCCGCGCCCAAAAACGAGCGCCCGAAGTCCGGGGCCCCAAGTTCGTCCAGCGGAAAAATGCCCAAAAAACGATGGGCTATAGCCTTGGGGCGTGGGGCCGGCGAAGTTTGTCCGCCGGACTCGGAATGGGGCGAAACTTTGCGTGCCCCCTCCGTGTGCCAAAAATAGGCCGCGGACAAAGCCGCACCCAAAAACGAGCGCCCGAAGTCCGGGGCCCCAAGTTCGTCCAGCGGAAAAATGCCCAAAAAACGATGGGCTCTAGCCTTGGGGCGTGGGGCTGGCGAAGTTCGTCCGCCGGACTCGGAATGGGGCGAAACTTTGCGTGCCCCCTCCGTGTGCCAAAAATAGGCTGCGGGCAAAGCCGCGCCTAAAAACGAGCACCCGAAGTCCGGGGCCCCAAGTTCGTCCAGCGGAAAAATGCCCAAAAAACGGGTGGGGTATAGCCTTGGGGCGTAGGGGTGGCGAAGTTCGTCTGCCGGACTCGGAATGGGGTGAAACTTTGCGTGCCCACTCCGTGTACCAAAAATAGGCCGCGGACAAAGCCGTACCCAAAAACGAGCACCCGAAGTCCGGGGCCCCAAGTTCGTCCAGCGGAAAAATGCCCAAAAAACGATGGGCTATAGCCTTGGGGCGTGGGGCTGGCGAAGTTCGTCCGCCGGACTCGGAATGGGGCGAAACTTTGCGTGCCCCCTCCGTGTGCCAAAAATAGGCTGCGGACAAAGGCGCGCCCAAAAACGAGTGCCCCAAGTTCGGGACCCCAAGTTCGTCCAGCGGAAAAATGCCCAAAAAACGGGTAGGCTATAGACTTGGGGCGTGGGGCTGGCGAAGTTCGTCCGCCGGACTTTGAATGGGGCGAAACTTTGCGTGCCCCCTCCGTGTGCCAAAAATAGGCCGCGGGCAAAGCCGTTGCAAAAACGAGCGCCCGAAGTCCGGGGCCCCAAGTTCGTCCAGCGGAAAAATGCCCAAAAAACGATGGGCTATAGCCTTGGGGCGTGGGGCTGGCGAAGATCGTCCGCCGGACTCGGAATGGGGCGAAACTTTACGTGCCCCCTCCGTGTACAAAAAATAGGCCGCGGGCAAAGCCGCACCCGAAGTCCGGGGCCCCGAGTTCGTCCAGCGGAAAAATGCCCAAAAAACGGGTGGGCTATAGCCTTGGGGCGTGGGGCTGGCGAAGTTCGTCCGCCGGACTCGGAATGGGGCGAAACTTTGCGTGCCCCCTCCGTGTGCCAAAAATAGGCCGCGGGAAAGCCGCGCCCAAAAACGAGTGCCCGAAGTCCGGGGCCCCAAGTTCGTCCAGCGGAAAAATGCCCAAAAAACGATGGGCTATAGCCTTGGGGCGTGGGGCTGGCGAAGTTCATCCGCCGGACTCGGAATGGGGCGAAATTTTGCGTGCCCCCTCCGTGTGCCTAAAATAGGCCACGGGTATCGCCGCGCCCAAAAACAAGCGCCCGAAGTCCGGGGCTCCAAGTTCGTCCAGCGGAAAAATGCCCAAAAAACGGGTGGGCTATAGCCTTGTGGCGTGGGGCTGGCGAAGTTCGTCCGCCGGACTCGGAATGGGACGAAACTTTGCGTGCCCCCTCCGTGTACCAAAAATAGGCCACGGGCAAGGCCGCTCCCAAAAATGAGCACCCGAAGTCCGGGGCCCCAAGTTCGTCCAGCGGAAAAATGCCCAAAAAACGATGGGCTATAGCCTTGGGGCGTGGGGCTGGCGAAGTTCGTCCGCCGGACTCGGAATGGGGTGAAACTTTGCGTGCCCCCTCCGTGTGCCAAAAATAGGCCGCGGCCAAAGCCGCGCCCAAAAACGAGCGCCCGAAGTCCGGGGCCCCAAGTTCGTCCAGCGGAAAAATGCCCAAAAAACGATGGGCTATAGCCTTGGGGCGTGGGGCTGGCGAAGTTCGTCCGCCGGACTCGGAATGGGGCGAAACTTTGCGTGCCCCCTCTGTGTGCCAAAAATAGGCCGCGGCCAAAGCCGCGCCCAAAAACGAGCGCCCGAAGTCCGGGGCCCCAAGTTCGTCCAGCGGAAAAATGCCCAAAAAACGATGGGCTATAGCCTTGGGGCGTGGGGCTGGCGAAGTTCGTCCGCCGGACTCGGAATGGGGCGAAACTTTGCGTGCCCCCTCCATGTGCCAAAAATAGGCCGCGGGCAAAGCCGCGCCCAAAAATGAGCGCCCGAAGTCCGGGGCCCCAAGTTCGTCCAGCGGAAAAATGCCCAAAAAACGATGGGCTATAGCCTTGGGGCGTGGGGCTGGCGAAGTTCGTCCGCCGGACTCGGAATGGGGCGAAACTTTGCGTGCCCCCTCCGTGTGCCAAAAATAGGCCGCGGGCAAAGCCGCGCCCAAAAACGAGTGCCCGAAGTCCGGGGCACCAAGTTCGTCCAGCGGAAAAATGCCCAAAAAACGGGTGGGCTATAGCCTTGTGGCGTGGGGCTGGCGAAGTTCGTCCGCCGGACTCGGAATGGGGCGAAACTTTGCGTGCCCCCTCCGTGTACCAAAAATAGGCCGCGGGCAAGGCCGCGGCCAAAAATGAGCACCCGAAGTCCGGGGCCCCAAGTTCGTCCAGCGGAAAAATGCCCAAAAAACGATGGGCTATAGCCTTGGGGCGTGGGGCTGGCGAAGTTCGTCCGCCGTACTCGGAATGGGGCGAAACTTTGCGTGCCCCCTCCGTGTGCCAAAAATAGGCCGCGGGCAAAGCCGCGCCCAAAAACGAGCGCCCGAAGTCCGGGGCCCCAAGTTCGTCCAGCGGAAAAATGCCCAAAAAACGGGTTGGCTATTGCCTTGTGGCGTGGGGCTGACGAAGTTCGTCCGCCGGACTCGGAATGGGGGGAAACTTTGTGTGCCCCCTCTGTGTGCCAAAAATTGGCCGCGGGCAAAGCCGCGCCCAAAAACGAGAGCCGGAAGTCCGGGGCCCCAAGTTCGTCCAGCGGAAAAATGACCAAAAAACGATGGGCTATAGCCTTGGGGCGTGGGGCTGGCGAAGTTCGTCCGCCGGACTCGCAATGGGGCGAAACTTTGTGTGCCCCCTCCGTGTGCCAAAAATTGGCCGCGGGCAAAGCCGCGCCCAAAACGAGCGCCCGAAGTCCGGGGCCCCAAGTTCGTCCAGCGGAAAAATGCCCAAAAAACGATGGGCTATAGGCTTGGGGCGTGGGGCTGGCGAAGTTCGTCTGCCGGACTCGGAATGGGGCGAAACTTTGCGTGCCCCCTCCGTGTGCCAAAAATAGGCCGAGGGCAAAGCCGCGCCCAAAAACGAGTGCCCGAAGTCCGGGGCCCCAAGTTCGTCCAGCGGAAAAATGCCCAAAAAACGATGGGCTATAGGCTTGGGGCGTGGGGCTGGCGAAGTTTGTCCGCCGGGCTCGGAATGGGGCGAAACTTTGCGTGCCCCCTCCGTGTGCCAAAAATAGGCCGCGGACAAAGCTGCGCCCAAAAACAAGCGCCCAAAGTCCGGGGCCCCAAGTTCGTCCAGCGGAAAAATGCCCAAAAAAACGATGGGCTATAGCCTTGGGGCGTGGGGCTGGCGAAGTTCGTCCGCCGGACTCGGAATGGGGCGAAACTTTGCGTGCCCCCTCCGTGTGCCAAAAATAGGCCGCGGCCAAAGCCGCGCCCAAAAACGAGCGCCCAAAAACGAGCGCCCGAAGTCCGGGGCCCCAAGTTCGTCCAGCAGAAAATGCCCATAAAACGACGGGCTATAGCCTTGGGGCGTGGGGCTGGCGAAGATCGTCCGCCGGACTCGGAATGGGGCGAAACTTTGTGTGCCCCCTCCGTGCGCCAAAAATTGGCCGCGGGCAAAGCCGCACCCAAAACAAGCACCCGAAGTCCGGGGCCCCAAGTTCGTCCAGCAGAAAAATGCCCAAAAAACGATGGGCTATAGGCTTGGGGCGTGGGGCTGGCGAAGTTCGTCCGCCGGACTCGGAATGGGGCGAAACTTTGCCTGCCCCCTCCGTGTGCCAAAAATAGGCCGCGGGCAAAGCCGCGCCCAAAAACGTGCGCCCGAAGTCCGGGGCCCCAAGTTCGTCCAGCGGAAAAATGCCCAAAAAACGATGGGCTATAGGCTTGGGGCGTGGGGCTGGCGAAGTTTGTCCGCCGGGCTCGGAATGGGGCGAAACTTTGCGTGCCCCCTCCGTGTGCCAAAAATAGGCCGCGGACAAAGCTGCGCCCAAAAACGAGCGCCCAAAGTCCGGGGCCCCAAGTTCGTCCAGCGGAAAAATGCCCAAAAAACGATGGGCTATAGCCTTGGGGCGTGGGGCTGGCGAAGTTCGTCCGCCGGACTCGGAATGGGGCGAAACTTTGCGTGCCGCCTCCGTGTCCCAAAAATAGGCCGCGGGCAAAGCCGCGCCCAAAAACGAGCGCCCGAAGTCCGGGGCCCCAAGTTCGTCCAGCGGAAAAATGCCCAAAAAACGGGTTGGCTATTGCCTTGTGGCGTGGGGCTGACGAAGTTCGTCCGCCGGACTCTGAATGGGGGGGAAACTTTGTGTGCCCCCTCTGTGTGCCAAAAATTGGCCGCGGGCAAAGCCGCGCCCAAAAACGAGAGTCGGAAGTCCGGGGCCCCAAGTTCGTCCAGCGGAAAAATGACCAAAAAACGATGGGCTATAGCCTTGGGGCGTGGGGCTGGCGAAGTTCGTCCGCCGGACTCGGAATGGGGCGAAACTTTGCGTGCCCCCTCCGTGTACCAAAAATAGGCCGCGGACAAGGCCGCGGCCAAAAATGAGCACCCGAAGTCCGGGGCCCCAAGTTCGTCCAGCGGAAAAATGCCCAAAAAATGGGGTGGGCTATAGCCTTGGGGCGTGGGGCTGGCGAAGTTCGTCCGCCGGACTCGGAATGGGGCGAAACTTTGCGTGCCCCCTCCGTGTGCCACAAATAGGCCGCGGGCAAAACCGGGCCCAAAAACGAGCGCCCGAAGTCCGGGGCCCCAAGTTCGTCCAGCGGAAAAATGCCCAAAAAACGGGGGGGGCTATAGCCTTGAGGCGTGGGGCTGGCGAAGTTCGTCCGCCGGACTCGGAATGGGGCGAAACTTTGCGTGCCCCCTCCGTGTACAAAAAATTGGCCGCGGACAAAGCCGCGCCCAAAAGCGAGCGCCCGAAGTCCGGGGCCCCAAGTTCGTCCAGCGGAAAAATGCCCAAAAAACGGGTGGGCTATAGCCTTGGGGCGTGGGCTGGCGAAGTTCGTCCGCCGGACTTGGAATGGGGCGAAACTTTACGTGCCCCCTCCGTGTGCCAAAAATAGGCCGCGGGCAAAGCCGCGCCTAAAAACGAGCGCCCGAAGTCCGGGGCTCCAAGTTCATCCAGCGGAAAAAACGCCCAAAAAACGGGCGGGCTATAGCCTTGGGGCGTGGGGCTGGCGAAGTTCGTCCGCCGGACTCGGAATGGGGCAAAATTTTGCGTGCCCCCTCCGTGTGCCAAAAATAGGCCGCGGGCAAAGCCGCGCCCAAAAACGAGCGCCCGAAGTCCGGGGCCCCAAGTTCGTCCAGCGGAAAAATGCCCAAAACACCGGTGGCCTATAGCCTTGGGGAGTGGGGCTGGCGAAGTTCGTCCGCCGGACTCGGAATGGATTGAAACTTTGCGTGCCCCCTCCGTGTGCCAAAAATAGGCCGCGGGCAAAGCCGCACCCAAAAACGAGAGCCTGAAGTCCGGGGGCCCCAAGTTCGTCCAGAGGAAAAATGCCCAAAAAACGGGTGGGCTATAGCCTTGGGGCGTGGGGCTGGTGAAGTTCGTCCGCCGGACTCGGAATGGGGCGAAACATTGCGTGCCCCCTCCGTGTGCCAAAAATAGGCCGCGGGCAAAGCCGCGCCCAAAAACGAGCCCCCGAAGTCCGGGGGCCCCAAGTTCGTCCAGCGGAAAAATGCCCAAAAAACGATGGGCTATAGCCTTGGGGCGTGGGGCTGGCGAAGATCGTCCGCCGGACTCGGAATGGGGCGAAACTTTACGTGCCCCCTCCGGTGTGCCAAAAATAGGCCGCGGGCAAAGCCGCGCCTAAAAACGAGCGCCCGAAGTCCGGGGCTCCAAGTTCATCCAGCGGAAAAACGCCCAAAAAACGGGTGGGCTATAGCCTTGGGGAGTGGGGCTGGCGAAGTTCGTCCGCCGGACTCGGAATGGATTGAAACTTTGCGTGCCCCCTCCGTGTGCCAAAAATAGGCCGCGGGCAAAGCCGCACCCAAAAACGAGCGCCTGAAGTCCGGGGCCCCAAGTTCGTCCAGAGGAAAAATGCCCAAAAAACGGGTGGGCTATAGCCTTGGGGCGTGGGGCTGGTGAAGTTCGTCCGCCGGACTCGGAATGGGGCGAAACATTGCGTGCCCCCTCCGTGTGCCAAAAATAGGCCACGGGCAAAGCCGCGCCCAAAAACGAGCCCCCGAAGCCCGGGGCCCCAAGTTCGTCCAGCGGAAAAATGCCCAAAAAACGGGTGGGCTATAGCCTTGGGGCGTGGGGCTGGCGAAGTAAGTCCGCCGGACTCGGAATGGGGTGAACCTTTGCGTGCCCCCTCCGTGTGCCAAAAATAGGCCGCGGGCAAAGCCGCGCCCAAAAACGAGCGCCCGAAGTCCGGGGCCCCAAGTTCGTCCAGCGGAAAAATGCCCAAAAAACGATGGGCTATAGCCTTGGGGCGTGGGGCCGGCGAAGTTTGTCCGCCGGACTCGGAATGGGGCGAAACTTTGCGTGCCCCCTCCGTGTGCCAAAAATAGGCCGCGGACAAAGCCGCACCCAAAAACGAGCGCCCGAAGTCCGGGGCCCCAAGTTCGTCCAGCGGAAAAATGCCCAAAAAACGATGGGCTCTAGCCTTGGGGCGTGGGGCTGGCGAAGTTCGTCCGCCGGACTCGGAATGGGGCGAAACTTTGCGTGCCCCCTCCGTGTGCCAAAAATAGGCTGCGGGCAAAGCCGCGCCTAAAAACGAGCACCCGAAGTCCGGGGCCCCAAGTTCGTCCAGCGGAAAAATGCCCAAAAAACGGGTGGGGTATAGCCTTGGGGCGTAGGGGTGGCGAAGTTCGTCTGCCGGACTCGGAATGGGGTGAAACTTTGCGTGCCCACTCCGTGTGCCAAAAATAGGCCGCGGACAAAGCCGTACCCAAAAACGAGCACCCGAAGTCCGGGGCCCCAAGTTCGTCCAGCGGAAAAATGCCCAAAAAACGATGGGCTATAGCCTTGGGGCTTGGGGCTGGCGAAGTTCGTCCGCCGGACTCGGAATGGGGCGAAACTTTGCGTGCCCCCTCCGTGTGCCAAAAATAGGCTGCGGACAAAGCCGCGCCCAAAAACGAGTACCCCAAGTTCGGGACCCCAAGTTCGTCCAGCGGAAAAATGCCCAAAAAACGGGTAGGCTATAGACTTGGGGCGTGGGGCTGGCGAAGTTCGTCCGCCGGACTTTGAATGGGGCGAAACTTTGCGTGCCCCCTCCGTGTGCCAAAAATAGGCCGCGGGCAAAGCCGTTGCAAAAACGAGCGCCCGAAGTCCGGGGCCCCAAGTTCGTCCAGCGGAAAAATGCCCAAAAAACGATGGGCTATAGCCTTGGGGCGTGGGGCTGGCGAAGATCGTCCGCCGGACTCGGAATGGGGCGAAACTTTACGTGCCCCCTCCGTGTGCCAAAAATAGGCCGCGGGCAAAGCCGCGCCTAAAAACGAGCGCCCGAAGTCCGGGGCTCCAAGTTCATCCAGCGGAAAAAACGCCCAAAAAACGGGTGGGCTATAGCCTTGGGGCGTGGGGCTGGCGAAGTTCGTCCGCCGGACTCGGAATGGGGCAAAATTTTGCGTGCCCCCTCCGTGTGCCAAAAATAGGCCGCGGGCAAAGCCGCGCCCAAAAACGAGCGCCCGAAGTCCGGGGCCCCAAGTTCGTCCAGCGGAAAAATGCCCAAAAAACCGGTGGCCTATAGCCTTGGGGAGTGGGGCTGGCGAAGTTCGTCCGCCGGACTCGGAATGGATTGAAACTTTGCGTGCCCCCTCCGTGTGCCAAAAATAGGCCGCGGGCAAAGCCGCACCCAAAAACGAGCGCCTGAAGTCCGGGGGCCCCAAGTTCGTCCAGAGGAAAAATGCCCAAAAAACGGGTGGGCTATAGCCTTGGGGCGTGGGGCTGGTGAAGTTCGTCCGCCAGACTCGGAATGGGGCGAAACATTGCGTGCCCCCTCCGTGTGCCAAAAATAGGCCACGGGCAAAGCCGCGCCCAAAAACGAGCCCCCGAAGTCCGGGGCCCCAAGTTCGTCCAGCGGAAAAATGCCCAAAAAACGGGTGGGCTATAGCCTTGGGGCGTGGGGCTGGCGAAGTAAGTCCGCCGGACTCGGAATGGGGTGAACCTTTGCGTGCCCCCTCCGTGTGCCAAAAATAGGCCGCGGGCAAAGCCGCGCCCAAAAACGAGCGCCCGAAGTCCGGGGCCCCAAGTTCGTCCAGCGGAAAAATGCCCAAAAAACGATGGGCTATAGCCTTGGGGCGTGGGGCCGGCGAAGTTCGTCCGCCGGACTCGGAATGGGGCGAAACTTTGCGTGCCCCCTCCGTGTGCCAAAAATAGGCTGCGGGCAAAGCCGCGCCTAAAAACGAGCACCCGAAGTCCGGGGCCCCAAGTTCGTCCAGCGGAAAAATGCCCAAAAAACGGGTGGGGTATAGCCTTGGGGCGTAGGGGTGGCGAAGTTCGTCTGCCGGACTCGGAATGGGGTGAAACTTTGCGTGCCCACTCCGTGTGCCAAAAATAGGCCGCGGACAAAGCCGTACCCAAAAACGAGCACCCGAAGTCCGGGGCCCCAAGTTCGTCCAGCGGAAAAATGCCCAAAAAACGATGGGCTATAGCCTTGGGGCGTGGGGCTGGCGAAGTTCGTCCGCCGGACTCGGAATGGGGCGAAACTTTGCGTGCCCCCTCCGTGTGCCAAAAATAGGCTGCGGACAAAGGCGCGCCCAAAAACGAGTGCCCCAAGTTCGGGACCCCAAGTTCGTCCAACGGAAAAATGCCCAAAAAACGGGTAGGCTATAGACTTGGGGCGTGGGGCTGGCGAAGTTCGTCCGCCGGACTTTGAATGGGGCGAAACTTTGCGTGCCCCCTCCGTGTGCCAAAAATAGGCCGCGGGCAAAGCCGTTGCAAAAACGAGCGCCCGAAGTCCGGGGCCCCAAGTTCGTCCAGCGGAAAAATGCCCAAAAAACGATGGGCTATAGCCTTGGGGCGTGGGGCTGGCGAAGATCGTCCGCCGGACTCGGAATGGGGCGAAACTTTACGTGCCCCCTCCGTGTACAAAAAATAGGCCGCGGGCAAAGCCGCACCCGAAGTCCGGGGCCCCGAGTTCGTCCAGCGGAAAAATGCCCAAAAAACGGGTGGGCTATAGGCTTGGGGCGTGGGGCTGGCGAAGTTCGTCCGCCGGACTCGGAATGGGGCGAAACTTTGCGTGCCCCCTCCGTGTGCCAAAAATAGGCCGCGGGAAAGCCGCGCCCAAAAACGAGTGCCCGAAGTCCGGGGCCCCAAGTTCGTCCAGCGGAAAAATGCCCAAAAAACGATGGGCTATAGCCTTGGGGCGTGGGGCTGGCGAAGTTCATCCGCCGGACTCGGAATGGGGCGAAATTTTGCGTGCCCCCTCCGTGTGCCTAAAATAGGCCACGGGTATCGCCGCGCCCAAAAAACGAGCGCCCGAAGTCCGGGGGCTCCAAGTTCGTCCAGCGGAAAAATGCCCAAAAAACGGGTGGGCTATAGCCTTGTGGCGTGGGGCTGGCGAAGTTCGTCCGCCGGACTCGGAATGGGACGAAACTTTGCGTGCCCCCTCCGTGTACCAAAAATAGGCCACGGGCAAGGCCGCTCCCAAAAATGAGCACCCGAAGTCCGGGGCCCCAAGTTCGTCCAGCAGAAAAATGCCCAAAAAACGATGGGCTATAGCCTTGGGGCGTGGGGCTGGCGAAGTTCGTCCGCCGGACTCGGAATGGGGTGAAACTTTGCGTGCCCCCTCTGTGTGCCAAAAATAGGCCGCGGCCAAAGCCGCGCCCAAAAACGAGCGCCCGAAGTCCGGGGCCCCAAGTTCGTCCAGCGGAAAAATGCCCAAAAAACGATGGGCTATAGCCTTGGGGCGTGGGGCTGGCGAAGTTCGTCCGCCGGACTCGGAATGGGGCGAAACTTTGCGTGCCCCCTCCATGTGCCAAAAATAGGCCGCGGGCAAAGCCGCGCCCAAAAACGAGCGCCCGAAGTCCGGGGCCCCAAGTTCGTCCAGCGGAAAAATGCCCAAAAAACGGGTGGGCTATAGCCTTGGGGCGTGGGGCTGGCGAAGTTCGTCTGTCGGACTCGGAATGGGGCAAAAATTTGCGTGCCCCCTCCGTGTGCCAAAAATAGGGCGATGGCAAAGCCGCGCCCAAAAACGAGCGCCCGAAGTCCGGGGCCCCAAGTTCGTCCAGCGGAAAAATGCCTAAAAAACGGGTGGGCTATAGCCTTGCGGCGTGGGACTGGCGAAGTTCGTCCGCCGGACTCAGAATGCGGCAAAACTTTGCGTGCCCCCTCCGTGTGCCAAAAATAGGCCGCGGGCAAAGCCGCGCCCAAAAACGAGCGCCCGAAGTCCGGGGCCCCAAGTTCGTCCAGCGGAAAAATGCCCAAAAAACGGGGTGGGCTATAGCCTTGGGGCGTGGGGCTGGCGAAGTTCGTCCGCCGGACTCGGAATGGGGCGAAAATTTGCGTGCCCCCGCCGTGTGCCAAAAATAGGGCGATGGCAAAGCCGCGCCCAAAAACAAGCGCCCGAAGTCCGGGGCCCCAAGTTCGTCCAGCGGAAAAATGCCTAAAAAACGGGTGGGCTATAGCCTTGCGGCGTGGGGGGTGGCGAAGTTCGTCCGCCGGACTCAGAATGCGGCAAAACTTTGCGTGCCCCCTCCGTGTGCCAAAAATAGGCCGCGGGCAAAGCCGTGCCCAAAAACGAGCACCCGATGCCCGGGGACCCAAGTTCGTCCAGCGGGAAAATGCCCAAAAAACGGGTAGGCTATAGCCTTGGGGCGTGGGGTTGGCGAACTTCGTCCGCCGGACTCGGAATGGGGCGAAACTTTGCGTGCCCCCTCCGTGTGCCAAAAATAGGCCGCGGGAAAAGCCGTGCCCAAAAACGAGCGCCCGAAGTCCGGGGCCCCAAGTTCGTCCAGCGGAAAAATGCCCAAAAAATGATGGGCTATAGCCTTGGGGCGTGGGGCTGGCGAAGTTCGTCCGCCGGACTCGGAATGGGACGAAACTTTGCGTGCCCCCTTTGTGTGCCAAAAATAGGCCGCGGGCAAAGCCGCGCCCAAAAACGAGCGCCCGAAGTCCGGGGCCCCAAGTTCGTCCAGCGGAAAAATGCGCAAAAAACGGGTGGGCTATAGCCTTGGGGCGTGGGGCTGGCGAAGTTCGTCCGCCGGACTAGGAATGGGGCGAAACTTTGCGTGCCCCCTCCGTGTGCCAAAAATAGGCCGCGGGCAAAGCCGCGCCCAAAAACAAGCACCCGAAGTCCGGGGGCCCCAAGTTCGTCCAGCGGAAAAATGCCCAAAAAACGGGTGGGCTATAGCCTTGGGACGTGGGGCCGGCGAAGTTCGTCCGCCGGACTCGGAATGGGGCGAAACTTTGCGTGCCCCCTCCGTGTGCCAAAAATAGGCCGCGGGCAAAGCCGCGCCCAAAAACGAGTGCCCGAAGTCCGGGGCCCCAAGTTCGTCCAGCGGAAAAATGCCCAAAAAACGATGGGCTATAGCCTTGGGGCATGGGGCTGGCGAAGTTCGTCCACCGGACTCGGAATGGGGCGAACCTTTTCGTGCCCCCTCCGTCTGCCAAAAATAGGCCGCGGGCAAAGCCGCGCCCAAAAATGAGCGCCCGAAGTCCGGGGCCCCAAGTTCGTCCAGCGGAAAAATGCCCAAAAAACGGGTGGGCTATAGGCTTGGGGCGTGGGGCTGGCGAAGTTCGTCCGCCGGACTCGGAATGGGGGGGAAACATTTGCGTGCCCCCTCCGTGTGCCAAAAATAGGCCGTGGGAAAAGCCGCACCCAAAAACGAGCGCCCGAAGTCCGGGGCCCCAAGTTCGTCCAGCGGAAAAATGCCCAAAAAACGATTGGCTATAGCCTTGGGGCGTGGGGCTGGCGAAGTTCGTCCACCGGACTCGGAATGGGGGGAAACATTTGTGTGCCCCCTCCGTGTGCCAAAAATAGGCCGTGGGAAAAGCCGCACCCAAAAACGAGCGCCCGAAGTCCGGGGCCCCAAGTTCGTCCAGCGGAAAAATGCCCAAAAAGCGGGTGGGCTATAGCCTTGGGGCGTGGGGCTGGCGAAGTTCGTCCGCCGGACTCGGAATGGGGCGAAACTTTGTGTGCCCCCTCCGTGTGCCAAAAATAGGCCGCGGGAAAAGCCGCGCCTAAAAACGAGCGCCCAAAGTCCGGGGCCCCAAGTTCGTCCAGCGGAAAAATGCCCAAAAACTGATGGGCTATAGCCTTGGGGCGCGGGGCTGGCGAAGTTCGTCCGCCGGACTCGGAATGGGGCGAAACTTTGCGTTCCCCCTTTGTGTGCCAAAAATAGGCCGTGGGTAAAGCCGCGCCAAAAACGAGCGCCCGAAGTCCGGGTCCCCAAGTTCGTCCAGCGGAAAAATGCGCAAAAAACGGGTGGGCTATAGCCTTGGGGCGTGGGGCTGGCGAAGTTCGTCCGCCGGACTAGGAATGGGGCGAAACTTTGCGTGCCCCCTCCATGTGCCAAAAATAGGCCGCGGGCAAAGCCGCGCCCAAAAACGAGCACCCGAAGTCCGGGGCCCCAAGTTCGTCCAGCGGAAAAATGCCCAAAAAACGGGTGGGCTATAGCCTTGGGACGTGGGGCTGGCGAAGTTCGTCCGCCGGACTCGGAATGGGGCGAAACTTTGCGTGCCCCCTCCGTGTGCCAAAAATAGGCCGCGGGCAAAGCCGCGCCCAAAAACGAGCGCCCGAAGTCCGGGGCCCCAAGTTCGTCCAGCGGAAAAATGCCCAAAAAACGATGGGCTATAGCCTTGGGGCATGGGGCTGGCGAAGTTCGTCCCCCGGACTCAGAATGGGGCGAAACTTTGCGTGCCCCCTCCGTCTGCCAAAAATAGGCCGCGGGCAAAGCCGCACCCAAAAATGAGCGCCCGAAGTCCGGGGCCCCAAGTTCGTCCAGCGGAAAAATGCCCAAAAAACGGGTGGGCTATAAGCTTGGGGCGTGGGGCTGGCGAAGTTCGTCCGCCGGACTCGGAATGGGGCGAAACTTTGCGTGCCCCCTCCGTGTGCCAAAAATAGACCGCGGGCAAAGCCGCGCCCAAAAACGAGCGCCCGAAGTCCGGGGCCCCAAGTTCGTCCAGCGGAAAAATGCCCAAAAAACGATGGGCTATAGCCTTGGGGCGTGGGGCTGGCGAAGTTCGTCCGCCGGACTCGGAATGGGGCGAAACTTTACGTGCCCCCTCCGTGTACCCAAAATAGGCCGCGGGCAAAGCCGCACCCAAAAACGAGCGCCCGAAGTCCGGGGCCCCAAGTTCATCCAGCGGAAAAATGCCCAAAAAACGATGGGCTATAGCCTTGGGGCGTGGGGCTGGCGAAGTTCGTCCACCGGACTCGGAATGGGGTGAAACTTTGCGTGCCCCCTCCGTGTGCCAAAAATAGGCCGTGGGAAAAGCCGCACCCAAAAACGAGCGCCCGAAGTCCGGGGCCCCAAGTTCGTCCAGCGGAAAAATGCCCAAAAAGCGGGTGGGCTATAGCCTTGGGGCGTGGGGCAGGCGAAGTTCGTCCGCCGGACTCGGAATGGGGCGAAACTTTGCGTGCCCTCTCCGTGTGCCAAAAATAGGCCGCGGGCAAAGCCATGCCCAAAAACGAGTGCCCGAAGTCCGGGGCCCCAAGTTCGTCCAGCGGAAAAATGCCCAAAAAAACGGGTGGGCTACAGCCTTGGGGCGTGGGGCTGGCGAAGTTCGTCCGCCGGACACGGAATGGGGCGACACTTTGCGTGCCCCCGCCGTGTACCAAAAATAAGCCACGGGCAGGGCCGCGCCCAAAAACGAGCGCCCGAAGTCCGGGGCCCCAAGTTCGTCCAGCGGAAAAATGCCCAAAAAACGGGTGGGCGATAGCCTTGGGGCGTGGGGCTGGCGAAGTTCGTCCGCCGGACTCGGAATGGGGCGAAACTTTGCGTGCCCCCTCCGTGTGCCAAAAATAGGCCGCGGGCAAAGCTGCGCCCAAAAACGAGCGCCCGAAGTCCGGGGCCCCAGGTTCGTCCAGCGGAAAAATGCCCAAAAAACGGGTGGGCTATAGCCTTGGGGCGTGGGGCGTGGGGGCGGGCGAAGTTCGTCCGCCGGACTCGGAATGGGGCGAAACTTTGCGTGCCCCCTCCGTGTGCCACAAATAGGCCGCGGGCAAAGCCGCGTCCAAAAACGAGCCCCCGAAATCCGGGGCCCCAAGTTCGTCCAGCGGAAAAATGCCCAAAAAACGATGGGCTATAGCCTTGGGGCGTGGGGCTGGCGAAGTTCGTCCGCCGGACTCGGAATGGGGCGAAACTTTGCGTGCCCTCTCCGTTTGCCAAAAATAGGCCACGGGCAAAGCCATGCCCAAAAACGAGTGCCCGAAGTCCGGGGCCCCAAGTTCGTCCAGCGGAAAAATGCCCAAAAAACGATGGGCTATAGCCTTGGGGCGTGGGGCTGGCGAAGTTCGTCCGCCGGACTCGGAATGGGGCGAAACTTTGCGTGCCCCCTCCGTGTGCCCAGAATAGGCCGCGGGCAAAGCCGCGCCCAAAAATGAGCGCCCGAAGTCCGGGGCCCCAAGTTCGTCCAGCGGAAAAATGCCCAAAAAACGGGTGGGCTACAGCCTTGGGGCGTGGGGCTGGCGAAGTTCGTCCGCCGGACACGGAATGGGGCGACACTTTGCGTGCCCCCTCCGTGTACCAAAAATAGGCCACGGGCAGGGCCGCGCCCAAAAACGAGCGCCCGAAGTCCGGGGCCCCAAGTTCGTCCAGCGGAAAAATGCCCAAAAAACGGGGTGGGCGATAGCCTTGGGGCGTGGGGCTGGCGAAGTTCGTCCGCCGGACTCGGAATGGGGCGAAACTTTGCGTGCCCCCTCCGTGTGCCAAAAATAGACCGCGGGCAAAGCTGCGCCCAAAAACGAGCGCCCGAAGTCCGGGGCCCCAGGTTCGTCCAGCGGAAAAATGCCCAAAAAGCGGGTGGGCTATAGCCTTGGGGCGTGGGGCTGGCGAAGTTCGTCCGCCGGGCTCGGAATGGGGCGAAACTTTGCGTGCCCTCTCCGTGTGCCAAAAATAGGCCGCGGGCAAAGCCATGCCCAAAAACGAGCGCCCGAGGTCCGGGGCCCCAAGTTCGTCAAGCGGAAAAATGCCCAAAAAACGATGGGCTATAGCCTTGGGGCGTGGGGCTGGCGAAGTTCGTCCGCCGGACTCGGAATGGGGCGAAACTTTGCGTGCCCCCTCCGTGTGCCCAGAATAGGCCGCGGGCAAAGCCGCGCCCAAAAATGAGCTTCCCGAAGTCCGGGGCCCCAAGTTCGTCCAGCGGAAAAATGCCCAAAAAACGGGTGGGCGATAGCCTTGGGGCGTGGGGCTGGCGAAGTTCGTCCGCCGGACTCGGAATGGGCCGAAACTTTGCGTGCCCCCTCCGTGTGCCAAAAATAGGCCGCGGGCAAAGCCGCGCCCAAAAACGAGCGCCCGAAGTCCGGGGC
Organism: Citrus inodora; assembly: GCA_029721495.1. Lineage (NCBI taxonomy): Eukaryota > Viridiplantae > Streptophyta > Magnoliopsida > Sapindales > Rutaceae > Citrus > Citrus inodora. The sequence continues at coordinate 26,021 of JAQOOB010000039.1, forward strand.
CCCAGGTTCGTCCAGCGGAAAAATGCCAGAAAAACGGGTGGGCTATAGCCTTGGGGCGTGGGGCGGGCGAAGTTCGTCCGCCGGACTTGGAATGGGGCGAAACTTTGCGTGCCCCCTCCGTGTGCCACAAATAGGCCGCGGGCAAAGCCGCGTCCAAAAACGAGCCCCCGACGTCCGGGGCCCCAAGTTCGTCCAGCGGAAAAATGCCCAAAAAACGATGGGCTATAGCATTGGGGCGTGGGGCTAGCGAAGTTCGTCCGCCGGACTCGGAATGAGGCGAAACTTTGCGTGCCCCCTCCGTGTGCCAAAAATAGGCCGCGGGCAAAGCCGCGCCCAAAAACGAGCGCCTGAAGTCCGGGGCCCCAAGTTCGTCCAGCGGAAAAATGCCCAAAAAACGGGTGGGCTATAGCCTTGGGGCGTGGGGCTGGCGAAGTTCGTCCGGCGGACTCGGAATGGGGCAAACCTTTGCGTGCCCCCTCCGTGTGCCAAAAATAGGACACGGGCAAAGCCGCGCCCAAAAACGAGCGCCCGAAGTCCGGGGCCACATGTTCGTCCAGCGTAAAAATGCCCAAAAAACGATGGGCGATAGCCTTGGGGCGTGGGGCTGGCAAAGTTCGTCCGCCGGACTCGGAATGGGGCGAAAATTTGCGTGCCCCCTCCGTGTGCCAAAAATAGGCCGCGGGCAAAGCGGCGTCCAAAAACGAGCGCCCGAAGTCCGGGGCCCCAAGTTCGTCCAGCGGAAAAATGCCTAAAAAACGGGGTGGGCTATAGCCATGGGGCGTGGGGCTGGCGAAGTTCGTCCGCCGTACCCGGAATGGGGCGAAACTTTGCGTGCCCCCTCCGTGTGGCAAAAATAGGCCGCGGGCAAAGCCGCGCCCAAAAACGAGCGCCCGAAGTCCGGGACCCCAAGTTCGTCCAGCGGAAAAATGCCCAAAAAATGATGGGCTATATCCTTGGGGCGTGGGGCTGGCGAAGTTCGTCCGCCGGACTCGGAATGGGGCGAAACGTTTCGTGCCACCTCCGTGTGCCAAAAATAGGCCGCGGGCAAAGCCGCGCCCATAAACGAGAGCCCGAAGTCCGGGGCCTCAAGTTCGTCCAGCGGAAAAATGCCCAAAAAACGGGTGGGCTATAGCCTTGGGGCGTGGGGCTGGCGAAGTTCGTCCGCCGGACTCGGAATGGGGCGAAACGTTTCATACCCCCTCCATGTGCCAAAAATAGGCCGCGGGCAAAGCCGCGCCCAAAAACGAGCGCCCGAAGTCCGGGGCCCCAAGCTCGTCCCGCGGAAAAATGCCCAAAAAACGATGGGCTATAGCCTTGGGGCGTGGGGCTGGCGAAGTTCGTCCGCCGGACTCGGAAAGGGGCGAAACTTTGCGTTCCCCCTCCGTGTGCCAAAAATAGGCCGCGGGCAAAGCCGCGCCCAAAAACGAGCGCCCGAAGTCCGGGGCCCCAAGTTCGTCCAGCGGAAAAATGCCCAAAAAACGGGTGGGCTATAGCCTTGGGGCGTGGGGCTGGCGAAGTTCGTCCGCCGGACTCGGAATGGGGCGAAACTTTGCGTGCCCCCTCTGTGTGCCAAAACTAGGCCGCGGACAAAGCCGCGCCCAAAAACGAGCGTCCGAAGTCCGGGGCCCCAAGTTCGTCCAGCGGAAAAATGCCCAAAAAACGGGTGGGCTATAGCCTTGGGGCGTGGGGCTGGCGAAGTTCGTCCGCCGGACTCGGAATGGGGCGAAACTTTGCGTGCCCCCTCCGAGTGCCAAAACTAGGCCGTGGGCAAAGCCGCACCCAAAAACAAGTGCCCGAAGTCCGGGGCCCCAAGTTCGTCCAGCGGAAAAATGGGCAAAAAACGATGGGCTATAGCCTTGGGGCGTGGGGCTGGCGAAGTTCATCCGCCGGACTCGGAATGGGGCGAAACTTTGCGTGCCCCCTCCGTCTGCCAAAAATAGGCCGCGGGTAAAGCCGCGCCCAAAAACGAGTCCCCGAAGTCTGGGGTCCCAAGTTCGTCCAGCGGAAAAATGCCCAAAAAACGGGTGGGCTATAGCCTTGGGGCGTGGGGCGGGCGAAGTTCGTCCGCCGGACTCGGAATGGGGCGAAACGTTTCGTGCCACCTCCGTGTGCCAAAAATAGGCCGCGGGCAAAGCCGCGCCCATAAACGAGAGCCCGAAGTCCGGGGCCTCAAGTTCGTCCAGCGGAAAAATGCCCAAAAAACGGGTGGGCTATAGCCTTGGGGCGTGGGGCTGGCGAAGTTCGTCCGCCGGACTCGGAATGGGGCGAAACGTTTCATGCCCCCTCCATGTGCCAAAAATAGGCCGCGGGCAAAGCCGCGCCCAAAAACGAGCGTCCGAAGTCCGGGGCCCCAAGCTCGTCCCGCGGAAAAATGCCCAAAAAACGATGGGCTATAGCCTTGGGGCGTGGGGCTGGCGAAGTTCGTCCGCCGGACTCGGAAAGGGGCGAAACTTTGCGTTCCCCCTCCGTGTGCCAAAAATAGGCCGCGGGCAAAGCCGCGCCCAAAAACGAGCGCCCGAAGTCCGGGGGCCCCAAGTTCGTCCAGCGGAAAAATGCCCAAAAAACGGGTGGGCTATAGCCTTGGGGCGTGGGGCTGGCGAAGTTTGTCCGCCGGACTCGGAATGGGGCGAAACTTTGCGTGCCCCCTCTGTGTGCCAAAACTAGGCCGCGGACAAAGCCGCGCCCAAAAACGAGCGCCCGAAGTCCGGGGCCCCAAGTTCGTCCAGCGGAAAAATGCCCAAAAAAACGGGTGGGCTATAGCCTTGGGGCGTGGGGCTGGCGAAGTTCGTCCGCCGGACTCGGAATGGGGCGAAACTTTGCGTGCCCCCTCCGAGTGCCAAAACTAGGCCGTGGGCAAAGCCGCACCCAAAAACGAGTGCCCGAAGTCCGGGGCCCCAAGTTCGTCCAGCGGAAAAATGGGCAAAAAACGATGGGCTATAGCCTTGGGGCGTGGGGCTGGCGAAGTTCATCCGCCGGACTCGGAATGGGGCGAAACTTTGCGTGCCCCCTCCGTCTGCCAAAAATAGGCCGCGGGTAAAGCCGCGCCCAAAAACGAGCGCCCGAAGTCTGGGGTCCCAAGTTCATCCAGCGGAAAAATGCCCAAAAAACGGGTGGGCTATAGCCTTGGGGCGTGGGGCGGGCGAAGTTCGTCCGCCGGACTCGGAATGGGGTGAAACTTTGCGTGCCCCTCCGTGTGCCGCAAATAGGCCGCGGGCAAAGCCGCGTCCAAAAATGAGCCCCCGATGTCCGGGGCCCCAAGTTCGTCCAGCGGAAAAATGCCCAAAAAACGATGGGCTATAGCATTGGGGCGTGGAGCTGGCGAAGTTTGTCCGCCGGACTCGGAATGAGGCGAAACTTTGCGTGCCCCCTCCGTGTGCCAAAAATAGGCCGCGGGCAAAGCCGCGCCCAAAAACGAGTGCCCGAAGTCCGGGGCCCCAAGTTCGTCCAGCGGAAAAATGCCCAAAAAACGGGTGGGCTATAGCCTTGGGGCGTGGGGCTGGCAAAGTTCGTCCGCCGGACTCAGAAGGGGATGAAACTTTGCGTGCCCCCTCCGTGTGCCAAAAATAGGACGCGGGCAAAGCCGCGCCCAAAAACGAGCGCCCGAAGTCCGGGGCCACATGTTCGTCCAGCGGAAAAATGCCCAAAAAACGGGTGGGCTATAGCCTTGGGGCGTGGGGCTGGCGAAGTTCGTCCGCCGGACTCGGAATGGGGCGAAACTTTTCGTGCCCCCTCCGTGTGCCAAAAATAGGCCGCGGGCAAAGCCGCATCCAAAAACGAGCGTCGGAAGTCCGGGGGCCCCAAGTTCGTCCAGCGGAAAAATGCCCGAAAAATGATGGGCTATAGCCTTGGGGCGTGGGGCTGGCAAAGTTCGTCCGCCGGACTCGGAATGGGGCGAAAATTTGCGTGCCCCCTCCGTGTGCCAAAAATAGGCCGCGGGCAAAGCGGCGTCCAAAAACGAGCGCCCGAAGTCCGGGGCCCCAAGTTCGTCCAGCGGAAAAATGCCCAAAAAACGGGGGTGGGCTATAGCCGTGGGGCGTGGGGCCGGCGAAGTTCGTCCGCCGGACTCGGAATGGGGCGAAACTTTGCGTGCCCCCTCCGTGTGGCAAAAATAGGCCTCGGGCAAAGCCGCGCCCAAAAACGAGCGCCCGAAGTCCGGGGCCCCAAGTTCGTCCAGCGGAAAAAATGCCCAAAAAACGGGTGGGCTATAGCCTCGGGACGTGGGGGCTGGCAAAGTTCGTCCGCCGGACTCGGAATGGGGCGAAAATTTGCGTGCCCCCTCCGTGTACCAAAAATAGGCCGCGGGCAAAGCGGCGTCCAAAAACGAGCGCCCGAAGTCCGGGGGCCCCAAGTTCGTCCAGCGGAAAAATGCCCAAAAAACGGGTGGGCTACAGCCGTGGGGCGTGGGGCTGGCGAAGTTCGTCCGCCGGACTCGGAATGGGGCGAAACTTTGCGTGCCCCCTCCGTGTGCCAAAACTAGGCCGCGGGAAAAGCCGCGCCCAAAAACGAGCGCCCGAAGTCCGGGGCCCCAAGTTCGTCCAGCGGAAAAATGCCCAAAAAACGATGGGCTATAGCCTTGGGGCGTGGGGCTGGCGAAGTTCGTCCGCCGGACTCGGAATGGGGCGAAACGTTTCCTGCCCCCTCCGTGTGCCAAAAATAGGCCGCGGGCAAAGCCGCGCCCAAAAACGAGCGCCCGAAGTCCGGGGCCCCAAGTTCGTCCAGCGGAAAATTGCCCAAAAAACGGGTGGGCTATAGCCTTGGGGCGTGGGGCTGGCGAAGTTCGTCCGCCGGACTCGGAATGGGACGAAACTTTGCGTGCCGTCTCCGTGTGCCAAAAATAGGCCGCGGGCAAAGCCGCACCCAAAAACGAGCACCCGAAGTCCGGGGCCCCAAGTTCCTCCAGCGGAAAAAATGCCCAAAAAATGATGGGCTATAGCCTCGGGGCGTGGGGCTGGCGAAGTTCGTCCGCCGGACTCGGAAAGGGGCGAAACTTTGCGTGCCCCCTCCGTGTACCAAAAATAGGCCGCGGGCAAAGCCGCACCCAAAAACAAGCACCCGAAGTCCGGGGGCCCCACGTTCGTCCAGCGGAAAAATGCCCAAAAAACGGGTGGGCTATAGCCTTGGGGCTTGGGGCTGGCGAAGTTCGTCCGCCGGACTCGGAATGGGGCGAAACTTTGCGTGCCCCCTCCATGTGCCAAAAATAGGCCACGGGCAAAGCCGCGCCCCAAAAACGAGTGCCCGAAGTCTGGGGCCCCAAGTTCGTCCAGCGGAAAAATGCCCAAAAAACGGGTGGGCTATAGCCTTGGGGCGTGGGGCTGGCGAAGTTCGTCCGCCGGACTCGGAATGGGGCGAAACTTTACGTGCCCCCTCCGGTGTGCCAAAAAAAGGCCGCGGACAAAGCTGCGCTCAAAAACGAGCGCCTGAAGTCCGGGGCCCCAAGTTCGTCCAGCGGAAAAATTCCCAAAAAACGATGGGCTATAGCCTTGGGGCGTGGGGCTGGCGAAGTTCGTCCGCCGGACTCGGAATGGGACGAAACGTTTCCTGCCCCCTCCGTGTGCCAAAAATAGGCCGCGGGCAAAGCCGCGCCCAAAAACGAGCTCCCGAAGTCCGGGGCCCCAAGTTCGTCCAGCGGAAAATTGCCCAAAAAATGGGTGGGCTATAACCTTGGGGCGTGGGGGTGGCGAAGTTCGTCCGCCGGACTCGGAATGGGGCGAAACTTTGCGTGCCGCCTCCGTGTGCCAAAAATAGGCCGCGGCCAAAGTCGCACCCAAAAACGATTGCCCGAAGTCCGGGGCCCCAAGTTCGTCCAGCGGAAAAATGCCCAAAAAACGATGGGCTATAGCCTTGGGGCGTGGGGCTGGCGAAGTTCGTCCGCCGGACTCGGAAAGGGGCGAAACTTTGCGTGCCCCCTCCGTGTACCAAAAATAGGCTGCGGGCAAAGCCGCGCCCAAAAATGAGCGCCCGAAGTCCGGGGTCCCAAGTTCGTCCAGCGGAAAAATGCCCAAAAAACGGGTGGGCTATAGCCTTGGGGCGTGGGGCTGGCGAAGTTCGTCCGCCGGACTCGGAATGGGGCGAAACTTTGCGTGCCCCCTCCATGTGCCAAAAATAGGCCGCGGGCAAAGCCGCGCCCAAAAACGAGTGCCCGAAGTCCGGGGCCCCAAGTTCGTCCAGCGGAAAAATGCCCAAAAAACGATGGGCTATAGCCTTGGGGCGTGGGGCTGGCGAAGTTCGTCCGCCGGACTCGGAATGGGACGAAACTTTGCGTGCCCCCTCCTTGTGCCAAAAATAGGCCGGGGACAAAGCCATTCCCAAAAACGAGCGCCCGAGGTCTGGGGCCCCAAGTTCGTCCAGCGGAAAAATGCCCAAAAAACGGGGTGGGCTATAGCCTTGGGGCGTGGGGCTGGCAAAGTTCATCCGCCGGACTCGGAATGGGGCGAAACTTTGCGTGCCCCCTCCGTGTGCCAAAAAAAGGCCGCGGACAAAGCCGCGCTCAAAAATGAGCGCCCGAAGTTCGGGGCCCCAAGTTCATCCAGCGGAAAAATGCGCAAAAAAACGATGGGCTATAGCCTTGGGGCGTGGTGCTGGCGAAGTTCGTCCGCCGGACTCGGAATGGGGCGAAACTTTGCGTGCCCCCTCCGTGTGCCAAAAATAGGCCGCGGACAAAGCCGCGCCCTAAAACGAGCGCCCGAAGTCTGGGGCCCCAAGTTCGTCCAGCGGAAAAATGCCCAAAAAACGGGTGGGCTATAGCCTTGGGGCGTGGGGCTGGCGAAGTTCGTCCGCCGGACTCGGAATGGGGCGAAACTTTGCGTGCCCCCTCCGTGTGCCAAAAATAGGCTGCGGGCGAAGCCGCGCCCAAAAACGAGCGCCCGAAGTCTGGGGCCTCAAGTTCGTCCAGCGGAAAAATGCCCAAAAAACGGGTGGGCTATAGCCTTGGGGCGTGGGGCTTGCGAAGTTCGTCCGCCGGACTCGGAATGGGGCGAAACTTTGCATGCCCCCTCCGTGTGCCAAAAATAGGCCGCGGGCGAAGCCGCGCCCAAAAATGAGCGCCCGAAGTCTGGGGCCTCAAGTTCGTCCAGCGGAAAAATGCCCAAAAAACGGGTGGGCTATAGCCTTGGGGCGTGGGGCCGGCGAAGTTCGTCCGCGCGGACTCGGAATGGGGCGAATCTTTGCGTGCCCCCTCCGTGTGCCAAAAATAGGCCGCGGGCAAAGCTTCGCCCAAAAACGAGCGCCCGAAGTCCGGGGCCCCCAAGTTCGTCCAGCGGAAAAATGCCCAAAAAACGATGGGCTATAGCCTTGGGGCGTGGTGCTGGCGAAGTTCGTCCGCCGGACTCGGAATGGGGTGAAACTTTGCGTGCCCCCTCCGTGTGCCAAAAATAGGCCGCGGACAAAGCCGCGCTCTAAAACGAGCGCCCGAAGTCTGGGGCCCCAAGTTCGTCCAGCGGAAAAATGCCCAAAAAACGGGTGGGCTATAGCCTTGGGGCGTGGGGCTGGCGAAGTTCATCCGCCGGACTCGGAATGGGGCAAAACTTTGCGTGCCCCCTCCGTGTGCCAAAAATAGGCCGCGGACAAAGCCACGCCCAAAAACGACCGCCCGAAGTCCGGGGCCCCAAGTTCGTCCAGCGGAAAAATGCCCAAAAAATGATGGGCTATAGACTTGGGGCGTGGGGCTGGCGAAGTTCGTCCGCCGGACTCGGAATGGGGCGAAACTTTGCGTGCCCCCTCCGTGTGCTAAAAATAGGCCGCGGACGAAGCCGCGCCCAAAAACGAGCGCCCGAAGTCCGGGGCCCCAAGTTCGTCCACGGAAAAATGCCCAAAAAACGGGGTGGGCTATAGCCTTGGGGCGTGGGGCTGGCGAAGTTCGTCCGCCGGACTCGGAATGGGGCGAAACTTTGCGTGCCCCCTCCGTGTGCCAAAAATAGGCCGCGGGCAAAGCCGCGCCCAAAAATGAGCGCCCGATGTCCCGGGGCCCCAAGTTCGTCCAGCGGAAAAATGCCCAAAAAACGATGGGCTATAGCCTTGGGGCGTGGGGCTGGCGAAGTTCGTCCGCCGGACTCGGAATGGGGCGAAACTATGCGTGCCCCCTCCATGTGCCAAAAATAGGCCGCGGGCAAAGCCGCGCCCAAAAACGAGTGCCCGAAGTCCGGGGCCCCAAGTTCGTCCAGCGGAAAAAATGTCCAAAAAACGGGTGGGCTATAGCCTTGGGGCGTGGGACTGGCGAAGTTCGTCCGCCGGACTCGGAATGGGGCGAAACTTTGCGTGCCCCCTCTGTGTGCCAAAAATAGGCCGCGGGAAAAACTGCGCTTAAAAACGAGCGCCCGAAGTCCGGGGCCCCAAGTTCGTCCAGCGGAAAAATGCCCAAAAAACGATGGGCTATAGACTTGGGGCGTGGGGCTGGCGAAGTTCGTCCGCCGGACTCGGAATGGGGCGAAACTTTGCGTGCCCCCTCCGTGTGCCAAAAATAGGCCGCGGACGAAGCCGCGCCCAAAAACGAGCGCCCGAAGTCCGGGGCCCCAAGTTCGTCCACGGAAAAATGCCCAAAAAACGGGTGGGCTACAGCCTTGGGGCGTGGGGCTGGCGCAGTTCGTCCGCCGGACTCGGAATGGGGCTAAACTTTGCGTGCCCCCTCCGTGTGCCAAAAATAGGCTGCGGACAAAGCCACGCCCAAAAACGGCCGCCCGAAGTCCGGGGGCCCCAAGTTCGTCCAGCGGAAAAATGCCCAAAAAACGATGGGCTATAGACTTGGGGCGTGGGGCTGGCGAAGTTCGTCCGCCGGACTCGGAATGGGACGAAACATTGCGTGCCCCCTCCGTGTGCCAAAAATAGGCCGTGGGCAAAGCCGCGCCCAAAAATGAGCGCCCGAAGTCCGGGGCCCCAAGTTCGTCCACGGAGAAATGCCCAAAAAACGGGTGGGCTATAGCCTTGGGGCGTGGGGCTGGCGAAGTTCGTCCGCCGGACTCGGAATGGGGCGAAACTTTGCGTGCCCCCTCCGTGTGCCAAAAATAGGCCGCGGACAAAGCCGCGCCCAAAAATGAGCACCCGATGTCCGGCGCCCCAAGTTCGTCCAGCGGAAAAAATGCCCAAAAAACGATGGGCTATAGCCTTGGGGCGTGGGGCTGGCGAAGTTCGTCCGCCGGACTCGGAATGGGGCGAAACTATGCGTGGCCCCTCCGTGTGCCAAAAATAGGCCGCGGGCAAAGCCGCGCCCAAAAAACGAGTGCCCGAAGTCCGGGGGCCCCAAGTTCGTCCAGCGGAAAAAATGTCCAAAAAACGGGGTGGGCTATAGCCTTGGGGCGTGGGGGATGGCGAAGTTCGTCTGCCGGACTCGGAATGGGGCGAAACTTTGCGTGCCCCCCTCCGTGTGCCAAAAATAGGCCGCGGGAAAAACCGCGCTTAAAAACGAGCGCCCGAAGTCCGGGGCCCCAAGTTCGTCCAGCGGAAAAATGCCCAAAAAACGATGGGCTATAGCCTTGGGGCGTGGGGCTGGCGAAGTTCGTCCGCCGGACCTCGGAATGGGGCGAAACTTTGCGTGCCCCCTCCGTGTGCCAAAAATAGGCCGCGGACAAAGCCGCGCCCTAAAACGAGCGCCCCAAGTCTGGGGGCCCCAAGTTCGTCCAGCGGAAAAATGCCCAAAAAACGGGTGGGCTATAGCCTTGGGGCGTGGGGCTGGCGAAGTTCGTCCGCCGGACTCGGAATGGGGCGAAACTATGCGTGCCCCCTCTGTGTGCCAAAAATAGGCCGCGGGCAAAGCCGCGCCCAAAAACGAGTGCCCTAAGTCCGGGGCCCCAAGTTCATCCAGCGGAAAAATGCCCAAAAAACGGGTGGCTATAGCCTTGGGGCGTGGGGCTGGCGAAGTTCATCCGCCGGACTCTGAATGGGGCGAAACTTTGTGTACCCCCCTCCGTGCGCCAAAAAAAGGCGCGGGCAAAGCCGTGCCCTAAAACGAGCGCCCGAAGTCCGGGGGTCCTAAGTTCGTCCAGCGGAAAAATGCCCAAAAAACGATGGGCTATAGCCTTGGGGCGTGGGGCTGGCAAAGTTCGTCCGCCGGACTCGGAATGGGACGAAACTTTACGTGCCCCCTCCGTGTGCCAAAAATAGGCCGCGGGCAAAGTCCGCGCCCAAAAACGAGCGCCCGAAGTCCGGGGTCCCAAGTTCGTCCAGCGGAAAAATGCCCAAAAAACGGGTGGGCTATTGCCTTGGGGCGTGGGGCTGGCGAAGTTCGTCCGCCGGACTCGGAATTGGGCAAAACTTTGCGTGCCCCCTCCGTGCGCCAAAAATAGGCCATGGGAAAAAGCCGTGCCCAAAAACGAGCGCCCGAGGTCCGGGGCCCCAAGTTCGTCCAGCGGAAAAATGCCCAAAAAACCGGGTGCGCTATAGCCTTGGGGCGTGCGGCTGACGAAGTTCGTCCGCCGGACTCGGAATGGGGCGAAACTTTGCGTGCCCCCTCCGTGTGCCAAAAATAGGCTGCAGGCAAAGCCGCGCCCAAAAACAAGCACCCGAAGTCCGGGGCCACAAGTTCGTCCAGCGGAAAAATGCACAAAAAACGATGGGCTATAGCCTTGGGCCGTGGGGCTGGCGAAGTTTGTCCGCCGGACTCGGAATGGGGCGAAACTTTCCATGCCCCCTCCGTGTGCCAAAAATATGCCGCGGGCAAAGCCGCGCCCAAAAACGAGCGCCCGAAGTCCGGGGCCCCAAGTTCGTCCAGCGGAAAAATGTCCAAAAAACGGGTGGGCTATAGCCTTGGGGCGTGGGGCTGGTGAAGTTCATCCGCCAGACTCGGAATGGGGAAAAACTTTGCGTGCCCCCTCCGTGTGCCAAAAATAGGCCACGGGCAAAGCCGCGCCCAAAAACGAGAGCCCGAAGTCCGGGGGTCCCAAGTTCGTCCAGCGGAAAAATGCCCAAAAAACGATGGGCTATAGCCTTGGGGCGTGGGGGCTGGCGAAGTTTGTCCGCCGGACTCGGAATGGGGCGAAACTTTGCGTGCCCCCTCCGTGTGCCAAAAATAGGCCGCGGACAAAGCCGCACCCAAAAACGAGTGCCCGAAGTCCGGGGCCCCAAGTTCGTCCAGCGGAAAAATGCCCAAAAAACGATGGGCTCTAGCCTTGGGGCGTGGGGCTGGCGAAGTTCGTCCGCCGGACTCGGAATGGGGCGAAACTTTGTGTGCCCCCTCCGTGTGCCAAAAATAGGCTGCCGGCAAAGCCGCGCCCAAAAACGAGTACCCGAAGTCCGGGGCCCCAAGTTCGTCCAGCGGAAAATGCCCAAAAAACGGGTGGGGTATAGCCTTGGGGCGTAGGGGTGGCGAAGTTCGTCTGCCGGACTCGGAATGGGGTGAAACTTTGCGTGCCCACTCCGTGTGCCAAAAATAGGCCGCGGACAAAGCCGCACCCAAAAATGAGAGCCCGAAGTCCGGGGCCCCAAGTTCGTCCAGCGGAAAAATGGCCAAAAAACGATGGGCTATAGCCTTGGGGCGTGGGGCTGGCGAAGTTCGTCCGCCGGACTCGGAATGGGGCGAAACTTTGCGTGCCCCCTCCGTGTGCCAAAAATAGTCCACGGACAAAGCCGCGCCCAAAAACGAGCGCCCCAAGTTCGGGACCCCAAGTTCGTCCAGCGGAAAAAATGCCCAAAAAACGGGTAGGCTATAGCCTTGGGGCGTGGGGCTGGCGAAGTTCGTCCGCCGGACTTTGAATGGGGCGAAACTTTGCGTGCCCCCTCCGTGTGCCAAAAATAGGCCGCGGGCAAAGCCGTGCCAAAAACGAGCGCCCGAAGTCCGGGGCCCCAAGTTCGTCCAGCGGAAAAATGCCCAAAAAACGATGGGCTATAGCCTTGGGGCGTGGGGCTGGCGAAGTTCGTCCGCCGGACTCGGAATGGGGCGAAACTTTACGAGGCCCCTCCGTGTACAAAAAATAGGCCGCGGGCAAAGCTGCGCCCGAAGTCCGGGGCCCCAAGTTCGTCCAGCCGAAAAATGCCCAAAAAACGGGTGGGCTATAGCCTTGGGGCGTGGGGCTGGCGAAGTTCGTCCGCCGGACTCGGAATGGGGCGAAACTTTGCGTGCCCCCTCCGTGTGCCAAAAATAGGCCGTGGGAAGCCGCGCCCAAAAACGAGCGCCCGAAGTCCGGGGCCCCAAGTTCGTTCCAGCGGAAAAATGCCCAAAAAACGATGGGCTATAGCCTTGGGGAGTGGGGCTGGCGAAGTTCGTCCGCCGGACTCGGAATGGGGCGAAACTTTGCGTGCCCCCCTCCGTGTGCCTAAAATAGGCCATGGGTAAAGCCGCGCCCAAAAACGAGCGCCCGAAGTCCGGGGCTCCAAGTTCGTCAAGCGGAAAAATGCCCAAAAAACGGGTGGGGCTATAGCCTTGTGGCGTGGGGCTGGCGAAGTTCGTCCGCCGGACTCGGAATGGGACGAAACTTTACGTGCCCCCTCCGTGTACCAAAAATAGGCCGCGGGCAAGGCCGCGCCCAAAAATGAGCACCCGAAGTCCGGGGCCCCATGTTCGTCCAGCGGAAAAATGCCCAAAAAACGATGGGCTATAGCCTTGGGGCGTGGGGCTGGCGAAGTTCGTCCGCCGGACTCGGAATGGGGCGAAACTTTGCGTGCCCCCTCCGTGTGCCAAAAATAGGCCGCGGCCAAAGCCGCGCCCAAAAACGAGCGCCTGAAGTCTGGGGCCCCATGTTCGTCCAGCAGAAAATGCCCATAAAACGATGGGCTATAGCCTTGGGGCGTGGGGCTGGCGAAGTTCGTCCGCCGGACTCGGAATGGGGCGAAACTTTGCGTGCTCCCTCTGTGTGCCAAAAATAGGCCGCGGGCAAAGCCGCCCCCAAAAACGAGCGCCCGAAGCCCGGGGCCCCAAGTTCGTCCAGCGGAAAAAAGCCCAAAAAACGATGGGCTATAGCCTTGGGGCGTGGGGCTGGCGAAGTTCGTCCGCCGGACTCGGAATGGGGCGAAACTTTGCGTGCCCCCTCCGTGTGCAAAAATAGGCCGCGGGCAAAGCCGCGCCCAAAAACGAGCGCCCGAAGTCTGGGGCCCCAAGTTCGTCCAGCGGAAAAATGCCCAAAAAACGATGGGCTATAGCCTTGGGGCGTGGGGCTGGCGAAGTTCGTCCGCCGGACTCGGAATGGGGCGAAACTTTGCGTGCCCCCTCCGTGTGCCAAAAATAGGCCGCGGGCAAAGCCGCGCCCAAAAACGAGTGCCCGAAGGCCGGGGCACCAAGTTCGTCCAGCGGAAAAATGCCCAAAAAACGGGTGGGCTAAAGCCTTGCGGGGTGGGGCTGGCGAAGTTCGTCCGCCGGACTCGGAATGGGGCGAAACTTTGCGTGCCCCCTCCGTGTACCAAAAATAGGCCGTGGGCAAGGCCGCGGCCAAAAATGAGCACCCGAAGTCCGGGGCCCCAAGTTCGTCCAGCGGAAAAATGCCCAAAAAACGATGGGCTATAGCCTTGGGGCGTGGGGCTGGCGAAGTTCGTCCGCCGGACTCGGAATGGGGCGAAACTTTGCGTGCCCCCTCCGTGTGCCAAAAATAGGCCGCGGGCAAAGCCGCGCCCAAAAACGAGCGCCCGAAGTCCGGGGCCCCCAAGTTCGTCCAGCGGAAAAATGCCCAAAAAACGGGTGGCTATTGCCTCGTGGCGTGGGGCTGACGAAGTTCGTCCGCCGGACTCGGAATGGGGGGTAACTTTGTGTGCCCCCTCTGTGTGCCAAAAATTGGCCGCGGGCAAAGCCGCGCCCAAAAACGAGAGCGGAAGTCCGGGGCCCCAAGTTCGTCCAGCGGAAAAATGACCAAAAAACGATGGGCTATAGCCCTGGGGCGTGGGGCTGGAGAAGTTCGTCCGCCGGACTCGCAATGGGGCGAAACTTTGCGTGCCCCCTCCGTGTGCCAAAAATAGGCCGCGGGCAAAGCCGCGCCCAAAATGAGCGCCCGAAGTCCGGGGCCCCAAGTTCGTCCAGCGGAAAAATGCCCAAAAAACGATGGGCTATAGGCTTGGGGCGTGGGGCTGGCGAAGTTCGTCCGCCGGACTCGGAATGGGGCGAAACTTTGCGTGCCCCCTCCGTGTGCCAAAAATAGGCTGCGGGCAAAGCCGCGCCCAAAAACGAGTGCCCGAAGTCCGGGGCCCCAAGTTCGTCCAGCGGAAAAATGCCCAAAAAACGATGGGCTATAGGCTTGGGGCGTGGGGCTGGCGAAGTTCGTCCGCCGGGCTCGGAATGGGGCGAAACTTTGCGTGCCCCCTCCGTGTGCCAAAAATAGGCCGCGGACAAAGCCGCGCCCAAAACGAGCGCCCAAAGTCCGGGGCACCAAGTTCGTGCAGCGGAAAAATGCCCAAAAAACGATGGGCTATAGCCTTGGGGCGTGGGGCTGGCGAAGTTCGTCCGCCGGACTCGGAATGGGGCGAAACTTTGCGTGCCCCCTCCATGTGCCACAAATAGGCCGCGGGCAAACCCGTGCCCAAAAACGAGCGCCCGAAGTCCGGGGCCCCAAGTTCGTCCAGCGGAAAAATGCCCAAAAAACGGGGGGGGCTATAGCCTTTGGGCGTGGGGCTGGCGAAGTTCGTCCGCGACTCGGAATGGGGCGAAACTTTGCGTGCCCCCTCTGTGTGCCAAAAATAGGCCGCGGACAAAGCCGCGCCCAAAAACGAGCGCCCGAAGTCCGGGGCCCCAAGTTCGTCCAGCGGAAAAATGCCCAAAAAACGATGGGCTATAGCCTTGGGGCGTGGGGCGGGCGAAGTTCGTTCGCCGGACTCGGAATGGGGCGAAACTTTGCGTGCCCCCTCCGTGTGCCAAAAATAGGCCGCGGACAAAGCCGCGCCCAAAAACGAGTGCCCGAAGTCCGGGGCCCCAAGTTCGTCCAGCGGAAAAATGCCCAAAAAACGGGTGGGCTATAGCCTTGGGGCATGGGGCTGGCGAAGTTCGTCCGCCGGACTTGGAATGGGGCGAAACTTTACGTGCCCACTCCGTGTGCCAAAAATAGGCTGCGGGCAAAGCCGCGCCTAAAAACGAGCGCCCGAAGTCCGGGGCCCCAAGTTTGTCCAGCGGAAAAATGCCCAAAAAACGGGTGGGCTATAGCCTTGGGGCGTGGGGCTGGCGAAGTTCGTCTCGCCGGACTCGGAATGGGGCGCGAAACTTTGCGTGCCCCCCTCCGTGTGCCAAAAATAGGCCGCGGGCAAAGCCGCGCCCAAAAACGAGCGCCCCAAGTTCGGGACCCCAAGTTCGTCCAGCGGAAAAATGCCCAAAAAACGATGGGCTATAGCCTTGTGGCGTGGAGCTGGCGAAGTTCGTCCTCCGGACTCGGAATGGGACGAAACTTTGCGTGCCCCCTCCGTGTACCAAAAATAGGCCGCGGGCAAGGCCGCGCCCAAAAATGAGCACCCGAAGTCCGGGGGCCCCAAGTTCGTCCAGCGGAAAAATGCCCAAAAAACGATGGGCTATAGCCTTGGGGCGTGGGGCTGGCGAAGTTCGTCCGCCGGACTCGGAATGGGGCGAAACTTTGCGTGCCCCCTCCGTGTGCCAAAAATAGGCTGCGGCCAAAGCCGCGCCCAAAAACGAGCGCCTGAAGTCTGGGGCCCCATGTTCGTCCAGCAGAAAATGCCCATAAAACGATGGGCTATACCCTTGGGGCGTGGGGCTGGCGAAGTTCGTCCGCCGGACTCGGAATGGGGCGAAACTTTGCGTGCCCCCTCCGTGTGCCAAAAATAGGCCGCGGGCAAAGCCGCGCCCAAAAACGAGTGCCCGAAGTCCGGGGCACCAAGTTCGTCCAGCGGAAAAATGCCAAAAAAACGGGTGGGCTAAAGCCTTGCGGCGTGGGGCTGACGAAGTTCGTCCGCCGGACTCGGAATGGGGCGAAACATTGCGTGCCCCCTCCGTGTGCCAAAAATAGGCCGCGGACAAAGCCGCGCCCAAAAACGAGCGCCCGAAGTCCGGGGCCCCAAGTTCGTCCAGCGGAAAAATGCCCAAAAAATGGGTGGGCTATAGCCTTGGGGCGTGGGGCTGGCGAAGTTCGTCCGCCGGACTCGGAATGGGGCGAAACTTTGCGTGCCCCCTCCGTGTACAAAAAATAGGCCGCGGGCAAGGCCGCGGCAAAAATGAGCACCCGAAGTCCGGGGCCCCAAGTTCGTCCTGCCGAAAAATGCCCAAAAAACGATGGGCTATAGCCTTGGGGCGTGGGGCTGGCGAAGTTCGTCCGCCGGACTCGGAATGGGGCGAAACTTTGCGTGCCCCCTCCGTGGGCCAAAAATAGGCCGCGGGCAAAGGCGCGCCCAAAAACGAGCGCCCGAAGTCCGGGGCCCCCAAGTTCGTCCAGCGGAAAAATGCCCAAAAAACGGGTGGGCTATTGCCTCGTGGCGTGGGGCTGACGAAGTTCGTCCGCCGGACTCGGAATGGGGGGTAACTTTGTGTGCCCCCTCTGTGTGCCAAAAATTAGCCGCGGGCAAAGCCGCGCCCAAAAACGAGAGCCGGAAGTCCGGGGCCCCAAGTTCGTCCAGCGGAAAAATGACCAAAAAACGATGGGCTATAGCCCTGGGGCGTGGGGCTGGAGAAGTTCGTCCGCCGGACTCGCAATGGGGCGAAACTTTGCGTGCCCCCTCCGTGTGCCAAAAATAGGCCGCGGGCAAAGCCGCGCCCAAAATGAGCGCCCGAAGTCCGGGGCCCCCAAGTTCGTCCAGCGGAAAAATGCCCAAAAAACGATGGGCTATAGGCTTGGGGCGTGGGGCTGGCGAAGTTCGTCCGCCGGACTCGGAATGGGGCGAATCTTTGCGTGCCCCCTCCGTGTGCCAAAAATAGGCTGCGAGCAAAGCCGCGCCCAAAAACGAGTGCCCGAAGTCCGGGGCCCCAAGTTCGTCCAGCGGAAAAATGCCCAAAAAACGATGGGCTATAGGCTTGGGGCGTGGGGCTGGCGAAGTTCGTCCGCCGGGCTCGGAATGGGGCGAAACTTTGCGTGCCCCCTCCGTGTGCCAAAAATAGTCCGCGGACAAAGCCGCGCCCAAAAACGAGTGCCCAAAGTCCGGGGCACCAAGTTCGTCCAGCGGAAAAATGCCCAAAAAACGATGGGCTATAGCCTTGGGGCGTGGGGGCTGGCGAAGTTCGTCCGCCGGACTCGGAATGGGGCGAAACTTTGCGTGCCCCCTCCGTGTGCCACAAATAGGCCGCGGGCAAACCGTGCCCAAAAACGAGCGCCCGAAGTCCGGGGCCCCAGTTCGTCCAGCGGAAAAATGCCCCAAAAAACGGGGGGGCTATAGCCTTGGGGCGTGGGGCTGGCGAAGTTCGTCCGCCGGACTCGGAATGGGGCGAAACTTTGCGTGCCCCCTCCGTGTGCCAAAATAGGCCGCGGACAAAGCCGCGCCCAAAAACGAGCGCCCGAAGTCCGGGGCCCCAAGTTCGTCCAGCGGAAAAATGCCCAAAAAACGATGGGCTATAGCCTTGGGGCGTGGGGCTGGCGAAGTTCGTCGCCGGACTCGGAATGGGGCGAAACTTTGCGTGCCCCCTGTGTGTGCCAAAAATAGGCCGCGGGCAAAGCCGCGCCCTAAAACGAGGCGCCCGAAGTCCGGGGCCCCAAGTTCGTCCAGCGGAAAAATGCCCAAAAAATGGGTGGGCTATAGCCTTGGGGCGTGGGGGCTGGCGAAGTTCGTCCGCCAGACTCGGAATGGGGCGAAACTTTGCGTGCCCCCTCCGTGTGCCAAAAATAGGCCGCGGGAAAGCCGCGCCCAAAAACGAGCGCCCGAAGTCCGGGGCCCCAAGTTCGTCCAGCGGAAAAATGCCCAAAAAACGGGTGGGCTATAGCCTTGGGGCGTGGGGCTGGCGAAGTTCGTCCGCCGGACTCGGAATGGGGCGCGAAACTTTGCGTGCCCCCTCCGTGTGCCAAAAATAGGCCGCGGGCAAAGCCGCGTCCAAAAACGAGCGCCCCAAGTTCGGGACCCCAAGTTCGTCCAGCGGAAAAATGCCCAAAAAACGGGTGGGTTATAGCCTTGGGGCGTGGGGCTGGCGAAGTTTGTCCGCCGGACTTTGAATGGGGCAAAACTTTGCGTGCCCCCTCCGTGTGCCAAAAATAGGCCGCGGGCAAAGCCGTGCCAAAAACGAGCGCCCGAAGTCCGGGGCCCCAAGTTCGTCCAGCGGAAAAATGCCCAAAAAACGATGGGCTATAGCCTTGGGGCGTGGGGCTGGCGAAGTTCGTCCGCCGGACTCGGAATGGGGCGAAACTTTATGTGCCCCCTCCGTGTACAAAAAAATAGGCCGCGGGCAAAGCCGCGCCCTAAAACGAGCGCCCGAAGTCCGGGGCCCCAAGTTCGTCCAGCGGAAAAAATGCCCAAAAAATGCGTGGGCTATAGCCTTGGGGCGTGGGGCTGGCGAAGTTCGTCCGCCGGACTCGGAATGGGGCGAAACTTTGCGTGCCCCCTATGTGTGCCAAAAATAGGCCGCGGACAAAGCCGCGCCCAAAAACGAGTGCCCGAAGTCCGGGGCCCCAAGTTCGTCCAGCGGAAAAATGCCCAAAAAACGGGTGGGCTATAGCCTTGGGGCATGGGGCTGGCGAAGTTCGTCCGCCGGACTTGGAATGGGGCGAAACTTTACGTGCCCCCTCCGTGTGCCAAAAATAGGCTGCGGGCAAAGCCGCGCCTAAAAACGAGCGCCCGAAGTCCGGGGCCCCAAGTTTGTCCAGCGGAAAAATGCCCAAAAAACGGGTGGGCTATAGCCTTGGGGCGTGGGGCTGGCGAAGTTCGTCCGCCGGACTCGGAATGGGGGCGCGAAACTTTGCGTGCCCCCTCCGTGTGCCAAAAATAGGCCGCGGGCAAAGCCGCGCCCAAAAACGAGCGCCCCAAGTTCGGGACCCCAAGTTCGTCCAGCGGAAAAAATGCCCAAAAAACGATGGGCTATAGCCTTGGGGCGTGGGGCTGGCGAAGTTCGTCCGCCGGACTCGGAATGGGGCGAAACTTTGCGTGCCCCCTCCGTGGGCCAAAAATAGGCCGCGGGCAAAGGCGCGCCCAAAAACGAGCGCCCGAAGTCCGGGGCCCCAAGTTCGTCCAGCGGAAAAATGCCCAAAAAACGGGTGGGCTATTGCCTCGTGGCGTGGGGCTGACGAAGTTCGTCCGCCGGACTCGGAATGGGGGGTAACTTTGTGTGCCCCCTCTGTGTGCCAAAAATTAGCCGCGGGCAAAGCCGCGCCCAAAAACGAGAGCCGGAAGTCCGGGGCCCCAAGTTCGTCCAGCGGAAAAATGACCAAAAAACGATGGGCTATAGCCCTGGGGCGTGGGGCTGGAGAAGTTCGTCCGCCGGACTCGCAATGGGGCGAAACTTTGCGTGCCCCCTCCGTGTGCCAAAAATAGGCCGCGGGCAAAGCCGCGCCCAAAATGAGCGCCCGAAGTCCGGGGCCCCAAGTTCGTCCAGCGGAAAAATGCCCAAAAAACGATGGGCTATAGGCTTGGGGCGTGGGGCTGGCGAAGTTCGTCCGCCGGACTCGGAATGGGGCGAATCTTTGCGTGCCCCCTCCGTGTGCCAAAAATAGGCTGCGAGCAAAGCCGCGCCCAAAAACGAGTGCCCGAAGTCCGGGGCCCCAAGTTCGTCCAGCGGAAAAATGCCCAAAAAACGATGGGCTATAGGCTTGGGGCGTGGGGCTGGCGAAGTTCGTCCGCCGGGCTCGGAATGGGGCGAAACTTTGCGTGCCCCCTCCGTGTGCCAAAAATAGTCCGCGGACAAAGCCGCGCCCAAAAACGAGTGCCCAAAGTCCGGGGCACCAAGTTCGTCCAGCGGAAAAATGCCCAAAAAACGATGGGCTATAGCCTTGGGGCGTGGGGCTGGCGAAGTTCGTCCGCCGGACTCGGAATGGGGCGAAACTTTGCGTGCCCCCTCCGTGTGCCACAAATAGGCCGCGGGCAAACCCGTGCCCAAAAACGAGCGCCCGAAGTCCGGGGCCCCAAGTTCGTCCAGCGGAAAAATGCCCAAAAAACGGGGGGGCTATAGCCTTGGGGCGTGGGGCTGGCGAAGTTCGTCCGCCGGACTCGGAATGGGGCGAAACTTTGCGTGCCCCCTCCGTGTGCCAAAAATAGGCCGCGGACAAAGCCGCGCCCAAAAACGAGCGCCCGAAGTCCGGGGCCCCAAGTTCGTCCAGCGGAAAAATGCCCAAAAAACGATGGGCTATAGCCTTGGGGCGTGGGGCTGGCGAAGTTCGTCCGCCGGACTCGGAATGGGGCGAAACTTTGCGTGCCCCCTGTGTGTGCCAAAAATAGGCCGCGGGCAAAGCCGCGCCCTAAAACGAGCGCCCGAAGTCCGGGGCCCCAAGTTCGTCCAGCGGAAAAATGCCCAAAAAATGGGTGGGCTATAGCCTTGGGGCGTGGGGCTGGCGAAGTTCGTCCGCCAGACTCGGAATGGGGCGAAACTTTGCGTGCCCCCTCCGTGTGCCAAAAATAGGCCGCGGGAAAGCCGCGCCCAAAAACGAGCGCCCGAAGTCCGGGGCCCCAAGTTCGTCCAGCGGAAAAATGCCCAAAAAACGGGTGGGCTATAGCCTTGGGGCGTGGGGCTGGCGAAGTTCGTCCGCCGGACTCGGAATGGGGCGCGAAACTTTGCGTGCCCCCTCCGTGTGCCAAAAATAGGCCGCGGGCAAAGCCGCGTCCAAAAACGAGCGCCCCAAGTTCGGGACCCCAAGTTCGTCCAGCGGAAAAATGCCCAAAAAACGGGTGGGTTATAGCCTTGGGGCGTGGGGCTGGCGAAGTTTGTCCGCCGGACTTTGAATGGGGCAAAACTTTGCGTGCCCCCTCCGTGTGCCAAAAATAGGCCGCGGGCAAAGCCGTGCCAAAAACGAGCGCCCGAAGTCCGGGGCCCCAAGTTCGTCCAGCGGAAAAATGCCCAAAAAACGATGGGCTATAGCCTTGGGGCGTGGGGCTGGCGAAGTTCGTCCGCCGGACTCGGAATGGGGCGAAACTTTATGTGCCCCCTCCGTGTACAAAAAATAGGCCGCGGGCAAAGCCGCGCCCTAAAACGAGCGCCCGAAGTCCGGGGCCCCAAGTTCGTCCAGCGGAAAAATGCCCAAAAAATGCGTGGGCTATAGCCTTGGGGCGTGGGGCTGGCGAAGTTCGTCCGCCGGACTCGGAATGGGGCGAAACTTTGCGTGCCCCCTATGTGTGCCAAAAATAGGCCGCGGACAAAGCCGCGCCCAAAAACGAGTGCCCGAAGTCCGGGGCCCCAAGTTCGTCCAGCGGAAAAATGCCCAAAAAACGGGTGGGCTATAGCCTTGGGGCATGGGGCTGGCGAAGTTCGTCCGCCGGACTTGGAATGGGGCGAAACTTTACGTGCCCCCTCCGTGTGCCAAAAATAGGCTGCGGGCAAAGCCGCGCCTAAAAACGAGCGCCCGAAGTCCGGGGCCCCAAGTTTGTCCAGCGGAAAAATGCCCAAAAAACGGGTGGGCTATAGCCTTGGGGCGTGGGGCTGGCGAAGTTCGTCCGCCGGACTCGGAATGGGGCGCGAAACTTTGCGTGCCCCCTCCGTGTGCCAAAAATAGGCCGCGGGCAAAGCCGCGCCCAAAAACGAGCGCCCCAAGTTCGGGACCCCAAGTTCGTCCAGCGGAAAAATGCCCAAAAAACGGGTGGGTTATAGCCTTGGGGCGTGGGACTGGCGAAGTTTGTCCGCCGGACTTTGAATGGGGCAAAACTTTGCGTGCCCCCTCCGTGTGCCAAAAATAGGCTGCGGGCAAAGCCGTGCCAAAAACGAGCGCCCGAAGTCCGGGGCCCCAAGTTCGTCCAGCGGAAAAATGCCCAAAAAACGATGGGCTATAGCCTTGGGGCGTGGGGCTGGCGAAGTTCGTCCGCCGGACTCGGAATGGGGCGAAACTTTATGTGCCCCCTCCGTGTACAAAAAATAGGCCGCGGGCAAAGCCGCGCCCTAAAACGAGCGCCCGAAGTCCGGGGCCCCAAGTTCGTCCAGCGGAAAAATGCCCAAAAAATGGGTGGGCTATAGCCTTGGGGCGTGGGGCTGGCGAAGTTCGTCCGCCGGACTCGGAATGGGGCGAAACTTTGCGTGCCCCCTCCGTGTGCCAAAAATAGGCCGCGGGAAAGCCGCGCCCAAAAACGAGCGCCCGAAGTCCGGGGCCCCAAGTTTGTCCAGCGGAAAAATGCCCAAAAAACGGGTGGGCTATAGCCTTGGGGCGTGGGGCTGGCGAAGTTCGTCCGCCGGACTCGGAATGGGGCGAAAATTTGCGTGCCCCCTCCGTGTGCCAAAAATAGGACGATGGCAAAGCCGCGCCCAAAAACGAGCGCCCGAAGTCTGCGGCGCCAAGTTCGTCCAACGGAAAAATGCCTAAAAAATGGGTGGGCTATAGCCTTGCGGTGTGGGACTGGCGAAGTTCGTCCGCCGGACTCAGAATGCGGCAAAACTTTGCGTGCCCCCTCCGTGTGCCAAAAATAGGCCGCGGGCAAAGCCGCGCCTAAAAACGAGTACCCGATGTGCGGGGCCCCAAGTTCGTCCAGCGGAAAAATGCCCAAAAAACGGGTGGGCTATAGCCTTGGGCCGTGGGGCCGGCGAAGTTCGTCCGCCGGACTCGGAATGGGGCGAAACTTTGCGTGCCCCCTCCGTGTGCCAAAAATAGGCCACGGGCAAAGCTGCGCCCAAAAACGAGCGCCCGAAGTCCGGGGCCCCAAGTTCGTCCAGCGGAAAAATGCCCAAAAAACGATGGGCTATAGCCTTGGGGCGTGGGGCTGGCGAAGTTCGTCCGCCGGACTCGGAATGGGGCGAAACTTTGCGTGCCCCCTCCGTGTACCACAAATAGGCCGCGGGCAAAACCGGGCCCAAAAACGAGCGCCCGAAGCCCGGGGCCCAAGTTCGTCCAGCGGAAAAATGCCCAAAAAACGGGGGGGCTATAGCCTTGGGGCGTGGGGCTGGCGAAGTTCGTCCGCCGGACTCGGAATGGGGTGAAACTTGCGTGCCCCCTCCGTGTGTGAAAAATAGGCCGCGGACAAAGCCGCGCCCAAAAGCGAGCGCCTGAAGTCCAGGGCCCCAAGTTCGTCCAGCGGAAAAATGCCCAAAAAACGATGGGCTATAGCCTTGGGGCGTGGGGCTGGCGAAGTTCGTACGCCGGACTCGGAATGGGGCGAAACTTTGCGTGCCCCCTCCGTGTGCCAAAAATAGGCCGCGGGCAAAGCCGCGCCCGAAGTCCGGGGCCCCAAGTTCGTCCAGCGGAAAAATGCCCAAAAAACGGTTGGGCTATAGCCTTGGGGCGTGGGGCTGGCGAAGTTCGTCCGCCGGACTTGGAATGGGGCGAAACTTTACGTACCCCCTCCGTGTGCCAAAAATAGGCCGCGGGAAAAGCCGCGCCTAAAAACGAGCGCCCGAAGTCCGGGGCTCCAAGTTCGTCCAGCGGAAAAATGCCCAAAAAACGGGTGGGCTATAGCCTTGGGGCGTGGGGCTGGCGAAGTTCGTACGCCGGACTCGGAATGGGGCGAAACTTTGCGTGCCCCCTCCGTGTGCCAAAAATAGGCCGCGGGCAAAGCCGCGCCCAAAAACGAGCGCCCGAAGTCCGGGGCCCCAAGTTCGTCCAGCGGAAAAATGCCCAAAAAACGATGGGCTATAGCCTTGGGGCGTGGGGCTGGCGAAGTTCGTCCGCCGGACTCGGAATGGGGCGAAACTTTGCGTGCCCCCTCCGTGTGCCAAAAATAGGCTGCGGGCAAAGTCGCGCCCAAACACGAGCGCCCGAAGTCCGGGGCCCCAAGTTCGTCCAGCGGAAAAATGCCCAAAAAACGGGTGGGCTATAGCCTTGGGGCGTGGGGCTGGCGAAGTTCGTCCGCCGGACTCGGAATGGGGCGAAAATTTGCGTGCCCCCTCCGTGTGCCAAAAATAGGGCGATGGCAAAGCCGCGCCCAAAAACGAGCGCCCGAAGTCCGGGGGCCCAAGTTCGTCCAGCAGAAAAATGCCTAAAAAACGGGTGGGCTATAGCCTTGCGGCGTGGGACTGGCGAAGTTCATCCGCCGGACTCGGAATGGGGGGAAACTGTGCGTGCCCCCTCCGTGTGCCAAAAATAGGCCGCGGACAAAGCCGCGCCCAGAAACGAGCGCCCGAAGTCCGGGGCCCCAAGTTCGTCCAGCGGAAAAATGCCCAAAAAACGATGGGCTATAGCCTTGGCGCATGGGGCTGGCGAAGTTCGTTCGCCGGACTCGGAATGGGGCGAAACTTTGCGTGCCCCCTCCGTGTGCCAAAAATAGGCCGCGGGCAAAGCCGTGCCCAAAAACGAGCGCCCAAAGTCCGGGGCCCCAAGTTCGTCCACCGGAAAAATGCCCAAAAAACGGGTGGGCTATAGCCTTGGGGCGTGGGGCTGGCGAAGTTCGTCCGCCGGACTCGGAATGGGGCAAAACTTTGCGTGCCCCCTCCGTGTGCCAAAAATAGGCCGCGGGCAAAGCCGC
Source organism: Citrus inodora (assembly GCA_029721495.1). NCBI lineage: Eukaryota > Viridiplantae > Streptophyta > Magnoliopsida > Sapindales > Rutaceae > Citrus > Citrus inodora. Next base: position 50,369 of record JAQOOB010000039.1, read on the forward strand.
ACCCAAAAAACGAGCGCCCGAAGTCCGGGGCCCCAAGTTCGTCCAGCGGAAAAATGCCCAAAAAACGATGGGCTATAGCCTTGGGGCGTGGGGCTGGCGAAGTTCGTCCGCCAGACTCGGAATGGGGCGAAACTTTGCGTGCCCCCTCCGTGTGCCAAAAATAGGCCGCGGGCAAAGTCGCGCCCAAAAACGAGCGCCCGAAGTCCGGGGCCCCAAGTTCGTCCAGCGGAAAAATGCCCAAAAAACGGGTGGGCAATAGCCTTGGGGCGTGGGGCTGGCGAAGTTCGTCCGCCGGACTCGGAATGGGGCGAAAATTTGCGTGCCCCCGCCGTGTGCCAAAAATAGGGCGATGGCAAAGCCGCGCCCAAAAACCAGTGCCCGAAGTCCGGGGCCCCAAGTTCGTCCAGCGGAAAAATGCCTAAAAAACGGGTGGGCTATAGCCTTGCGGCGTGGGACTGGCGAAGTTCGTCCGCCGGACTCAGAATGCGGCAAAACTTTGCGTGCCCCCTCCGTGTGCCAAAAATAGGCCGCGGGCAAAGCCGCGCCCAAAAACGAGCACCCGATGCCCGGGGCCCCAAGTTCGTCCAGCGGGAAAATGCCCAAAAAACGGGTAGGCTATAGCCTTGGGGCGTGGGGTTGGCGAAGTTCGTCCGCCGGACTCGGAATGGGGCGAAACTTTGCATGCCCCCTCCGTGTGCCAAAAATAGGCCGCGGGAAAAGCCGCGCCTAAAAACGAGCGCCCAAAGTCCGGGGCCCCAAGTTCGTCCAGCGGAAAAATGCCCAAAAAACGATGGGCTATAGCCTTGGGGCGTGGGGCTGGCGAAGTTCGTCCGCCGGACTCGGAATGGGGCGAAACTTTGCGTGCCCCCTTTGTGTGCCAAAAATAGGCCGCGGGCAAAGCCACGCCCAAAAACGAGCACCCGAAGTCCGGGGCCCCAAGTTCGTCCAGCGGAAAAATGCGCAAAAAACGGGTGGGCTATAGCCTTGGGGCGTGGGGCTGGCGAAGTTCGTCCGCCGGACTAGGAATGGGACGAAACTTTGCGTGCCCCCTCCGTGTGCCAAAAATAGGCCACGGGCAAAGCCGCGCCCAAAAACGAGCACCCGAAGTCCGGGGCCCCAAGTTCGTCCAGCAGAAAAATGCCCAAAAAACGGGTGGGCTATAGCCTTGGGGCGTGGGGCTGGCGAAGTTCATCCGCCGGACTCGGAATGGGGTGAAACTTTGCGTGCCCCCTCCGTGTGCCAAAAATAGGCCGCGGACAAAGCCGCGCCCAAAAACGAGCGCCCGAAGTCCGGGGCCCCAAGTTCGTCCAGCGGAAAAATGCCCAAAAAACGATGGGCTATAGCCTTGGGGCATGGGGCCGGCGAAGTTCGTCCACCGGACTCGGAATGGGGCGAAACTTTGCGTGCCCCCTCCGTGTACCAAAAATAGGCCGCGGGCAAAGCCGCGCCCAAAAATGAGCGCCCGAAGTCCGGGGCCCCAAGTTCGTCCAGCGGAAAAATGCCCAAAAAACGGGTGGGCTATAGGCTTGGGGCGTGGGGCTGGCGAAGTTCGTCCGCCGGACTCGGAATGGGGCGAAACTTTGCGTGCCCCATCCGTGTGCCAAAAATAGACCGCGGGCAAAGCCGCGCCCAAAAACGAGTGCCCGAAGTCCGGGGCCCCAAGTTCGTCCAGCGGAAAAATGCCCAAAAAACGATGGGCTATAGCCTTGGGGCGTGGAGCTGGCGAAGTTCGTCCGCCGGACTCGGAATGGGGCGAAACTTTACGTGCCCCCTCCGTGTGCCCAAAATAGGCCGCGGGCAAAGCCGCGCCCAAAAACGAGCACCCGAAGTCCGGGGCCCCAAGTTCATCCAGCGGAAAAATGCCAAAAAAACGATGGGCTATAGCCTTGGGGCGTGGGGCTGGCGAAGTTCGTCCACCGGACTCGGAATGGGTCGAAACTTTGCGTGCCCCCTCCGTGTGCCAAAAATAGGCCGTGGGCAAAGCCACACCCTAAAACGAGCGCCCGAAGTCCGGGGCCCCAAGTTCGTCCAGCGGAAAAATGCCCAAAAAGCGGGTGGGCTATAGCCTTGGGGCGTGGGGCTGGCGAAGTTCGTCCGCCGGACTCGGAATGGGGCGAAACTTTGCGTGCCCTCTCCGTGTGCCAAAAATAGGCCGCGGACAAAGCCATGCCCAAAAACGAGTGCCCGAAGCCCGGGGCCCCAAGTTCGTCCAGCGGAAAAATGCCCAAAAAAACGATGGGCTATAGCCTTGGGGCGTGGGGCTGGCGAAGTTCATCCGCCGGACTCGGAATGGGGCGAAACTTTGCGTGCCCCCTCCGTGTGCCCAGAATAGGCCGCGGGCAAAGCCGCGCCCAAAAATGAGCGCCCGAAGTCCGGGGCCCCAAGTTCGTCCAGCGGAAAAATGCCCAAAAAACGGGTGGGCTACGGCCTTGGGGCGTGGGGCTGTCGAAGTTCGTCCGCCGGACACGGAATGGGGCGACACTTTGCGTGCCCCCTCTGTGTACCAAAAATAGGCCACGGGCAGGGCCACGCCCAATAACGAGCACCCGAAGTCCGAGGCCCCAAGTTCGTCCAGCGGAAAAATGCCCAAAAAACGGGTGGGCGATAGCCTTGGGGCGTGGGGCTGGCGAAGTTCGTCCGCCGGACTCGGAATGGGGCGAAACTTTGCGTGCCCCCTCCGTGTGCCAAAAATAGGCCGCGGGCAAAGCCGCGCCCAAAAACGAGCGCCCGAAGTCCGGGGCCCCAGGTTCGTCCAGCGGAAAAATGCCCAAAAAACGGGTGGGCTATAGCCTTGGGGCGTGGGGCGGGCAAAGTTCGTCCGCCGGACTCGGAATGGGGCAAAACTTTGCGTGCCCCCTCCGTGTGCCACAAATAGGCCGCGGGCAAAGCCGCGTCCAAAAACGAGCCCCCGAAGTCCGGGGCCCCAAGTTCGTCCAGCGGAAAAATGCCCAAAAAACGATGGGCTATAGCCTTGGGGCGTGGGGCTGGCGAAGTTCGTCCGCCGGACTCGGAATGGGGCGAAACTTTGCGTGCCCCCTCCGTGTGCCCAAAGTAGGCCGCGGACAAAGCCGCGCCCAAAAATGAGCGCCCGAAGTCCGGGGCCCCAAGTTCGTCCAGCGGAAAAATGCCCAAAAAACGATGGGCTATAGCCTTGGGGTGTGGGGCTGGCGAAGTTCGTCCACCGGACTCGGAATGGGGCGAAACTTTGCGTGCCCCCTCCGTGTGCCAAAAATAGGCCGTGGGCAAAGCCGCACCCAAAAACGAGCGCCCGAAGTCCGGGGCCCCAAGTTCGTCCAGCGGAGAAATGCCCAAAAAGCGGGTGGGCTATAGCCTTGGGGCGTGGGGCTGGCGAAGTTCGTCCGCCGGACTCGGAATGGGGCGAAACTTTGCGTGCCCTCTCCGTGTGCCAAAAATAGGCCGCGGGCAAAGCCATGCCCAAAAACGAGCGCCCGAAGTCCGGGGCCCCAAGTTCGTCCAGCGGAAAAATGCCCAAAAAACGATAGGCTATAGCCTTGGGGCGTGGGGCTGGCGAAGTTCGTCCGCCGGACTCGGAATGGGGCAAAACTTTGTGTGCCCCCTCCGTGTGCCCAGAATAGGCCGCGGGCAAAGCCGCGCCCAAAAATGAGCGCCCGAAGTCCGGGGCCCCAAGTTCGTCCAGCGGAAAAATGCCCAAAAAACGGGTGGGCGATAGCCTTGGGGCGTGGGTCTGGCGATGTTCGTCCGCCGGACTCGGAATGGGCCGAAACTTTGCGTGCCCCCTCCGTGTGCCAAAAATAGGCCGCGGGCAAAGCCGCGCCCAAAAACGAGCGCCCGAAGTCCGGGGCCCCAGGTTCGTCCAGCGGAAAAATGCCCAAAAAACGGGTGGGCTATAGCCTTGGGGCGTGGGGCGGGCGAAGTTCGTCCGCCGGACTTGGAATGGGGCGAAACTTTGCGTGCCCCCTCCGTGTGCCACAAATAGGCCGCTGGCAAAGCCGCGTCCAAAAAAGAGCCCCCGACGTCCGGGGCCCCAAGTTCGTCCAGCAGAAAAATGCCCAAAAAATGATGGGCTATAGCATTGGGGCGTGGGGCTAGCGAAGTTCGTCCGCCGGACTCGGAATGAGGCGAAACTTTGCGTGCCCCCTCCGTGTACCAAAAATAGGCCGCGGGCAAAGCCGCGCCCAAAAACGAGCGCCCGAAGTCCGGGGCCCCAAGTTCGTCCAGTGGAAAAATGCCCAAAAAACGGGTGGGCTATAGCCTTGGGGCGTGGGGCTGGCGAAGTTCGTCTGGCGGACTCGGAATGGGGCAAACCTTTGCGTGCCCCCTCCGTGTGCCAAAAATAGGACACGGGCAAAGCCGCGCCCAAAAACGAGCGCCCGAAGTCCGGGGCCACATGTTCGTCCAGCGTAAAAATGCCCAAAAAACGATGGGCGATAGCCTTGGGGCGTGGGGCTGGCAAAGTTCGTCCGCCGGACTCGGAATGGGGCGAAAATTTGCGTGCCCCCTCCGTGTGCCAAAAATAGGCCGCGGGCAAAGCGGCGTCCAAAAACGAGCGCCCGAAGTCCGGGGCCCCAAGTTCGTCCAGCGGAAAAATGCCCAAAAAACGGGTGGGGTATAGCCATGGGGCGTGGGGCTGGCAAAGTTCGTCCGCCGTACTCGGAATGGGGCGAAACTTTGCGTGCCCCCTCCGTGTGGCAAAAATAGGCCGCGGCCAAAGCCGCGCCCAAAAACGAGCCCCCGAAGTCCGGGACCCCAAGTTCGTCCAGCGGAAAAATGCCCAAAAAACAATGGGCTATAGCCTTGGGGCGTGGGGCTGGCGAAGTTCGTCCGCCGGACTCGGAATGGGGCGAAACGTTTCGTGCCACCTCCGTGTGCCAAAAATAGGCCGCGGGCAAAGCCGCGCCCAAAAACGAGCGCCCGAAGTCCGGGGCCTCAAGTTCGTCCAGCGGAAAAATGCCCAAAAAACGAGTGGGCTATAGCCTTGGGGCGTGGGGCTGGCGAAGTTCGTCCGCCGGACTCGGAATGGGGCGAAACGTTTCATGCCCCCTCCATGTGCCAAAAATAGGCCGCGGGCAAAGCCGCGCCCAAAAACGAGCGCCCGAAGTCCGGGGCCCCAAGCTCGTCCCGCGGAAAAATGCCCAAAAAACGATGGGCTATAGCCTTGGGGCGTGGGGCTGGCGAAGTTCGTCCGCCGGACTCGGAAAGGGGTGAAACTTTGCGTTCCCCCTCCATGTGCCAAAAATAGGCCGCGGGCAAAGCCGCGCCCAAAAACGAGCGCCCGAAGTCCGGGGCCCCAAGTTCGTCCAGCGGAAAAATGCCCAAAAAACGGGTGGGCTATAGCCTTGGGGCGTGGGGCTGGCGAAGTTCGTCCGCCGGACTCGGAATGGGGCGAAACTTTGCGTGCCCCCTCCGTGTGCCAAAACTAGGCTACGGGCAAAGCCGCGCCCAAAAACGAGCGCCCGAAGTCCGGGGCCCCAAGTTCGTCGAGCGGAAAAATGCCCAAAAAACGGGTGGGCTATAGCCTTGGGGCGTGGGGCTGGCGAAGTTCGTCCGCCGGACTCGGAATGGGGCGAAACTTTGCGTGCCCCCTCCGAGTGCCAAACTAGGCCGTGGGCAAAGCCGCACCCAAAAACGAGCGCCCAAAGTCCGGGGCCCCAAGTTCGTCCAGCGGAAAAATGGGCAAAAAACGATGGGCTATAGCCTTGGGGCGTGGGGCTGGCGAAGTTCATCCGCCGGACTCGGAATGGGGTGAAACTTTGCGTGCCCCCTCCGTCTGCCAAAAATAGGCCGCAGGTAAAGCCGCGCCCAAAAACGAGCGCCCGAAGTCTGGGGTCCCAAGTTCGTCCAGCGGAAAAATGCCCAAAAAACGGGTGGGCAATAGCCTTGGGGCGTGGGGCGGGCGAAGTTCGTCCGCCGGACTCGGATTGGGGCGAAACTTTGCGTGCCCCCTCCGTGTGCCGCAAATAGGCCGCGGGCAAAGCCGCGTCCAAAAATGAGCCCCCGACGTCCGGGGCCCCAAGTTCGTCCCGCGGAAAAATGCCCAAAAAACGATGGGCTATAGCATTGGGGCGTGGGGCTGGCGAAGTTCGTCCGCCGGACTCGGAATGAGGCGAAACTTTGCGTGCCCCCTCCGTGTGCCAAAAATAGGCCGCGGGCAAAGCCGCGCCCAAAAACGAGCGCCCGAAGTCCGGGGCCCCAAGTTCGTCCAGCGGAAAAATGCCCAAAAAACGGGTGGGCTATAGCCTTGGGGCGTGGGGCTGGCAAAGTTCGTCCGCCGGACTCGGAATGGGGCGAAACTTTGCGTGCCCCCTCCGTGTGCCAAAAATAGGACGCGGGCAAAGCCGCGCCCAAAAACGAGCGCCCAAAGCCCGGGGCCACATGTTCGTCCAGCGGAAAAATTCCCAAAAAACGGGTGGGCTATAGCCTTGGGGCGTGGGGCTGGCGAAGTTCGTCCGCCGGACTCGGAATGGGGCGAAACTTTTCGTGCCCCCTCCGTGTGCCAAAAATAGGCCGCGGGCAAAGCCGCGTCCAAAAATGAGCGTCGGAAGTCCGGGGCCCCAAGTTCGTCCAGCGGAAAAATGCCCAAAAAACGATGGGCTATAGCCTTGGGGCGTGGGGCTGGCAAAGTTCATCCGCCGGACTCGGAATGGGGCGAAAATTTGCGTGCCCCCTCCGTGTACCAAAAATAGGCCGCGGGCAAAGCGGCGTCCAAAAATGAGCGCCTGAAGTCCGGGGCCCCAAGTTCGTCCAGCGGAAAAATGCCCAAAAAACGGGTGGGCTATAGCCATGGGGCGTGGGGCTGGCGAAGTTCGTCCGCCGGACTCGGAATGGGGCGAAACTTTGCGTGCCCCCTCCGTGTGGCAAAACTATGCCTCGGCCAAAGCCGCGCCCAAAAACGAGCGCCCGAAGTCCGGGGCCCCAAGTTCGTCCAGCGGAAAAATGCCCAAAAAACGATGGGCTATAGCCTTGGGGCGTGGGGCGGGCGAAGTTCGTCCGCCGGACTCGGAATGGGGCGAAACGTTTCGTGCCCCCTCCGTGTGCCAAAAATAGGCCACGGGCATAGCCGCGCCCAAAAACGAGCGCCCGAAGTCCGGGGCCCCAAGTTCGTCCAGCGGAAAAATGCCCAAAAAACGGGTGGGCTATAACCTTGGGGCGTGGGGCTGGCGAAGTTCGTCCGCCGGACTCGGAATGGGGCGAAACATTTCATGCCCCCTCCATGTGCCAAAAATAGGCCGCGGGCAAACCCGCGCCCAAAAACGAGCGACCGAAGTCCGGGGCCCCAAGCTCGTCCAGCGGAAAAATGCCCAAAAAACGATGGGCTATAGCCTTGGGGCGTGGGGCTGGCGAATTTCGTCCGCCGGACTCGGAAAGGGGCGAAACTTTGCGTTCCCCCTCCGTGTGCCAAAAATAGGCCGCGGGCAAAGCCGCTCCCTAAAACGAGCGCCCGAAGTCCGGGGCCCCAAGTTCGTCCAGCGGAAAAATGCCCAAAAAACGATGGGCTATAGCCTTGGGGCGTGGGGCTGGCGAAGTTCATCCGCCGGACTCGGAATGGGGCGAAACTTTGCAAGCCCCCTCCGTGTGCCAAAAATAGGCCGCGGGCAAAGCCGCGCCCAAAAACGAGCGCCCGAAGTCCGGGACCCCAAGTTCGTCCAGCGGAAAAATGCCCAAAAAACGATGGGCTATAGCCTTGGGGCGTGAGGCTGGCGAAGTTCGTCCGCCGGACTCGGAATGGGGCGAAACTTTGCGTGCCCCCTCCGTGTGCCAAAAATAGGCCGCGGGCAAAGCCGCACCCAAAAACGAGCACCCGAAGTCCGGGGCCCCAAGTTCGTCCAGCGGAAAAATGCCCAAAAAACGGGTGGGCTATAGCCTTGGGGCGTGGGGCTGGCGAAGTTCGTGCGCCGAACTCAGAATGGGGCGAACCTTTGCGTGCCCCCTCCGTGTGCCAAAAATAGGCCGCGGGCAAAGCCGTGCCCAAAAACGAGCGCCCGAAGTCCGGGGCCCCAAGTTCGTCCAGCGGAAAAATTCCCAAAAAACGATGGGCTATAGCCTTGGGGCATGGGGCTGGCGAAGTTCGTCCGCCGGACTCGGAATGGGGCGAAACGTTTCCTGCCCCCTCCGTGTGCCAAAATAGGCCGCGGGCAAAGCCGCGCCCAAAAACGAGCGCCCGAAGTCCGGGGCCTCAAGTTCGTCCAGCGGAAAATTGCCCAAAAAACGGGTGGGCTATAGCCTTGGGGCGTGGGGCTGGCGAAGTTCGTCCGCCGGACTCGGAATGGGGCGAAACTTTGCGTGCCGCCTCCGTGTGCCAAAAATAGGCCGCGGGCAAAGCCGCACCCAAAAACGAGTGCCCGAAGTCTGGGGCCCCAAGTTCGTCCAGCGGAAAAATGCCCAAAAAATGATGGGCTATAGCCTTGGGGCGTGGGGCTGGCGAAGTTCGTCCGCCGGACTCGGAAAGGGGCGAAACTTTGCGTGCCCCCTCCGTGTACCAAAAATAGGCCGCGGGCAAAGCCGTACCCAAAAACGAGCGCCCGAAGTCCGGGGCCCCAAGTTCGTCCAGCGGAAAAATGCCCAAAAAACGGGTGGGCTATAGCCTTGGGGCGTGGGGCTGGCGAAGTTCGTCCGCCGGACTCGGAAAGGGGCGAAACTTTGCGTTCCCCCTCCGTGTGCCAAAAATAGGCCGCGGGCAAAGCCGCGCCCAAAAACGAGCGCCCGAAGTCCGGGGCCCCAAGTTCGTCCAGCGGAAAAATTCCCAAAAAATGATGGGCTATAGCCTTGGGGCGTGGGGCTGGCGAAGTTCGTCCGCCGGACTCGGAATGGGGCGAAACGTTTCCTGCCCCCTCCGTGTGCCAAAAATAGGCCGCGGGCAAAGCCGCGCCCAAAAACGAGCGCCCGAAGCCCGGAGCCCCAAGTTCGTCCAGCGGAAAATTGCCCAAAAAACGGGTGGGCCATAGCCTTGGGGCGTGGGGCTGGCGAAGTTCGTCCGCCGGACTCGAAATGGGGCGAAACTTTGCGTGCCGCCTCCGTGTGCCAAAAATAGGCCGCGGGCAAAGCCGCACCCAAAAACGAGGGCCCGAAGTCCGGGGCCCCAAGTTCGTCCAGCGGAAAAATGCCCAAAAAACGGGTGGGCTATAGCCTTGGAGCGTGGGGCTGGCGAAGTTCGTCCGCCGGACTCGGAATGGGGTGAAACGTTTCATGCCCCCTCCATGTGCCAAAAATAGGCCGCGGGCAAAGCCGCGCCCAAAAACGAGCGCCCGAAGTCCGGGGCCCCAAGCTCGTCCCGCGGAAAAATGCCCAAAAAACGATGGGCTATAGCCTTGGGGCGTGGGGCTGGCGAAGTTCGTCCGCCGGACTCGGAAAGGGGCGAAACTTTGCGTTCCCCCTCCGTGTGCCAAAAATAGGCCGCGGGCAAAGCCGCGCCCAAAAACGAGCGCCCGAAGTCCGGGGCCCCAAGTTCGTCCAGCGGAAAAATGCCCAAAAAACGGGTGGGCTATAGCCTTGGGGCGTGGGGCTGGCGAAGTTCGTCCGCCGGACTCGGAATGGGGCGAAACTTTGCGTGCCCCCTCCATGTGCCAAAAATAGGCCGCGGGCAAAGCCGGACCCAAAAACGAGTGCCCGAAGTCTGGGGTCCCAAGTTCGTCCAGCGGAAAAATGCCCAAAAAACGGGTGGGCTATAGCCTTGGGGCGTGGGGCGGGCGAAGTTCGTCCGCCGGACTCGGAATGGGGCGAAACTTTGCGTTCCCCCTCCGTGTGCCAAAAATAGGCCGCGGCAAAGCCGCACCCAAAAACGAGCGCCCGAAGTCCGGGGCCCCAAGTTCGTCCAGCGGAAAAATGCCCAAAAAACGGGTGGGCTATAGCCTTGGGGCGTGGGGCTGGCGAAGTTCGTCCGCCGGACTCGGAATGGGGCGAAACTTTGCGTGCCCCCTCCGTGTGCCAAAAATAGGCCGAGGGCAAAGCTGCGCCCAAAAACGAGCGCCCGAAGTCCGGGGCCCCAAGTTCGTCCAGCGTAAAAATGCCCAAAAAACGATGGGCTATAGCCTTGGGGCGTGGGGCTGGCGAAGTTCGTCCGCCGGACTCGGAATGGGGCGAAACGTTTCCTGCCCCCTCCGTGTGCCAAAAATAGGCCGCGGGCCAAGCCGCGCCCAAAAACGAGCGCCCGAAGTCCGGGGCCCCAAGTTCGTCCAGCGGAAAATTGCCCAAAAAACGGGTGGGCTATAACCTTGGGGCGTGGGGGTGGCGAAGTTCGTCCGCCGGACTCGGAATGGGGCGAAACTTTGCGTGCCGCCTCCGTGTGCCAAAAATAGGCCGCGCCCAAAGCCGCACCCAAAAACGAGCGCCCGAAGTCCGGGGCCCCAAGTTCGTCCAGCGGAAAAATGCCCAAAAAACTGGTGGGCTATAGCCTTGGGGCGTGGGGCTGGCGAAGTTCGTCCGCGCGGACTCGGAATGGGGCGAAACTTTTCGTGCCCCCTCCGTGTGCCAAAAATAGGCCGCGGTCAGAGCTGCGCCCAAAAACGAGCGCCCGAAGTCCGGGGCCCCAAGTTCGTCCAGCGGAAAAATGCCCAAAAAACGATGGGCTATAGCCTTGGGGCGTGGCGCTGGCGAAGTTCGTCCGCCGGACTCGGAATGGGGCGAAACTTTGTGTGCCCCCTCCGTGTGCCAAAAATAGGCCGCGGACAAAGCCGCGCCCTAAAACGAGCGCCCGAAGTCCGGGGCCCCAAGTTCGTCCAGCGGAAAAATGCCCAAAAAACGGGTGGGCTATAGCCTTGGGGCGTGGGGCTGGCGAAGTTCGTCCGCCGGACTCGGAATGGGGCGAAACTTTGCGTGCCCCCTCCGTGTGCCAAAAATAGGCCGCGGACAAAGCCACGCCCAAAAATGACTGCCCGAAGTCCGGGACCCAAGTTCGTCCAGCGGAAAAATGCCCAAAAAACGGGTGGGCTATAGCCTTGGGGCGTGGGGCTGGCGAAGTTCGTCCGCCGGACTCGGAATGGGGCGAAACTTTGCGTGCCCCCTCCGTGTGCCAAAAATAGGCCATGGGCAAAGCTGCGCCCAAAAACGAGCGCCGGAAGTCTGGGGCCCAAAGTTCGTCCAGCGGAAAAATGCCCAAAAAACGATGGGCTATAGCCTTGGGGCGTGGGGCTGGCGAAGTTCGTCCGCCGGACTCGGAATGGGACGAAACTTTGCGTGCCCCCTCCTTGTGCCAAAAATAGGCCGGGGGCAAAGCCATTCCCAAAAATGAGCGCCTGAAGTCCGGGGCCCCAAGTTCGTCCAGCGGAAAAATGCCCAAAAAACGGGTGGGCTATAGCCTTGGGGCGTGGGGCTGGCGAAGTTCGTCCGCCGGACTCGGAATGGGGCGAAACTTTACGTGCCCCCTCCGTGTACCAAAAAAAGGCCGCGGACAAAGCTGCGCTCAAAAACGAGCGCCTGAAGTCCGGGGCCCCAAGTTCGTCCAGCGGAAAAATTCCCAAAAAACGATGGGCTATAGCCTTGGGGCGTGGGGCTGGCGAAGTTTGTCCGCCGGACTCGGAATGGGGTGAAACGTTTCCTGCCCCCTCCGTGTGCCAAAAAAAGGCCGCGGGCAAAGCCGCGCCCAAAAACGAGCGCCCGAAGTCCGGGGCCCCAAATTCGTCCAGCGGAAAATTGCCCAAAAAACGGGTGGGCTATAACCTTGGGGCGTGGGGGTGGCGAAGTTCGTCCGCCGGACTCGGAATGGGGCGAAACTTTGCGTGCCGCCTCCGTGTGCCAAAAATAGGCCGTGGCCAAAGCCGCACCCAAAAACGAGCGCCCGAAGTCCGGGGCCCCAAGTTCGTCCAGCGGAAAAATGCCCAAAAAACGATGGGCTATAGCCTTGGGGCGTGGGGCTGGCGAAGTTCGTCCGCCGGACTCGGAAAGAGGCGAAACTTTGCGTGCCCCCTCCGTGTACCAAAAATAGGCTGCGGGCAAAGCCGCGCCCAAAAACGAGCGCCCGAAGTCCGGGGCCCCAAGTTCGTCCAGCGGAAAAATGCCCAAAAAACGGGTGGGCTATAGCCTTGGGGCGTGGGGCTGGCGAAGTTCGTCCGCCGGACTCGGAATGGGGCGAAACTTTGCGTGGCCCCTCCATGTGCCAAAAATAGGCCGCGGGCAAAGCCGCACCCAAAAACGAGTGCCCGAAGTCCGGGGCCCCAAGTTCGTCCAGCGGAAAAATGCCCAAAAAACGATGGGCTATAGCCTTGGGGCGTGGGGCTGGCGAAGTTCGTCCGCCGGACTCGGAATGGGACGAAACTTTGTGTGCCCCCTCCTTGTACCAAAAATAGGCCGGGGACAAAGCCATTCCCAAAAACGAGCGCCCGAAGTCCGGGGCCCCAAGTTCGTCCAGCGGAAAAATGCCCAAAAAACGGGTGGGCTATAGCCTTGGGGCGTGGGGCTGGCGAAGTTCGTCCGCCGGACTCGGAATGGGGTGAAACTTTGCGTGCCCCCTCCGTGTGCCAAAAAAAGGCCGTGGACAAACCGCGCTCAAAAACGAGCGCCCGAAGTTCGGGGCCCCAAGTTCGTCCAGCGGAAAAATGCCCAAAAAACGATGGGCTATAGCCTTGGGGCGTGGGGCTGGCGAAGTTCGTCCGCCGGACTCAGAATGGGGCGAAACTTTGCGTGCCCCCTCTGTGTACCAAAAATAGGCCGCGGGCGAAGCCGCGCCCAAAAACGAGCGCCCGAAGTCCGGGGCCTCAAGTTCGTCCAGCGGAAAAATGCCCAAAAAACGGGTGGGCTATAGCCTTGGGGCGTGGGGCCGGCGAAGTTCGTCCGCGCGGACTCGGAATGGGGCGAAACTTTTCGTGCCCCCTCCGTGTGCCAAAAATAGGCCGCGGGCGAAGCCGCGCCCAAAAACGAGCGCCCGAAGTCCGGGGTCCCAAGTTCGTCCAGCGGAAAAATGCCCAAAAAACGATGGGCTATAGCCTTGGGGCGTGGTGCTGGCGAAGTTCGTCCGCCGAACTCGGAATGGGGCGAAACTTTGCGTGCCCCCTCCGTGTGCCAAAAATAGGCCGCGGACAAAGCCGCACCCTAAAACGAGTACCCGAAGTCCGGGGCCCCAAGTTCGTCCAGCGGAAAAATGCCCAAAAAACGGGTGGGCTATAGCCTTGGGGCGTGGGGCTGGCGAAGTTCGTCCGCCGGACTCGGAATGGGGCGAAACTTTGCGTGCCCCCTCCGTGTGCCAAAAATAGGCCGCGGACAAAGCCGCGCCCTAAAACGAGTACCCGAAGTCCGGGGCCCCAAGTTCGTCCAGCGGAAAAATGCCCAAAAAACGGGTGGGCTATAGCCTTGGGGCGTGGGGCTGGCGAAGTTCGTCCGCCGGACTCGGAATGGGGCGAAACTTTGCGTGCCCCCTCCGTGTGCCAAAAATAGGCCGCGGACAAAGCCACGCCCAAAAATGACTGCCCGAAGTCCGGGACCCCAAGTTCGTCCAGCGGAAAAATGCCCAAAAAACGGGTGGGCTATAGCCTTGGGGCGTGTGGCTGGCGAAGTTCGTCCGCCGGACTCGGAATGGGGCGAAACTTTGCGTGCCCCCTCCGTGCGCCAAAAATAGGCCGCGGGCAAAGCTGCGCCCAAAAACGAGCGCCCGAAGTCCGGGGCCCCAAGTTCGTCCAGCGGAAAAATGCCCAAAAAACGGGTGGGCTATAGCCTTGGGGCGTGGGGCTGGCGAAGTTCGTCCGCCGGACTCGGAATGGGGCGAAACTTTGCGTGCCCCCTCCGTGTGCCAAAAATAGGCCGCGGACAAAGCCACGCCCAAAAACGACTGCCCAAAGTCCGGGGCCCCAAGTTCGTCCAGCGGAAAAATGCCCAAAAAACGATGGGCTATAGCCTTGGGGCGTGGGGCTGGCGAAGTTCGTCTGCCGGACTCGGAATGGGGCGAAACTTTTCGTGCCCCCTCCGTGTGCCAAAAATAGGCCGCGGACAAAGCCGCGCCCTAAAAAGAGCGCCCGAAGTCCGGGGCCCCAAGTTCGTCCAGCGGAAAAATGCCCAAAAAACGGGTGGGGTACAGCCTTGGGGCGTGGGGCTGGCGAAGTTCGTCCGCCGGACTCGGAATGGGGTGAAACATTGCGTGCCCCCTCCGTGTGCCAAAAATAGGCCGCGGGGAAAGCCGCGCCCAAAAACGAGCCCCCGAAGTCCGGGGCCCCAAGTTCGTCCACGGAAAAATGCCCAAAAAACGGGTGGGCTATAGCCTTGGGGCGTGGGGCTGGCGAAGTTCGTCCGCCGGACTCGGAATGGGGCGAAACTATGCGTGCCCCCTCCGTGTGCCAAAAATAGGCCGCGGGCAAAGCCGCGCCCAAAAACGAGTGCCCGAAGTCCGGGGCCCCAAGTTCGTCCAGCGGAAAAATGCCCAAAAAACGGGTGGGCTATAGCCTTGGGGCGTGGGGCTGGCGAAGTTCGTCCGCCGGACTAGGAATGGGGCGAAACTTTGCGTGCCCCCTCCGTGTGCCACAAATAGGCCGCGGGAAAAACCATGCTTAAAAACGAGCGCCCGAAGTCCGGGGCCCCAAGTTCGTCCAGCGGAAAAATGCCCAAAAAACGATGGGCTATAGCCTTGGGGCGTGGGGCTGGCGAAGTTCGTCCAACGGACTCGGAATGGGGCGAAACTTTGCATGCCCCCTCCATGTGCCAAAAATAGGCCGCGGACAAAGCCGCGCCCAAAAACGAGCCCCCGAAGTCCGGGGCCCCAAGTTCGTCCACGGAAAAATGCCAAAAAAACGGGTGGGCTATAGCCTTTTTGGCGTGGGGCTGGCGAAGTTCGTCCGCCGGACTCGGAATGGGGCGAAACTTTGCGTGTCCCCTCCGTGTGCCAAAAATAGGCCGCGGGCAAAGCCGCGCCCAAAAACGAGCGCCCGAAGTCCGGGGCCCCAAGTTCGTCCAGCGGAAAAATGCCCAAAAAACGGGTGGGCTATAGCCTTGGGGCGTGGGGCTGGCGAAGTTCGTCCGCCGGACTCGGAATGGGGCGAAACTTTGCGTGCCCCCTCCGTGTGCCAAAAATAGGCCGCGGACAAAGCCACGCCCAAAAACGACTGCCCGAAGTCCGGGGCCCCAAGTTCGTCCAGCGGAAAAATGCCCAAAAAACGATGGGCTATAGACTTGGGGCGTGGGGCTGGCGAAGTTCGTCCGCCGGACTCGGAATGGGGCGAAACTTTGCGTGCCCCCTCCGTGTGCCAAAAATAGGCCGCGGGCAAAGCCGCGCCCAAAAACGAGCGCCCGAAGTCTGGGGCCCCAAGTTCGTCCGCCGGAAAAATGCCCAAAAAACGGGTGGGATATAGCCTTGGGGCGTGGGGCTGGTGAAGTTCGTCCGCCGGACTCGGAATGGGGCGAAACTTTGCGTGCCCCCTCCGTGTGCCAAAAATAGGCCGTGGGCAAAGCCGCGCCCAAAAACGAGTGCCCGAAGTCCGGGGCCCCAAGTTCGTGCAGCGGAAAAATGTCCAAAAAACGGGTGGGCTATAGCCTTGGGGCGTGGGGCTGGCGAAGTTCGTCCGCCGGACTCGGAATGGGGCGAAACTTTGCGTGCCCCCTCCGTGTGCCAAAAATAGGCCGCGGGCAGAGCCGCGCCCAAAAACGAGTACCCGAAGTCCGGGGCCCCAAGTTCGTCCACGGAAAAATGCCCAAAAAACGGGTGGGCTATAGCCTTAGGGCGTGGGGCTGGCGAAGTTCGTCCGCCGGACTCGGAATGGGGCGAAACTTTGCGTGCCCCCTCCGTGTGTCAAAAATAGGCCGCGGGCAAAGCCGCGCCCAAAAACGAGCGCCCGAAGTCTGGGGCCCCAAGTTCGTCCGGCGGAAAAATGCCCAAAAAACGGGTAGGTGGGATATAGCCTTGGGGCGTGGGGCTACTGAAGTTCGTCCGCCGGACTCGGAATGGGGCGAAACTTTGCGTGCCCCCTCCGTGTGCCAAAAATAGGCCGTGGGCAAAGCCGCGCCCAAAAACGAGTGCCCGAAGTCCGGGGCCCCAAGTTCGTGCAGCGGAAAAATGTCCAAAAAATGTCCAAAAAACGGGTGGGCTATAGCCTTGGGGCGTGGGGCTTGCGAAGTTCGTCCGCCGGACTCGGAATGAGGCGAAACTTTGCGTGCCCCCTCCGTGTGCCAAAAATAGGCCGCGGGCAAAAACACGCCCAAAAACGAGCGCCTGAAGTCCCGGGCCCCAAGTTCGTCCAGCGGAAAAATGCCCAAAAAACGATGGGCTATAGCCTTGGGGCGTGGGGCTGGCGAAGTTCGTCCGCCGGACTCGGAATGGGGCGAAACTTTGCGTGCCCCCTCCGTGTGCCAAAAATAGGCCTCGGCCAAGGCCGCACCCAAAAACGAGTGCCCGAAGCCCGGGGCCCCAAGTTCGTCCAGCGGAAAAATGCCCAAAAAACGGGTGGGCTATAGCCTTGGGGCGTGCCTTGGGGCGTGGGGCTGGCGAAGTTCGTCCGCCGGACTCGGAATGGGGTGAAACTTTGCGTGCCCCCTCCGTGTGCCAAAAATAGGCCGCGGACAAAGCCGCGCCCAAAAACGAGCGCCCGAAGTCCGGGGCCCCAAGTTCGTCCATCGGAAAAATGCCCAAAAAATGATGGGCTATAGCCTTGGGGCGTGGGGCTGGCGAAGTTCATCCGCCGGACTCGGAATGGGGCGAAACTTTGCGTGCCCCCTCCGTGTGCCAAAAATAGGCCGCGGACAAAGCCGCGCCCAAAAACGAGCGCCCCAAGTCCGGGGTCCTAAGTTCGTCCAGCGGAAAAATGCCCAAAAAACGGGTGGGCTATAGCCATACGGCGTGGGACTGGCGAAGTTCGTCCGCCGGACTCGGAATGGGGCAAAACTTTGCGTGCCCCCTCCGTGTGCCAAAAATAGGCCGCGGGCAAAGCCGCACCCGAAAACGAGTGCCCGAAGTCCGGGGCCCCAAGTTCGTCGAGCGGAAAAATGCCCAAAAAACGGGTGGGCTATAGCCTTGGGGCGTGGGGCTGGCGAAGTTCGTCCGCCGGACTCGGAATGGGGCGAAACTTTGCGTGCCCCCTCCGTGTGCAAAAAATAGGCCGCGGAAAAAGCCGCACCCAAAAACGAGCGCCCGAAGTCCGGGGCCCCAAATTCGTCCAGCGGAAAAATGCCCAAAAAACGGGTGGGCTATAGCCATGGGGCGTGGGGCTGGCGTAGTTCGTCCACCGGACTCGGAATGGGGCGAAACTTTGCGTGCCCCCTCCGTGTGCCAAAAATAGGCCGCGGGCAAAGCCGCGCCCAAAAACGAGCACCCGAAGTCCGCGGCCCCAAGTTCGTCCATCGGAAAAATGCCCAAAAAACGGGTGGGCTATAGCCTTGGGGCGTGGGGCTGACGAAGTTCGTCCGCCGGACTTGGAATGGGGCGAAACTTTGCGTGCCCCCTCCGTGTGCCAAAAATAGGCCGCGGACAAAGCCGCGCCCAAAAACGAGCGCCCGAAGTCCGGGGCCCAAAGTTCGTCCAGCGGAAAAATGCCCAAAAAATGGGTGGGCTATAGCCTTGGGGCGTGGGGCTGGCGAAGTTCGTCCGCCGGACTCGGAATGGGGCGACACTTTGCGTGCCCCCTCCGTGTGCCAAAAATAGGCCGCGGGCAAAGCCGCGCCCAAAAACGAGCGCCCGAAGTCCGGGGCCCCAAGTTCGTCCAGCGGAAAAATGCCCAAAAAACGGGTGGGCTATAGCCTTGGGGCGTGGGGCTGGCGAAGTTTGTCCGCCGGACTCGGAATGGGGCGAAACTTTGCGTGCCCCCTCCGTGTGCAAAAAATAGGCCGCGGGTAAAGCCGCGCCCAAAAACGAGCGCCCGAAGTCCGGGGCCCCAAATTCGTCCAGCGGAAAAATGCCCAAAAAACGATGGGCTATAGCCTTGGGGCGTGGGGCTGGCGAAGTTCGTCCGCCGGACTCGGAATGGGGCTAACTTTTGCGTGCCCCCTCCGTGTGCCAAAAATAGGCTGCGGGCAGAGCCGCGCCCAAAAAGGAGTGCCCGAAGTCCGGGGCCCCAACTTCGTCCGGCGGAAAAATGCCCAAAAAACGATGGGCTATAGCCTTGGGGCGTGGGGCTGGCGAAGTTCGTCCGCTGGACTCGGAATGGGGTGAAACTTTACGTGCCCCCTCCGTGTGCCAAAAATAGGCCGCAGGCAAAGCCGCGCCCAAAAATGAGCGCCCGAAGTCCGGGGCCCAAAGTTTTTCCAGCGGAAAAATGCCCAAAAAATGGGTGGGCTATAGCCTTGGGGCGTGGGGCTGGCGAAGTTCGTCCGCCGGACTCGGAATGGGGCGAAACTTTGCGTGCCCCCTCCGTGTGCCAAAAATAGGCCGCGGGCAAAGCCGCGCCCAAAAATGAGTGCCCGAAGTCCGGGGCCCCAAGTTCGTCCAGCGGAAAAATGCCCAAAAAACGGGTGGGCTATAGCCTTGGGGCGTGGGGCTGGCGAAGTTCGTCCGCCGGACTCGGAATGGGGCGAAACTTTGCGTGCCCCCTCCGTGTGCCAAAAATAGGCCGCGGGAAAAGCCGCGCCCAAAAACGAGCGCCCGAAGTCCGGGGCCCCAAGTTCGTCCACCGGAAAAATGCCCAAAAAACGATGGGCTATAGCCTTGGGGCGTGGGGCCGGTGAAGTTCGTCCGCCGGACTCGGAATGGGGCGAAACTTTGCGTGCCCCCTCCGTGTGCCAAAAATAGGCCGTGGACAAAGCCGCGCCCAAAAACGAGCACCCAAAGTCCGCGGCCCCAAGTTCGTCCAGCGGAAAAATGCCCAAAAAACGGGTGGGCTATAGCCTTGGGGCGTGGGGCTGACGAAGTTCGTCCGCCGGACTCGGAATGGGGCGAAACTTTGCGTGCCCCTTCCGTGTGCCAAAAATAGGCCGCGGACAAAGCCGCGCCCAAAAACGAGCGCCCGAAGTCCGGGGCCCCAAGTTCGTCCAGCGGAAAAATGCCCAAAAAATGATGGGCTATAGCCTTGGGGCGTGGGGCTGGCGAAGTTCGTCCGCCGGACTCGGAATGGGGCGAAACTTTGCGTGCCTCCTCCGTGTGCCAAAAATAGGCCGCGGGCAAAGCCGCGCCCAAAAACGATTGCCCGAAGTCCGGGGCCCCAAGTTCGTCCAGCGGAAAAATGCCCAAAAAACGATTGGCTAAAGCCTTGGGGCGTGGGGCTGGCGAAGTTCGTCCGCCGGACTCAGAATGGGGTGAAACTTTGCGTGCCCCCTCCGTGTGCCAAAAATAGGCCGTGGGCAAAGCCGCGCCCAAAAACGAGCGCCCGAACTCCGGGGCCCCAAGTTCGTCCAGCGGAAAAATGCCCAAGAAACGGGTGGGCTATAGCCTTGGGGCGTGGGGCTGGCGAAGTTCGTCCGCCGGACTCGGAATGGGGCTAACTTTTGCGTGCCCCCTCCGTGTGCCAAAAATAGGCTGCGGGCAGAGCCGCACCCAAAAAGGAGTGCCCGAAGTCCGGGGCCCCAACTTCGTCCGGCGGAAAAAATGCCCAAAAAACGATGGGCTATAGCCTTGGGGCGTGGGGCTGGCGAAGTTCGTCCGCTGGACTCGGAATGGGGTGAAACTTTACGTGCCCCCTCCGTGTGCCAAAAATAGGCCGCAGGCAAAGCCGCGCCCAAAAACGAGAGCCCGAAGTCCGGGGCCCAAAGTTCGTCCAGCGGAAAAATGCCCAAAAAATGGGTGGGCTATAGCCTTGGGGCGTGGGGCTGGCGAAGTTCGTCCGCCGGACTCGGAATGGGGCGACACTTTGCGTGCCCCCTCTGTGTGCCAAAAATAGGCCGCGGGCAAAGCCGCGCCCAAAAACGAGCGCCCGAAGTCCGGGGCCCCAAGTTCGTCCAGCGGAAAAATGCCCAAAAAACGGGTGGGCTATAGCCTTGGGGCGTGGGGCTGGCGAAGTTTGTCCGCCGGACTCGGAATGGGGCGAAACTTTGCGTGCCCCCTCCGTGTGCCAAAAATAGGCCGCGGGTAAAGCCGCGCCCAAAAACGAGCGCCCGAAGTCCGGGGCCCCAAATTCGTCCAGCGGAAAAATGCCCAAAAAACGATGGGCTATAGCCTTGGGGCGTGGGGCTGGCGAAGTTCGTCCGCCGGACTCGGAATGGGGCGAAACTTTGCGTACCCCCTTCGTGTGCCAAAAATAGGCCGCGGGCAAAGCCGCCCCCAAAAACGATCGCCCAAAGTCCGGGGCCCCAAGTTCGTCCAGCGGAAAAATGCCCAAAAAACGATTGGCTAAAGCCTTGGGGCGTGGGGCTGGCGAAGTTCGTCCGCCGGACTCGGAATGGGGTGAAACTTTGCGTGTCCCTCCGTGTGCCAAAAATAGACCGTGGGCAAAGCCGCGCCCAAAAACGAGCGCCCGAACTCCGGGGCCCCAAGTTCGTCCAACGGAAAAATGCCCAAGAAACGGGTGGGCTATAGCCTTGGGGCGTGGGGCTGGCGAAGTTCGTCCGCCGGACTCGGAATGGGGATAACTTTTGCGTGCCCCCTCCGTGTGCCAAAAATACGCTGCCGGCAAAGCCGCGCCCAAAAAGGAGTGCCCGAAGTCCGGGGCCCCAACTTCGTCCAGCGGAAAAATGCCCAAAAAACGATGGGCTATAGCCTTGGGGCGTGGGGCTGGCGAAGTTCATCCGCTGGACTCGGAATGGGGTGAAACTTTGCGTGCCCCCATCCGTGTGCCAAAAATAGGCCACAGGCAGAGCCGCGCCCAAAAACGAGCGCCCAAAGTCCGGGGCCCCAAGTTCGTCCAGCGGAAAAATGCCCAAAAAACGGGTGGGCTATAGCCTTGGGGCGTGGGGCTGGCGAAGTTCGTCCGCCGGACTCGGAATGGGGCGAAACTTTGCGTGCCCCCTCCGTGTGCCAAAAATAGGCCACGGGCAAAGCCGCCCCCAAAAACGATTGCCCGAAGTCCGGGGACCCAAGTTCGTCCAGCGGAAAAATGCCCAAAAAACGATTGGCTAAAGCGTTGGGGCGTGGGGCTGGCGAAGTTCGTCCGCCGGACTCGGAATGGGGCGAAACTTTACGTGCCCCCTCCGTGTGCCAAAAATAGGCCGCGGGCAAAGCCGCGCCCAAAAACGAGCGCCCGAAGTCCGGGGCCCCAAGTTCGTCCAGCGGAAAAATGCCCAAAAAACGGGTGGGCTATAGCCTTGGGGCGTGGGGCTGGCGAAGTTCGTCCGCCGGACTCGGACTGGGGCGAAACTTTGTGTGCACCCTCCGTGTGCCAAAAATAGGCCGCAGGCAAAGCCGCGTCCAAAAACGAGCACCCAAAGTCCGGGGCCCCAAGTTCGTCCAGCGGAAGAATGCCCAAAAAACGATGGGCTATAGCCTTGGGGCGTGGGGCTGGCGAAGTTCGTCCGCAGGACTCGGAATGGGGCGAGACTTCGCGTGCCCCCTCCGTGTGCCAAAAATAGGCTGCGGGCAAAGCCGCACCCAAAAACGAGCGCCCGAAGTCCGGGGCCCCAAGTTCGTCCAGCGGAAAAATGCCCAAAAAACGGGTGGGCTATAGCCTTGGGGCGTGGGGCTGGCGAAGTTCGTCTGCCGGATTCGGAATGGGGCGAAACTTGGCGTGCCCCCTCCGTGTGCCAAAAATAGGCCACGGGCAAAGCCGCGCCCAAAAACGAGAGCCCGAAGTCCGGTGCCCCATGTTCGTCCAGCAGAAAAATGCCCAAAAAATGATGGGCTATAGCCTTGGGGCGTGGGGCTGGCGAAGTTCGTCCGCCGGACTCGGAATGGGGCGAAACTTTGCGTGCCCCCTCCGTGTACCAAAAATAGGCCGCAAGCAAAGCCGCGCCCAAAAACGAGAGCCCGAAGTCCGGGGCCCCAAGTTCGTCCAGCGGAAAAATGCCCAAAAAACGGGTGGGCTATAGCCTTGGGGCGTGGGGCTGGCAAAGTTCGTCCGCCGGACTCGGAATGGGGCGAAACTTTGTGTGCCCCCTCCGTGTGCCAAAAATAGGCCGCGGGCAAAGCCGCGCCCAAAAAAGAGCGCCCGAAGTCCGGGGCCCCAAGTTCGTCCAGCGGAAAAATGCCCAAAAAACGGGTGGGCTAAAGCCTTGGACCGTGGGGCGGGCGAACTTCGTCCGCCGGACTCGGAATGGGGCGAAACTTTGCGTGCCCCCTTCATGTGCCAAAAATAGGCCGCGGGCAAAGCCGCGCCCAAAAACGAGCGCCCGAAGTCTGGGGCCCCAAGTTCGTCCAGCGGAAAAATGCCCAAAAAACGATGGGCTATAGCCTTGGGGCGTGGGGCTGGCGAAGTTCGTCCGCCGGACTCGGAATAGGGCGAAACTTTGCGTGCCCTCTCCGTGTGCCAAAAATAGGCCGCGGACAAAGCCGCGCTCAAAAATGAGCGCCCGACATCCGGGGCCCCAAGTTCGTCCAGCGGAAAAATGCCCAAAAAACGATGGGCTATAGCCTTGGGGCGTGGGGCTGGCGAAGTTTGTCCTCCGGACTCGGACTGGGGCGAAACTTTGCGTGCCCCCTCCGTGTGCCAAAAATAGGCCGCGGGCAAAGCCGTGTCCAAAAACGAGCGCCCGAAGTCCGGGGCCCCAAGTTCGTCCAGCGGAAAAATGCCCAAAAAACGGGTGGGCTATAGCCTTGGGGAGTGGGGTTGGCAAAGTTCGTCCGCCGGACTCGGAATGGGGCGAAACTTTGTGTACCCTCTCCGCGTGCCAAAAATAGGCCGCGGACAAAGCCGAGCCCAAAAATGAGTGCCCGACGTCCGGGGCCCCAAGTTCGTCCAGCGGAAAAATGCCCAAAAAACGATGGGCTATAGCCTTGGGGCGTGGGGCCGGCGAAGTTCATCCGCCGGACTCGGAATGGGGCGAAACTTTGCGTGCCCCCTCCGTGTGCCAAAAATAGGCCGCGGGCAAAGCCGTGCCCAAAAACGAGTGCCCGAAGTCCGGGGCCCCAAGTTCGTCCAGCGGAAAAATGCCCCAAAAACGGGTGGGCTATAGCCTTGGGGCGTGGGGCTGGCGAAGTTCGTCCGCCGGACTCGGACTGGGGCGAAACTTTGCGTGCCCCCTCCATGTGCCAAAAATAGGCTGCGGACAAAGCCGCACCCAAAAACGAGCGCCCGAAGTCCGGGGCCCCAAGTTCGTCCAGCGGAAAAATGCCCAAAAAACGATGGGCTATAGCCTTGGGGCGTGGGGCTGGCGAAGTTTGTTCGCCGGACTCGGAATGGGGCGAAACTTTGCGTGCCCCCTCCGTGTGCCAAAAATAGGCCGCGGGCAAAGCCGCGCCCAAAAACGAGCGCCCGAATTCCGGGGCCCCAAGTTCGTCCAGCGGAAAAATGCCCAAAAAACGGGTGGGCTATAGCCTTGGGGCGTGGGGCTGGCGAAGTTCGTCGCCGGACTCAGAATGGGGCGAAACTTTGCGTGCCCCCTCCGTGTGCCAAAAATAGGCCGCGGGCAAAGCCGAGCCCAAAAACGAGTGCCCGAAGTCCGGGGCCCCAAGTTCATCCAGCGGAAAAATGCCAAAAAAACGGGTGGGCTATAGCCTTGGGGCGTGGGGCTGGCGAAATTCGTCCACCGGACTCGGAATGGGGCGAAACTTTGCGTGCCCCCTCCGTGTGCCAAAAATAGGCCGCGGGCAAAGCCGCGCCCAAAAACGAGCACCCGAAGTCCGGGGCCCCAAGTTCGTCCAACGGAAAAATGCCCAAAAATCGATGGGCTATAGCCTTGGGGCGTGGGGCTGGCGAAGTTCGCCCGCCGGACTCGGAATGGGGCGAAACTTTGCGTGCCCCCTCCGTGTGCCAAAAATAGGCCGCGGGCAAAGCCGCGCCCAAAAACGAGCGCCCGAAGTCCGGGGCCCCAAGTTCGTCCAGCGGAAAAATGCCCAAAAAACGGGTGGGCTATAGCTTTGGGGAGTGGGGCTGGCGAAGTTCGTCCGCCGGACTCGGAATGGGGCGAAACTTTGCGTGCCCCCTCCGTGTGCCAAAAATAGGCCGCGGCCAAAGGCGCGCCCAAAAACGAGAGCCCGAAGTCCGGGGCCCCAATTTCGTCCAGTGGAAAAAAGCCCAAAAAACGGGTGGGCTATAGCCTTGGGGCGTGGGGCTGGCGAAGTTCATCCGCCGGACTCGGAATGGGGCGAAACTTTGCGTGCCCCCTCCGTGTGCCAAAAATAGGCCGCGGGCAAAGCCGCGCCCAAAAACGAGCGCCCGAAGTCCGGGGCCCCAAGTTCGTCCAGCGGAAAAATGCCCAAAAAACGATGGGCTATAGCCTTGGGGCGTGGGGCTGGCGAAGTTCGTCCGCCGGACTCGGAATGGGGCGAAACATTGCGTGCCCCCTCCGTGTGCCAAAAATACGCTGCGGGCAAAGGCGCGCCCAAAAACGAGCGCCCGAAGTCCGGGGCCCAATTTCGTCCAGTGGAAAAAAGCCCAAAAAACGGGTGGGCTATAGCCTTGGGGCGTAGGGCTGGCGAAGTCCGTCCGCCGGACTCGGAATGGGGCGAAACTTTGCGTTCCCCCTCTACGTACCAAAAATAGGCCGCGGGCAAAGCCGCGTCCAAAAACGAGTGCCCGAAGTCCGGGGCCCCAAGTTCGTCCAGCGGAAAAATGCCCAAAAAACGATGGGCTATAGCCTTGGGGCGTGGGGCTGGCGAAGTTTGTCCGCCAAACTTGGAATGGGGCGAACCTTTGCGTGCCCCCTCCGTGTGCCAAAAAAAGGCCACGGACAAAGCCGCGGCCAAAAACGAGCGCCCGAAATCCGGGGCCCCAAGTTCGTCCAGCGGAAAAATGCCCAAAAAACGGGTGGGCTATAGCCTTGGGGCGTGGGGCTGGCGAAATTCGTCTGCTGGTCTCGGAATGGGGCGAAACTTTGCGTGCCCCCTCCGTGTGCCAAAAATAGGCCGCGGACAAAGCCGCGCCCAAAAACGAGCGCCCGAAATCCGGGGCCCCAAGTTCGTCCAGCGGAAAAATGCCCAAAAAACGGGTGGGCTATAGCCTTGGGGCGTGGGGCTGGCGAAGTTCGTCTGCCGGACTCAGAATGGGGCGAAACTTTGCGTTCCCCCTCCGTGTGCAAAAAGTAGGCCGCGGGCAAAGCCGCGCCCAAAAACGATCGCCCGAAGTCCGGGGCCCCAAGTTCGTCCAGCGGAAAAATGCCCAAAAAACGATGGGCTATAGCCTTGGGGCGTGGGGCTGGCGAAGTTCGTCCGCCGGACTCGGAATGGGGCGAAACATTGCGTGCCCCCTCCGTGTGCCAAAAATAGGCCGCGGGCAAAGCCGCGCCCAAAATCGAGCGCCCGAAGTCCGGGGCCCCAATTTCGTCCAGTGGAAAAAAGCCCAAAAAACGGGTGGGCTATAGCCTTGGGGCGTAGGGCTGGCGAAGTCCGTCCACCGGACTCGGAATGGGGCAAAACCATTGCGTGCCCCCTCCGTGTACCAAAAATAGGCCGCGGACAATGCCGCGCCCAAAAACAAGCGCCCGAAGTCCGGGGCCCCAAGTTCGTCCAGGGGAAAAATGCCCAAAAAACGGGTGGGCTATAGCCTTGGGGCGTGGGGCTGGCGAAGTTCGTCCGCCGGACACGGAATGGGGCGAAACTTTGCGTGCCCCCTCCGTGTGCCAAAAATAGGCCGCGGGCAAAGCCGCGCCCAAAAACGAGCGCCCGAAGTCCGGGGCCCCAAGTTCGTCCAGCGGAAAAATGCCCAAAAAACGGGTGGGCTATAGCCTTGGGGCGTGGGGCTGGCGAATTTCGTCCGCCGGACTCGGAATGGGGCGAAACTTTGCGTGCCCCCTCCGTGTGCCAAAAATAGGCCGCGGCCAAAGCCGCGCCCAAAAACGAGCGCCCGAAGTCCGGGGCCCCAAGTTCGTCCAGCGGAAAAATGCCCAAAAAACGATGGGCTATAGCCTTGGGGCGTGGGGCGTGGGGCTGGCGAAGTTCGTCCGCCGGACTCGGAATGGGGCGAAACTTTGCGTGCCCCCTCCGTGTGCCAAAAATAGGCCGCGGGCAAAGCCGCGCCCAAAAACGAGCGCCCCAAGTCCGGGGCCCCAAGTTCGTCCAGGGGAAAAATGCCCAAAAAACGGGTGGGCTATAGCCTTGGGGCGTGGGGCTGGCGAAGTTCGTCCGCCGGACACGGAATGGGGCGAAACTTTGCGTGCCCCCTCCGTGTGCCAAAAATAGGCCGCGGGCAAAGCCGCGCCCAAAAACGAGCGCCCGAAGTCCGGGGCCCCAAGTTCGTCCAGCGGAAAAATGCCCAAAAAACGGGTGGGCTATAGCCTTGGGGCGTGGGGCTGGCGAATTTCGTCCGCCGGACTCGGAATGGGGCGAAACTTTGCGTGCCCCCTCCGTGTGCCAAAAATAGGCCGCGGCCAAAGCCGCGCCCAAAAACGAGCGCCCGAAGTCCGGGGCCCCAAGTTCGTCCAGCGGAAAAATGCCCAAAAAACGATGGGCTATAGCCTTGGGGCGTGGGGCGTGGGGCTGGCGAAGTTCGTCCGCCGGACTCGGAATGGGGCGAAACTTTGCGTGCCCCCTCCGTGTGCCAAAAATAGGCCGCGGGCAAAGCCGCGCCCAAAAACGAGCGCCCCAAGTCCGGGGCCCCAAGTTCGTCCAAGGGAAAAATGCCCAAAAAACGGGTGGGCTATAGCCTTTGGGCGTGGGGCTGGCGAAGTTCGTCCGCCGGACTCGGAATGGGGCAAAACTTTGCGTGCCCCCTCCGTGTGCCAAAAATAGGCCGCGGGCAAAGCCGCGCCCAAAAACGAGCGCCCGAAGTCCGGGGCCCCAAGTTCGTCCAGCGGAAAAATGCCCAAAAAACGGGTGGGCTATAGCCTTGGGGCGTGGGGCTGGCGAATTTCGTCCGCCGGACTCGGAATGGGGCAAAACTTTGCGTGCCCCCTCCGTGTGCCAAAAATAGGCCGCGGCCAAAGCCGCGCCCAAAAACGAGCGCCCGAAGTCCGGGGCCCCAAGTTCGTCCAGCGGAAAAATGCCCAAAAAACGATGGGCTATAGCCTTGGGGCGTGGGGCGTGGGGCTGGCGAAGTTCGTCCGCCGGACTCGGAATGGGGCGAAACTTTGCGTGCCCCCTCCGTGTACCAAAAATAGACCGCGGGCAAAGCCGCGCCCAAAAACGAGCGCCCCAAGTCCGGGTCCCCAAGTTCGTCCAAGGGAAAAATGCCCAAAAAACGGGTGGGCTATAGCCTTTGGGCCTGGGGCTGGCGAAGTTCGTCCGCCGGACTCAGAATGGGGCGAAACTTTGCGTGCCCCCTCTGTGTGCCAAAAAGAGGCCGCGGACAAAGCCGCGCCCAAAAACGAGCGCCCGAAGTCTGGGGCCCCAAGTTCGTCCAGCGGAAAAATGCCCAAAAAACGATGGGCTATAGCCTTGGGGCGTGGGGCGTGGGGCTGGCGAAGTTCGTCCGCCGGACTCGGAATGGGGTGAAACTTTGCGTGCCCCCTCCGTGTGCCAAAAATACGCCGCGGGCAAAGCCGCGCCCAAAAACGAGCGCCCAAAGTCCGGGGCCCCAAGTTCGTCCAGCGGAAAAATGCCCAAAAAACGGGTGGGCTATAGCCTTGGGGCGTGGGGCTGGCGAAGTTCGTCCGCCGGACTCGGAATGGGGCGAAACTTTGCGTGCCCCCTCCGTGTGCCAAAAATAGGCCGCGGACAGAGCCGCACCCAAAAACGAGCGCCCGAAGTCTGGGGCCCCAAGTTCGTCCAGCGGAAAAATGCCCAAAAAACGATGGGCTATAACCTTGGGGCGTGGGGCTGGCGAAGTTTGTCCGCCGGACTCGGAATGGGGCGAAACCTTGCGTGCCCCCTCCGTGTGCCAAAAATAGGCCGCGGGCAAAGCCGCGCCCAAAAACAAGCGCCCGAAGTTCGGGGCCCCAAGTTCGTCCAGCGGAAAAATGCCCAAAAAACGGGTGGGCTATAGCCTTGGGGCGTGGGGCTGGCGAAGTTCGTCCGCTGGACTCGGAATGGGGCGAAACTTTGCATGCCCCATCCATGTGCCAAAAATAGGCCGCGGGCAAAGCCGCGCTCAAAAATGAGCGTCCGAAGTCCGGGGCCCCAAGTTCGTCCAGTGGAAAAATGCCCAAAAAACGAGTGGGCTATAGCCTTGGGGCGTGGGGCTGGTGAAGTTCGTCCGCCGGACTCGGAATGGGGCGAAACTTTGCGTGCCCCCAACGTGTGCCAAAAATAGGCCGCGGGCAAAGCTACGCCCAAAATCGAGCGCCTGAAGTCCAGGGCCCCAAGTTCGTCCAGCTGAAAAATGCCCAAAAAACGATGGGCTATAGCCTTGGGGCATGGTGCTGGCGAAGTTCGTCCGCCGGACTCGGAATGGGGCGAAACTTTGCGTGCCCCCTCCGTGTACCAAAAATAGGCCGTGGACAAAGCCGCGCCCGAAAACGAGTGCCCGAAGTCCGGGGCGCCAAGTTCGTCCAGCGGAAAAATGCCCAAAAAACGGGTGGGCTATAGCCTTGGGGGGTGGGGCTTGCGAAGTTCGTCCGCCGGACTCGGAATGGGGCGAAACTTTGCGTGCCCCCTCCGTGTACCAAAAATAGGCCGTGGGCAAAGCCGCGCCCGAAAACGAGTGCCCGAAGTCCGGGGCGCCAAGTTTGTCCAGCGGAAAAATGCCCAATAAACGATGGGCTATAGCCTTGGGGCGTGGGGCTGGCGAAGTTCGTACGCCGGACTCGGAATGGGGCGAATCTTTGCGTGCCCCCTCCGTGTGCCAAAAATAGGCCGCGGGCAAAGCCGCGCCCAAAAACGAGCGCCCGAAGTCCGGGGCCCCAAGTTCGTCCAGCGGAAAAATGCCCAAAAAACGGGTGGGCTATAGCCTTGGGCCGTGGGGCGGGCGAACTTCGTCCGCCGGACTCGGAATGGGGCGAAACTTTGCGTGCCCCCTCCGTGTGCCAAAAATAGGCCGTGGGCAAAGCCGCGCCCAAAAACGAGCGCCCGAAGTCCGGGGCCCCAAGTTCGTCCAGCGGAAAAATGCCCAAAAAACGATGGGCTATAGCCTTGGGGCGTGGGGCTGGCGAAGTTCGTCCGCCGGACTCGGAATGGGGCGAAACTTTGCGTGCCCCCTCCGTGTACCAAAAATAGGCCGCGGCCAAAGGCGCGCCCAAAAACGAGAGCCCGAAGTCCAGGGCCCCAAGTTCGCGCAGCGGAAAAATGCCCAAAAAACGGGTGGGCTATAGCCTTGGGGCGTGGGGCTGGCTAAGTTCGTCCGCCGGTCTCGGAATGGGGCGAAACTTTGCGTGCCCCCTCCGTGTGCCAAAAATAGGCCGCGGGCAAAGCCGCGCCCAAAACCGAGCGCCCGAAGTCCAGGGCCCCAAGTTCGTCCTGCGGAAAAATGCCCAAAAAACGGGTGGCTATAGCCTAGGGGCGTGGGGCTGGCGAAGTTCGTCCGCCGGACTCGGAATGGGGCGAAACTTTGCGTGCCCCCTTCGTGTGCCAAATATAGGCCGCGGGCAAAGCCGCACCCAAAAACGAGCGCCCGAAGTCCGGGGCCCCAAGTTCGTCCAGCGGAAAAATGCCCAAAAAACGGGTGGGCTATAGCCTTGGGGCGTGGGGCTGGCGAAGTTCGTCCACCGGACTCGGAATGGGGCGAAACTTTGCGTGCCCCCTCCGTGTACGAAAAATAGGCCGCGGCCAAAGGCGCGCCCAAAAACGAGCGCCCGAAGTCCAGGGCCCCAAGTTCGCGCAGCGGAAAAATGCCCAAAAAACGGGTGGGCTATAGCCTTGGGGCGTGGGGCTGGCTAAGTTCGTCCGCCGGTCTCGGAATGGGGCGAAACTTTGCGTGCCCCCTCCGTGTGCCAAAAATAGGCCGCGGGCAAAGCCGCGCCCAAAACCGAGCGCCCAAAGTCCGGGGCCCCAAGTTCGTCCAGCGGAAAAATGCCCAAAAAACGGGTGGCTATAGCCTAGGGGCGTGGGGCTGGCGAAGTTCGTCCGCCGGACTCGGAATGGGGCGAAACTTTGCGTGCCCCCTTCGTGTGCCAAATATAGGCCGCGGGCAAAGCCGCGCCCAAAAACGAGCGCCCGAAGTCCGGGGCCCCAAGTTCGTCCAGCGGAAAAATGCCCAAAAAACGGGTGGGCTATAGCCTTGGGGCGTGGGGCTGGCGAAGTTCGTCCGCCGGACTTGGAATGGGGCAAAACTTTGCGTGCCCCCTCCGTGTGCCAAAAATAGGCCCCAGGCAAAGCCGCGCCCAAAAACGAGCGCCCGAAGTCCGGGGCCCCAAGTTCGTCCCGCGGAAAAATGCCCAAAAAACGATGGGCTATAGCCTTGGGGCGTGGGGCTGGCGAAGTTCGTCCGCCGGACTCGGAATGGGGCGAAACTTTGCGTGCCCCCTCCGTGTGCCAAAAATAGGCCACAGACAAAGCCGCGCCCAAAAACGAGCGCCCGAAGTCCGGGGCCCCAAGTTCGTCCAGCGGAAAAATGCCCAAAAAATGGGTGGGCTATAGCCTTGGGGCGTGGGGCTGGCGAAGTTCGTCCGCCGGACTCGGAATGGGGCGAAACTTTGCGTGCCCCCTCCGTGTGCCAAATATAGGCCGCGGCCAAAGCCGCGCCCAAAAACGAGCGCCCGAAGTCCGGGGCCCCAAGTTCGTCCAGCGCAAAAATGCCCAGAAAACGATGGGCTATAGCCTTGGGGCCTGGGGCTGGCGAAGTTCGTCCGCCAGACTCGGAATGGGGCGAAACTTTGCGTGCCCCCTCCGTGTGCCAAAAATAGGCCGCGGGGAAAGCCGCGCCCAAAAAAGAGCGCCCGAAGTCCGGGGCCACAAGTTCGTCCAGCGGAAAAATGCCCAAAAAACGGGTGGGCTATAGCCTTGGGGCGTGGGGCTGGCGAAGTTCGTCCGCCGGACTCGGAATGGGGCGAAACTTTGCCTGCCCCCTCCGTGTGCCAAAAATAGGCCGCGGGCAAAGGCGCGCCCAAAAACGAGCGCCCGAAGTCCGGGGCCCCAAGTTCGTCCAGCGGAAAAATGCCCAAAAAATGATGGGCTATAGCCTTGGGGCGTGGGGCTGGCGAAGTTCGTCCGCCGGACTCGGAATGGGGCGAAACTTTGCGTGCCCCCTCCGTGTGCCAAAAATAGGCCGCGGGCAAAGCCGCGCCCAAAACCGAGCGCCCGAAGTCCGGGGCCCCAAGTTCGTCCAGCGGAAAAATGCCCAAAAAATGGGTGGGCTATAGCCTTGGGGCGTGGGGCTGGCGAAGTTCGTCCGCCGGACTCGGAATGGGGCGAAACTTTGCGTGCCCCCTCCGTGTGCCAAATATAGGCCGCGGCCAAAGCCGCGCCCAAAAACGAGCGCCCGAAGTCCGGGGCCCCAAGTTCGTCCAGCGCAAAAATGCCCAGAAAACGATGGGCTATAGCCTTGGGGCCTGGGGCTGGCGAAGTTCGTCCGCCAGACTCGGAATGGGGCGAAACTTTGCGTGCCCCCTCCGTGTGCCAAAAATAGGCCGCGGGGAAAGCCGCGCCCAAAAACGAGCGCCCGAAGTCCGGGGCCACAAGTTCGTCCAGCGGAAAAATGCCCAAAAAACGGGTGGGCTATAGCCTTGGGGCGTGGGGCTGGCGAAGTTCGTCCGCCGGACTCGGAATGGGGCGAAACTTTGCCTGCCCCCTCCGTGTGCCAAAAATAGGCCGCGGGCAAAGGCGCGCCCAAAAACGAGCGCCCGAAGTCCGGGGCCCCAAGTTCGTCCAGCGGAAAAATGCCCAAAAAATGATGGGCTATAGCCTTGGGGCGTGGGGCTGGCGAAGTTCGTCCGCCGGACTCGGAATGGGGCGAAACTTTGCGTGCCCCCTCCGTGTGCCAAAAATAGGCCGCGGGCAAAGCCGCGCCCAAAAACGAGCCCCCGAAGTCCGGGGCCCCAAGTTCGTCCAGCGGAAAAATGCCCAAAAAACGGGTGGGCTATAGCCTTGGGGCGTGGGGCTGGCGAAGTTCATCCGCCGGACCCGGAATGGGGCGAAACTTTGCGTGCCCCCTCCGTGTACCAAAAATAGGCCGCGGGCAAAGCCGCGCCCAAAAACGAGCGCCCGAAGTCTGGGGCCCCAAGTTCGTTAGGCGGAAAAAAGCCCAAAAAACGATGGGCTATAGCCTTGGGGCGTGGGGCCGGCGAAGTTCGTCCGCCGGACTCGGAATGGGACGAAACTTTGCGTGCCCCCTCCGTGTGCCAAAAATAGTCCGCGGGTAAAGCCGCGCCCGAAGTCCGGGGCCCCAAGTTCGTCCAGCGGAAAAATGCCCAAAAAACGGGTGGACTATAGCCTTGGGGCGTGGGGCTGGCGAAGTTCGTCCGCCGGACCCGGAATGGGGCGAAACTTTGCGTGCCCCCTCCGTGAACCAAAAATAGGCCGCGGGCAAAGCCGCGCCCAAAAACGAGCGCCCGAAGTCCGGGGCCCCAAGTTCGTCCAGCGGAAAAATGCCCAAAAAACGATGGGCTATAGCCTTGGGGCGTGGGGCCGGCGAAGTTCGTCCACCGGACTCGGAACGGGGCGAAACTTTGCGTGCCCCCTCCGTGTGCCAAAAATAGGCCGCGGGTAAAGCCGCGCCCAAAAACGAGCGCCCGAAGTCCGGGGCCCCAAGTTCGTCCAGCGGAAAAATGCCCAAAAAATGGGTGGGCTATAGCCTTGGGGCGTGGGGCTGGCGAAGTTCGTCCGCCGGACTAGGAATGGGGCGAAACTTTGCGTGCCCCCTCCGTGTGCCAAAAATAGGCCGCGGGCAAAGACGCGCCCAAAAACGAGCGCCCGAAGTCCGGGGCCCCAAGTTCGTCCAGCGGAAAAATACCCAAAAAACGGATGGGCTATATCCTTGGGGCGTGGGGCTGGCGAAGTTCATCCGCCGGACTCGGAATGGGGCGAAACTTTGCGTGCCCCCTCCGTGTGTCAAAAATAGGCCGCGGGCAAAGCCGTGCCCAAAAACGAGCGCCCGAAGTCCGGGGCCCCAAGTTCGTCCAGCGGAAAAATGCCCAAAAAATGGGTGGGCTATAGCCTTGGGGCGTGGGGCTGGCAAAGTTCGTCCGCCGGACTTGGAATGGGGTGAAACTTTGCGTGCCCCCTCCGTGTGCCAAAAATAGGCCGCGGGCGAAGCCGCGTCCAAAAAACGAGCGCCCGAAGTCCGGGGCCCCAAGTTCGTCCAGCGGAAAAATACCCAAAAAACGGGTGGGCTATATCCTTGGGGCGTGGGGCTGGCGAAGTTCATCCGCCGGACTCGGAATGGGGCAAAACTTTGCGTGCCCCCTCCGTGTGCCAAAAATAGGCCGTGGGCAAAGCCGTGCCCAAAAACGAGCGCCCGAAGTCCGGGGCCCCAAGTTCGTCCAGCGGAAAAATGCCCAAAAAACGGGTGGGCTATATCCTTGGGGCGTGGGGCTGGTGAAGTTCGTCCGCCGGACTCGGAATGGGGCGAAACTTTGCGTGCCCCCTCCGTGTGCCAAAAATAGGCTGCGGGCAAAGCCGCGCCCAAAAACATGTGCCCGAAGTCCGGGGCCCCAAGTTCGTGCAGCGGAAAAATGCCCAAAAAACGGGTGGGCTATAGCCTTGGGGCGTGGGGCTGGCAAAGTTCGTCCGCCGGACCCGGAATGGGGTGAAACTTTGCGTGCCCCCTCCGTGTGCCAAAAATAGGCCGCGGGCAAAGCCGCGCCCAAAAACGAGCGCCCGAACTCCGGGGCCCCAAGTTCGTCCAGCGGAAAAATGCCCAAAAAACGGGTGGGCTATAGCCTTGGGGCGTGGGGCTGGCGAAGTTCGTCCGCCGGACTCGGAATGGGGCGAAACTGCGCGTGCCCCCTCCGTGTGCCAAAAATAGGCCGCAGGCAAAGCCTTGCCCAAAAACGAGCGCCCGAAGTCCGGGGCCCCAAGTTCGTCCAGCGGAAAAATGCCCAAAAATGGGTGGGCTATAGCCTTGGGGCGTGGGGCCGGCTAAGTTCGTCCGCCGGACTCGGAATGGGGCGAAACTTTGCGTGCCCCCTCCGTGTGCCAAAAATAGGCCGCGGGCAAAGCCGCGCCCAAAAACGAGCGCCCGAAGTCCGGGGCCCCAAGTTTGTCCAGCGGAAAAATACGCAAAAAACGGGTGGGCTATATCCTTGGGGCGTGGGGCTGGCGAAGTTCATCCGCCGGACTCGGAATGGGGCGAAACTTTGCGTGCCCCCTCCGTGTGCCAAAAATAGGCCGCGGGCAAAGCCGTGCCCAAAAACGAGCGCCCGAAGTCCGGGGCCCCAAGTTCGTCCAGCGGAAAAATGCCCAAAAAACGGGTGGGCTATATCCTTGGGGCGTGGGGCTGGCGAAGTTCGTCCGCCGGACTCGGAATGGGGCGAAACTTTGCGTGCCCCCTCCGTGTGCCAAAAATAGGCTGCGGGCAAAGCCGCGCCCAAAAACGAGTGCCCGAAGTCCGGGGCCCCAAGTTCGTGAAGCGGAAAAATGCCCAAAAAACGGGTGGGCTATAGCCTTGGGGCGTGGGGCTGGCGAAGTTTGTCCGCCGGACCCGGAATGGGGCGAAACTTTGCGTGCCCCCTCCGTGTGCCAAAAATAGGCCGCGGGCAAAGCCGCGCCCAAAAACGAGCGCCCGAACTCCGGGGCCACAAGTTCGTCCAGCGGAAAAATGCCCAAAAAACGGGTGGGCTATAGCCTTGGGGCGTGGGGCTGGCGAAGTTCGTCCGCCGGACTCGGAATGGGGCGATACTGCGCGTGCCCCCTCCGTGTGCCAAAAATAGGCCGCGGGCAATGCCGCGCCCAAAAACGAGCGCCCGAAGTCCGGGGCCCCAAGTTCGTCCAGCGGAAAAATGCCCAAAAAACGATGGGGTATAGCCTTGGGGCGTGGGGCTGGCGAACTTCGTCCGCCGGACTCGGAATGGGGCGAAACTTTGGGTGCCCCCTCCGTGTGCCAAAAATAGGCAGCGGACAAAGCCGTGGCCAAAACGAGCGCCCGAAGTCCGGGGCCCCAAGTTTGTCCAGCGGAAAAATGCCCAAAAAACGTTGGGCTATAGCCTTGGGGCGTGGGGCTGGCGAAGTTCGTCCGCCGGACTCGGAATGGGGCGAAACTTTGCGTGCCCCCTCCGTGTGCCAAAAATAGGCCGCGGGCAAAGCTGCACCCAAAAACGAGCGCCCGAAGTCCGGGGCCCCAAGTTCGTCCAGCAGAAAAATGCCCAAAAAACGATGGGCTATAGCCTTGGGGCGTGGGGCCGGCGAAGTTCGTCCGCCGGACTCGGAATGGGGCGAAACTTTACGTGCCCCCTCCGTGTGCCAAAAATAGGCCGCGGGCAAAGCCGCGTCCGAAGTCCGGGGCCCCAAGTTCGTCCAGCAGAAAAATGCCCAAAAAACAGGTGGGCTATAGCCTTGGGGCGTGGGGCTGGCGAAGTTCGTCCGCCGGACACGGAATGGGGCGAAACTTTGCGTGCCCCCTCCGTGTACCAAAAATAGGGCGCGGGCAAAGCCGCTCCCAAAAACGAGCGCCCGAAGTCCGGGGCGCCAAGTTCGTCCAGCGGAAAAATGCCCAATAAACGATGGGCTATACTCTTGGGGCGTGGGGCTGGCGAAGTCCGTCCGCCGGACTCGGAATGGGGCGAAACATTGCGAGCCCCCTCCGTGTGCCAAAAATAGGCCGCGGGCAAAGCCGCGCCCAAAAACGAGCGCCCGAAGTCCGGGGCCCCAAGTTCGTCCAGCGGAAAAATGCCCAAAAAACGGGTGGGCTATAGCCTTGGGGGGTGGGGCTGGCGAAGTTCGTCCGCCGGACTCGGAATGGGACGAAACTTTGCGTGCCCTCTCCGTGTGCCAAAAATAGGCCGCCTGCAAAGCCGCGCCCAAAAACGAGAGACCAAAGTCCGGGGCCCCAGGTTCGTCCAGCGGAAAAATGCCCAAAAAACGATGGGCTATAGCCTTGGGGCGTGGGGCTGGCGAAGTTCGTCCGCCGGACTCGGAATGGGGCGAAACTTTGCGTGCCCCCTCCGTGTGCCAAAAATAATCCGCGGACAAAGCCGCGCCCAAAAACGAGCACCCAAAGTCCGGGGCCCCAAGTTCGTCCAGCGGAAAAATGCCCAAAAAACGGGTGGGCTATAGCCTTGGGACGTGGGGCTGGCGAACTTCGTCCGCCGGACTCGGAATGGGGCAAAACTTTCCGTGCCCCCTCCGTGTAACAAAAATAGGCCGCGGGCAAAGCCGCGCCCAAAAACGAGGGCCCGAAGTCCGGGGCCCCAAGTTCGTCCAGCGGAAAAATGCCCAAAAAACGATGGGCTATAGCCTTGGGGCGTGGGGCTGGCGAAGTTCGTCCGCCGGACTGGGAATGGGGCAAAACTTTGCGTGCCCCCTCAGTGTGGCAAAAATAGGCCGCGGGCAAAGGCGCACCCAAAAACGAGCCCCCGAAGTCCGGGGCCCCAAGTTCGTCCAGCGGAAAAATGCCCAAAAAACGGGTGGGCTATAGCCTTGGGGCGTGGGGCTGGCGAAGTTCGTCCGCCGGACTCGGAATGGGGCGAAACTTTGCGTGCCCCCTCCGTGTGCCAAAAATAGGCCGCGGGCAAAGCCGCGCCCAAAAACGAGCGCCCGAAGTCCGGGGCCCCAAGTTCACCCAGCGGAAAAATACCCACAAAACGGGTGGGCTATAGCCTTGGGGCGTGGGGCTGGCGAAGTTCGTCCGCCGGACTCGGAATGGGGCGAAACGTTTCACGCCCACTCCATGTGCCAAAAATAGGTTGCGGGCAAAGCCGCGCCCAAAAACGAGCGCCCGAAGTCCGGGGCCCCAAGTTCGTCCAGCGGAAAAATGCCCAAAAAACGGGTGGGCTATAGCCTTGGGGCGTGGGGCCGGCGAAGTTCGTCCGCCGGACTCGGAATGGGGCGAAACTTTGCGTGCCCCCTCCGTGTGCCAAAAATAGGCCGCGGGCAAAGCCGCGCCCAAAAACGAGCGCCCGAAGTCCGGGGCCCCAAGTTCACCCAGCGGAAAAATACCCACAAAACGGGTGGGCTATAGCCTTGGGGCGTGGGGCGGGCGAAGTTCGTCCGCCGGACTCGGAATGGGGCGAAACTTTGCGCGCCCACTCCGTGTGCCAAAAATAGGCCGCGGGCAAAGCCGCGCCCAAAAACGAGCGCCCGAAGTCCGGGGCCCCAAGTTCGTCCAGCGGAAAAATGCCCAAAAAACGATGGGCTATAGCCTTGGGGCGTGGGGATGGCGAAGTTCGTC
This sequence comes from Citrus inodora, assembly GCA_029721495.1. Taxonomy (NCBI): domain Eukaryota; kingdom Viridiplantae; phylum Streptophyta; class Magnoliopsida; order Sapindales; family Rutaceae; genus Citrus; species Citrus inodora. Next base: position 87,343 of record JAQOOB010000039.1, read on the forward strand.
CGCCGGACTCGGAATGGGGCGAAACTTTGCGTGCCCTCTCCGTGTGCCAAAAATAGGCCGCCGGCAAAGCCGCGCCCAAAAACGAGAGCCCAAAGTCTGGGGCCCCAAGTTCGTCCAGCGGAAAAATGCCCAAAAAACGATGGGCTATAGCCTTGGGGCGTGGGGCTGGCGAAGTTCGTCCGCCGGACTCGGAATGGGGCGAAACTTTGCGTGCCCCCTCCGTGTGCCAAAAATAATCCGCGGACAAAGCCGCGCCAAAAAACGAGCACCCAAAGTCCGGGGCCCCAAGTTCGTCCAGCGGAAAAATGCCCAAAAAACGGGTGGGCTATAGGCTTGGGGCGTGGGGCTGGCGAACTTCGTCCGCCGGACTCGGAATGGGGCAAAACTTTCCGTGCCCCCTCCGTGTGCCAAAAATAGGCCGCGGGCAAAGCCGCGCCCAAAAACGAGGGCCCGAAGTCCGGGGCCCCAAGTTCGTCCAGCGGAAAAATGCCCAAAAAACGATGGGCTATGGCCTTGGGGCGTGGGGCTGGCGAAGTTCGTCCGCCGGACTGGGAATGGGGCGAAACTTTGCGTGCCTCCTCAGTGTGGCAAAAATAGGCCGCGGGCAAAGGCGCACCCAAAAACGAGCCCCCGAAGTCCGGGGCCCCAAGTTCGTCCAGCGGAAAAATGCCCAAAAAACGGGTGGGCTATAGCCTTGGGGCGTGGGGCTGGCGAAGTTCGTCCGTCGGACTCGGAATGGGTCGAAACTTTGCATGACCCCTCCGTGTACCAAAAATAAGCCGAGGGCAAAGACGTGCCCAAAAACGAGCGCCCAAAGTCGGGGGCCCCAAGTTCGCCCAGCGGAAAAATACCAACAAAACGGGTGGGCTATAGCCTTGGGGCGTGGGGCTGGCGAAGTTCGTCCGCCGGACTCGGAATGGGGCAAAACTTTGCGTGCCCCCTCCGTGTGCCAAAAATAGGCCGCGGGCAAAGCCGCGTACAAAAACGAGTGCCCGAAGTCCGGGGCCCCAAGTTCGTCCAGCGGAAAAATGCCCAAAAAACGGGTGGGCTATAGCCTTGGGGCGTGGGGCTGGCGAAGTTCGTCCGCCGGACTCGGAATGGGGCGAAACTTTGCGTGCCCCCTCCGTGTGCCAAAAATAGGCCGCGGGCAAAGCCGCGCCCAAAAACGAGTGCCCGAAGCCCGGGGCCCCAAGTTCGTCCAGTGGAAAAATGCCCAAAAAACGATGGGCTATAGCCTTGGGGCGTGGGGCTGGCGAACTTCGTCCGCCGGACTCGGAATGGGGCAAAACTTTTCGTGCCCCCTCCGTGTGCCAAAAATAGGCCGCGGGCAAAGCCGCGCCCAAAAACGAGGGCCCGAAGTCCGGGGCCCCAAGTTCGTCCAGCGGAAAAATGCCCAAAAATGGGTGGGCTATAGCCTTGGGGCGTGGGGCTGGCGAAGTTCGTCCGCCGGACTCGGAATGGGGTGAAACTTTGCGTGCCCCCTCCGTGTGCCAAAAATAGGCCGCGGGCAAAGCCGCGCCCAAAAACGAGCGCCCGAAGTCCGGGGCCCCAAGTTCGTCCAGCGGAAAAATGCCCAAAAAACGGGTGGGCTATATCCTTGGGGCGTGGGGCGGGCGAAGTTCGTCCGCCGGACTCGGAATGGGGCGAAACTTTGCGTGCCCCCTCCGTGTGCCAAAAATAGGCCGCGGGCAAAGCCGCGCCCAAAAACGAGCACCCGAAGTCCGGGGCCCCAAGTTCGTCCAGCGGAAAAATGCCCAAAAAACGGGTGGGCTATAGCCTTGGGGCGTGGGGCTGGCGAAGTTCGTCCGCCGGACCCGGAATGGGGCGAAACTTTGCGTGCCCCCTCCGTGTACCAAAAATAGGCCGCGGGCAGAGCCGCGCCCAAAAACGAGCCCCCGAAGTCCGGGGCCCCAAGTTCGTCCAGCGGAAAAATGCCCAAAAAACGGGTGGGCTATAGCCTTGGGGCGTGGGGCTGGCGAAGTTCGTCCGTCGGACTCGGAATGGGTCGAAACTTTGCATGACCCCTCCGTGTACCAAAAATAAGCCGAGGGCAAAGACGTGCCCAAAAACGAGCGCCCAAAGTCGGGGGCCCCAAGTTCGCCCAGCGGAAAAATACCAACAAAACGGGTGGGCTATAGCCTTGGGGCGTGGGGCTGGCGAAGTTCGTCCGCCGGACTCGGAATGGGGCAAAACTTTGCGTGCCCCCTCCGTGTGCCAAAAATAGGCCGCGGGCAAAGCCGCGTACAAAAACGAGTGCCCGAAGTCCGGGGCCCCAAGTTCGTCCAGCGGAAAAATGCCCAAAAAACGGGTGGGCTATAGCCTTGGGGCGTGGGGCTGGCGAAGTTCGTCCGCCGGACTCGGAATGGGGCGAAACTTTGCGTGCCCCCTCCGTGTGCCAAAAATAGGCCGCGGGCAAAGCCGCGCCCAAAAACGAGTGCCCGAAGTCCGGGGCCCCAAGTTCGTCCAGCGGAAAAATGCCCAAAAAACGATGGGCTATAGCCTTGGGGCGTGGGGCTGGCGAACTTCGTCCGCCGGACTCGGAATGGGGCAAAACTTTCCGTGCCCCCTCCGTGTGCCAAAAATAGGCCGCGGGCAAAGCCGCGCCCAAAAACGAGGGCCCGAAGTCCGGGGCCCCAAGTTCGTCCAGCGGAAAAATGCCCAAAAATGGGTGGGCTATAGCCTTGGGGCGTGGGGCTGGCGAAGTTCGTCCGCCGGACTCGGAATGGGGTGAAACTTTGCGTGCCCCCTCCGTGTGCCAAAAATAAGCCGCGGACAAAGCCGCGCCCAAAAACGAGCGCCCGAAGTCCGGGGCCCCAAGTTCGTCCAGCGGAAAAATGCCCAAAAAACGGGTGGGCTATATCCTTGGGGCGTGGGGCGGGCGAAGTTCGTCCGCCGGACTCGGAATGGGGCGAAACTTTGCGTGCCCCCTCCGTGTGCCAAAAATAGGCCGCGGGCAAAGCCGCGCCAAAAAACGAGCACCCGAAGTCCGGGGCCCCAAGTTCGTCCAGCGGAAAAATGCCCAAAAAACGGGTGGGCTATAGCCTTGGGGCGTGGGGCTGGCGAAGTTCGTCCGCCGGACCCGGAATGGGGCGAAACTTTGCGTGCCCCCTCCGTGTACCAAAAATAGGCCGCGGGCAGAGCCGCGCCCAAAAACGGGCGCCCGAAGTCCGGGGCCCCAAGTTCGTCCAGTGGAAAAATGCCCAAAAAACGATGGGCTATAGCCTTGGGGCGTGGGGCCGGCGAAGTTCGTCCGCCGGACTCGGAATGGGGCGAAACTTTGCGTGCCCCCTCCGTGTGCCAAAAATAGGTCGCGGGTAAAGCCGCGCCCAAAAACGAGCGCCCGAAGTCCGGGGCCCCAAGTTCGTCCTGCGGAAAAATACCCAAAAAACGGGTGGGCTATAGCCTTGGGGCGTGGGGCTGGCGAAGTTCGTCCGTCGGACTCGGAATGGGTCGAAACTTTGCATGACCCCTCCGTGTACCAAAAATAAGCCGAGGGCAAAGACGTGCCCAAAAACGAGCGCCCAAAGTCGGGGGCCCCAAGTTCGCCCAGCGGAAAAATACCAACAAAACGGGTGGGCTATAGCCTTGGGGCGTGGGGCTGGCGAAGTTCGTCCGCCGGACTCGGAATGGGGCAAAACTTTGCGTGCCCCCTCCGTGTGCCAAAAATAGGCCGCGGGCAAAGCCGCGTACAAAAACGAGTGCCCGAAGTCCGGGGCCCCAAGTTCGTCCAGCGGAAAAATGCCCAAAAAACGGGTGGGCTATAGCCTTGGGGCGTGGGGCTGGCGAAGTTCGTCCGCCGGACTCGGAATGGGGCGAAACTTTGCGTGCCCCCTCCGTGTGCCAAAAATAGGCCGCGGGCAAAGCCGCGCCCAAAAACGAGTGCCCGAAGTCCGGGGCCCCAAGTTCGTCCAGCGGAAAAATGCCCAAAAAACGATGGGCTATAGCCTTGGGGCGTGGGGCTGGCGAACTTCGTCCGCCGGACTCGGAATGGGGCAAAACTTTCCGTGCCCCCTCCGTGTGCCAAAAATAGGCCGCGGGCAAAGCCGCGCCCAAAAACGAGGGCCCGAAGTCCGGGGCCCCAAGTTCGTCCAGCGGAAAAATGCCCAAAAATGGGTGGGCTATAGCCTTGGGGCGTGGGGCTGGCGAAGTTCGTCCGCCGGACTCGGAATGGGGTGAAACTTTGCGTGCCCCCTCCGTGTGCCAAAAATAAGCCGCGGGCAAAGCCGCGCCCAAAAACGAGCGCCCGAAGTCCGGGGCCCCAAGTTCGTCCAGCGGAAAAATGCCCAAAAAACGGGTGGGCTATATCCTTGGGGCGTGGGGCGGGCGAAGTTCGTCCGCCGGACTCGGAATGGGGCGAAACTTTGCGTGCCCCCTCCGTGTGCCAAAAATAGGCCGCGGGCAAAGCCGCGCCAAAAAACGAGCACCCGAAGTCCGGGGCCCCAAGTTCGTCCAGCGGAAAAATGCCCAAAAAACGGGTGGGCTATAGCCTTGGGGCGTGGGGCTGGCGAAGTTCGTCCGCCGGACCCGGAATGGGGCGAAACTTTGCGTGCCCCCTCCGTGTACCAAAAATAGGCCGCGGGCAGAGCCGCGCCCAAAAACGAGCGCCCGAAGTCCGGGGCCCCAAGTTCGTCCAGTGGAAAAATGCCCAAAAAACGATGGGCTATAGCCTTGGGGCGTGGGGCCGGCGAAGTTCGTCCGCCGGACTCGGAATGGGGCGAAACTTTGCGTGCCCCCTCCGTGTGCCAAAAATAGGTCGCGGGTAAAGCCGCGCCCAAAAACGAGCGCCCGAAGTCCGGGGCCCCAAGTTCGTCCAGCGGAAAAATGCCCAAAAAATGGGTGGGCTATAGCCTTGGGGCGTGGGGCTGGCGAAGTTCGTCCGCCGGACTCGGAATGGGGCGAAACTTTGGGTGCCCCCTCCGTGTGCCAAAAATAGGCCGCGGGCAAAGCCGCGCCCAAAAACGAGCGCCCGAAGTCCGGGGCCCCAAGTTCGTCCTGCGGAAAAATACCCAAAAAACGGGTGGGCTATATCCTTGGGGCGTGGGGCTGGCGAAGTTCGTCCGCCGGACTCGGAATGGGGTGAAACTTTGCGTGCCCCCTCCGTGTGCCAAAAATAGGCCGCGGGTAAAGCCGCGCCCAAAAACGAGCGCCCGAAGTCCGGGGCCCCAAGTTCGTCCAGCGGAAAAATGCCCAAAAAACGGGTGGGCTATATCCTTGGGGCGTGGGGCTGGCGAAGTTCGTCCGCCGGACTCGGAATGGGGCGAAACTTTGCGTGCCCCCTCCATGTGCCAAAAATAGGCCGCGGGCAAAGCCGCGCCCAAAAACGAGCGCCCGAAGTCCGGGGCCGCAAGTTCGTCCAGCGGAAAAATGCCCAAAAAACGATGGGCTATAGCCTTGGGGCGTGGGGCCGGCGAAGTTCGTCCGCCGGACTCGGAATGGGGCGAAACTTTGCATGCCCCCCCCGTGTGCCAAAAATAGGCCGCGGGCAAAGCCGCGCACAAAAACGAGTGCCCGAAGTCCGGGGCCCCAAGTTCGTCCAGCGGAAAAATGCCCAAAAAACGGGTGGGCTATAGCCTTGGGGCGTGGGGCTGGCGAAGTTCGTCCGCCGGACTCGGAATGGGGCGAAACTTTGCGTGCCCCCTCCGTGTCCCAAAAATAGGCCGCGGGCAAAGCCGCGCCCAAAAACGAGTGCCCGAAGTCCGGGGTCCCAAGTTCGTCCAGCGGAAAAATGCCCAAAAAACGATGGGCTATAGCCTTGGGGCGTGGGGCTGGCGAAGTTCGTCCGCCGGACTCGGAATGGGGCGAAACTTTACGTGCCCCCTCCGTGTGCCAATAATAGGCCGCGGGCAAAGCCGCGCCCAAAAACGAGCCCCCGAAGTCCGGGGCCCCAAGTTCGTCCAGCGGAAAAATGCTCAAAAAACGGGTGGGCTATAGCCTTGGGGCGTGGTGCTGACGAAGTTCGTCCGCCGGACTCGGAATGGGGCGAAACTTTGCGTGCCCCCTCCGTGTGCCAAAAATAGGCCGCGGGCAAAGCCGCGCCCAAAAACGAGCGCTCGAAGTCCGGGTTCCCAAGTTCGTCCAGCGGAAAAATGCCCAAAAAACGATGGCCTATAGCCTTGGGGCGTGGGGCTGGCGAAGTTCGTCCGCCGGACTCGGAATGGGGCGAAACTTTGCGTGCCCCCTCCGTGTGCCAAAAATAGGCCGCGGGCAAAGCCGCGCCCAAAAACGAGCGCCCGAAGTCCGGGGCCCCAAGTTCGTCCAGCGGAAAAATGCCCAAAAAACGGGTGGGCTATATCCTTGGGGCGTGGGGCCAGCGAAGTTCGTCCGCCGGACTCGGAATGGGGCGAAACTTTGCGTGCCCCCTCCGTGTGCCAAAAATAGGCCGCGGGTAAAGCCGCGCCCAAAAACGAGCGCCCGAAGTCCGGGGCCCCAAGTTCGTCCAGCTGAAAAATGCCCAAAAAATGGGTGGGCTATAGCCTTGGGGCGTGGGACTGGCGAAGTTCGTCCGCCGGACTCGGAATGGGGCGAAACTTTTCGTGCCCCCTCCGTGTGCCAAAAATAGGCCGTGGGCAAAGCTACGCCCAAAAACGAGCGCCCGAAGTCCGGGGCCCCAAGTTTGTCCTGCGGAAAAATACCCAAAAAACGGGTGGGCTATATCCTTGGGGCGTGGGGCTGGCGAAGTTCGTCCGCCGGACTCGGAATGGGGCGAAACTTTGCGAGCCCCCTCCGTGTGCCAAAAATAGGCCGCGGGCAAAGCCGCGCCCAAAAACGAGTGCCCGAAGTCCGGGGCCCCAACTTCGTCCAGCGGAAAGATGCCCAAAAAACGATGGGCTATAGCCTTGGGGCGTGGGGCTGGCGAAGTTCGTCCGCCGGACTCGGAATGGGGCGAAACATTACGTGCCCCCTCCGTGTGCCAAAAATAGGCCGCGGGCAAAGCCGCGCCCAAAAACAAGCGCCCGAAGTCCGGGACCCCAAGTTCGTCCAGCGGAAAAATGCCCAAAAAACGGGTGGGCTATATCCTTGGGGCGTGGGGCTGGCGAAGTTCGTCCGCCGGACTCGGAATGGGGCGAAACTTTGCGTGCCCCCTCCGTGTGCCAAAAATAGGCCACGGACAAAGCCGCGCCCAAAAACGAGTGCCCGAAGTCCGGGGCCCCAAGTTCGTCCAGCGGAAAAATGCCCAAAAAACGGGTGGACTATAGCCTTGGGGCGTGGGGCTGGCGAAGTTCGTCCGCCGGACCCGGAATGGGGCGAAACTTTGCGTGCCCCCTCCGTGTACCAAAAATACGCCGCGGGCAAAGCCGCGCCCAAAAACGAGTGCCCGAAGTCCGGGGCCCCAAGTTCGTCCAGCGGAAAAATGCCCAAAAAACGATGGGCTATAGCCTTGGGGCGTGGGGCTGGCGAAGTTCGTCCGCCGGACTCGGAATGGGGCGAAACTTTGCGTGCCCCCTCCGTGTGCCAAAAATAGGCCGCGGACAAAGCCGCGCCCAAAAACGAGCGCCCGAAGTCCAGGGCCCCAAGTTCGTCCAGCGGAAAAATGCCCAAAAAATGGGTGGGCTATAGCCTTGGGGCGTGGGGCTGGCGAAGTTCGTCCGCCGGACTCGGAATGGGGCGAAACTTTGCGTGCCCCCTCCGTGTGCCAAAAATAGGCCGCGGGTAAAGCCGCGCCCAAAAACGAGCGCTCGAGGTCCGGGGCCCCAAGTTCGTCTAGCGGAAAAATACCCAAAAAACGGGTGGGCTATATCCTTGGGGCGTGGGGCTGGCGAAGTTCATCCGCCGGACTCGGAATGGGGCGAAACTTTGCGTGCCCCCTCCGTGTGCCAAAAATAGGCCGCGTGCAAAGCCGTGCCCAAAAACGAGCCCCCGAAGTCCGGGGCCCCAAGTTCGTCCAGCGGAAAAATGCCCAAAAAATGGGTGGGCTATAGCCTTGGGGCGTGGGGCTGGCGAAATTCGTCCGCCGGACACGGAATGGGGCGAAACTTTGCGTGCCCCCTCCGTGTGCCAAAAATAGGCCGCGGGCAAAGCCGCGCCCAAAAACGAGCGCCCGAAGTCCGGGGCCCCAAGTTCGTCCAGCAGAAAAATACCCAAAAAACGGGTGGGCTATATCCTTGGGGCGTGGGGCTGGCGAAGTTCATCCGCCGGACTCGGAATGGGGCAAAACTTTGCGTGCCCCCTCCGTGTGCCAAAAATAGGCCGCGGGCAAAGCCGCGCCCAAAAACGAGCGCCCGAAGTCCGGGGCCGCAAGTTCGTCCAGCGGAAAAATGCCCAAAAAACGATGGGCTATAGCCTTGGGGCGTGGGGCCGGCGAAGTTCGTCCGCCGGACTCGGAATGGGGCGAAACTTTGCATGCCCCCTCCGTGTGCCAAAAATAGGCCGCGGGCAAAGCCGCGCACAAAAACGAGTGCCCGAAGTCTGGGGCCCCAAGTTCGTCCAGCGGAAAAATGCCCAAAAAACGGGTGGGCTATAGCCTTGGGGCGTGGGGCTGGCGAAGTTCGTCCGCCGGACTCGGAATGGGGCGAAACTTTGCGTGCCCCCTCCGTGTCCCAAAAATAGGCCGCGGGCAAAGCCGCGCCCAAAAACGAGTGCCCGAAGTCCGGGGCCCCAAGTTCGTCCAGCGGAAAAATGCCCAAAAAACGATGGGCTATAGCCTTGGGGCGTGGGGCTGGCGAAGTTCGTCCGCCGGACTCGGAATGGGGCGAAACTTTACGTGCCCCCTCCGTGTGCCAATAATAGGCCGCGGGCAAAGCCGCGCCCAAAAACGAGCCCCCGAAGTCCGGGGCCCCAAGTTCGTCCAGCGGAAAAATGCCCAAAAAACGGGTGGGCTATAGCCTTGGGGCGTGGTGCTGACGAAGTTCGTCCGCCGGACTCGGAATGGGGCGAAACTTTGCGTGCCCCCTCCGTGTGCCAAAAATAGGCCGCGGGCAAAGCCGCGCCCAAAAACGAGCGCTCGAAGTCCGGGTTCCCAAGTTCGTCCAGCGGAAAAATGCCCAAAAAACGATGGGCTATAGCCTTGGGGCGTGGGGCTGGCGAAGTTCGTCCGCCGGACTCGGAATGGGGCGAAACTTTGCGTGCCCCCTCCGTGTGCCAAAAATAGGCCGCGGGCAAAGCCGCGCCCAAAAACGAGCGCCCGAAGTCCGGGGCCCCAAGTTCGTCCAGCGGAAAAATGCCCAAAAAACGGGTGGGCTATATCCTTGGGGCGTGGGGCCGGCGAAGTTCGTCCGCCGGACTCGGAATGGGGCGAAACTTTGCGTGCCCCCTCCGTGTGCCAAAAATAGGCCGCGGGTAAAGCCGTGCCCAAAAACGAGCGCCCGAAGTCCGGGGCCCCAAGTTCGTCCAGCTGAAAAATGCCCAAAAAATGGGTGGGCTATAGCCTTGGGGCGTGGGACTGGCGAAGTTCGTACGCCGGACACGGAATGGGGCGAAACTTTTCGTGCCCCCTCCGTGTGCCAAAAATAGGCCGTGGGCAAAGCTACGCCCAAAAACGAGCGCCCGAAGTCCGGGGCCCCAAGTTTGTCCTGCGGAAAAATACCCAAAAAACGGGTGGGCTATATCCTTGGGGCGTGGGGCTGGCGAAGTTCGTCCGCCGGACTCGGAATGGGGCGAAACTTTGCGAGCCCCCTCCGTGTGCCAAAAATAGGCCGCGGGCAAAGCCGCGCCCAAAAACGAGTGCCCGAAGTCCGGGGCCCCAACTTCGTCCAGCGGAAAAATGCCCAAAAAACGATGGGCTATAGCCTTGGGGCGTGGGGCTGGCGAAGTTCGTCCGCCGGACTCGGAATGGGGCGAAACATTGCGTGCCCCCTCCGTGTGCCAAAAAATAGGCCGCGGGCAAAGCCGCGCCCAAAAACGAGCGCCCGAAGTCCGGGACCCCAAGTTCGTCCAGCGGAAAAATGCCCAAAAAACGGGTGGGCTATATCCTTGGGGCGTGGGGCTGGCGAAGTTCGTCCGCCGGACTCGGAATGGGGCGAAACTTTGCGTGCCCCCTCCGTGTGCCAAAAATAGGCCACGGACAAAGCCGCGCCCAAAAACGAGCGCCCGAAGTCCGGGGCCCCAAGTTCGTCCAGCGGAAAAATGCCCAAAAAACGGGTGGACTATAGCCTTGGGGCGTGGGGCTGGCGAAGTTCGTCCGCCGGACCCGGAATGGGGCGAAACTTTGCGTGCCCCCTCCGTGTACCAAAAATAGGCCGCGGGCAAAGCCGCGCCCAAAAACGAGCGCCCGAAGTCCGGGGCCCCAAGTTCGTCCAGCGGAAAAATGCCCAAAAAACGATGGGCTATAGCCTTGGGGCGTGGGGCTGGCGAAGTTCGTCCGCCGGACTCGGAATGGGGTGAAACTTTGCGTGCCCCCTCCGTGTGCCAAAAATAGGCCGCGGACAAAGCCGCGCCCAAAAACGAGCGCCCGAAGTCCAGGGCCCCAAGTTCGTCCAGCGGAAAAAATGCCCAAAAAATGGGTGGGCTATAGCCTTGGGGCGTGGGGCTGGCGAAGTTCGTCCGCCGGATTCGGAATGGGGCGAAACTTTGCGTGCCCCCTCCGTGTGCCAAAAATAGGCCGCGGGTAAAGCCGCGCCCAAAAAACGAGCGCCCGAGGTCCGGGGGCCCCAAGTTCGTCCAGCGGAAAAATACCCAAAAAACGGGTGGGCTATATCCTTGGGGCGTGGGGCTGGCGAAGTTCATCCGCCGGACTCGGAATGGGGCGAAACTTTGCGTGCCCCCTCCGTGTGCCAAAAATAGGCCGCGTGCAAAGCCGTGCCCAAAAACGAGCGCCCGAAGTCCGGGGCCCCAAGTTCGTCCAGCGGAAAAATGCCCAAAAAAACGGGTGGGCTATATCCTTGGGGCGTGGGGCTGGCGAAGTTCGTCCGCCGGACTCGGAATGGGGCAAAACTTTGCGTGCCCCCTCCGTGTGCCAAAAATAGGCCGCGCGCAAAGCCGCGCCCAAAAACGAGTGCCCGAAGTCCGGGGCCCCAAGTTCGTGCAGCGGAAAAATGCCCAAAAAACGGGTGGGCTACAGCCTTGGCGCGTGGGGCTGGCGAAGTTCGTCCGCCGGACACGGAATGGGGTGAAACTTTGCGTGCCCCCCTCCGTGTGCCAAAAATATGGCCGCGGGCAAAGCCGCGCCCAAAAACGTGCGCCCGAAGTCCGGGGCCCCAAGTTCGTCCAGCGGAAAAATGCCCAAAAAAACGGGTGGGCTATAGCCTTGGGGCGTGGGGCTGGCGAAATTCGTCCGCCGGACTCGGAATGGGGCGAAACTTTGCGTGCCCCCTCCGTGTGCCAAAAATAGGCCGCGGCCAAAGCCGCGCCCAAAAACGAGCGCCCGAAGGTCCGGGGCCCCAAGTTCGTCCAGCGGAAAAATGCCCAAAAAACGGGTGGGCAATAGCCTTGGGGCGTGGGGCTGGCGAAGTTCGTCCGCCGGACTCGGAATGGGGTGAAACTTTGCGTGAACCCTCCGTGTGCCAAAAATAGGCCGCGGGCAAAGCCACACCCGAAGTCCGGGGCCCCAAGTTCGTCCAACGGAAAAATACCCAAAAAACGGGTGGGCTATAGCCTTGGGGCGTGGGGCTGGCGAAGTTCATCCGCCGGACTCGGAATGGGGCGAAACTTTACGTGCCCCCTCCGTGTGCCAAAAATAGGCCGCGGGCAAAGCCGCGCCCAAAAACGAGCGCCCGAAGTCCGGGGCCCCAAGTTCGTCCAGCGGAAAAATGCCCAAAAAAACGATGGGCTATAGCCTTGGGGCGTGGGGCTGGCGAAGTTTGTCCGCCGGACTCGGAATGGGGCGAAACTTTGCGTGCCCCCTCAGTGTGGCAAAAATAGGCCGCGGGCAAAGGCGCACCCAAAAACGAGCGCCCGAAGTCCGGGGCCCCAAGTTCGTCCAGCGGAAAAATGCCCAAAAAAATGGGTGAGCTATAGCCTTGGGGCTTGGGGCTGGCGAAGTTCGTCCGCCGGACTTGGAATGGGGCGAAACTTTGCGTGCCCCCTCCGTGTGCCAAAAATAGGCCGCGGCCAAAGCCGCGCCCAAAAACGAGCGCCCGAAGTCTGGGGCCCCAAGTTCGTCCAGCGGAAAAATGCCCAAAAAACGATGCGCTATAGCCTTGGGGCGTGGGGCGGGCGAAGTTCGTCCGCCGGACTCGGAATGCGGCGAAAATTTGCGTGCCCCCCCCCCCCCCCCGTGTGCCAAAAATAGGCCGCGGGGGAAAGCCGCGCCCAAAAAAGAGCACCCGAAGTCCGGGGCCCCAAGTTCGTCCAGCGGAAAAATGCCCAAAAAAACGGGTGGGCTATAGCCTTGGGGCGTGGGGCTGGCGAAGTTCGTCCGCCGGACTTGGAATGGGGCGAAACTTTGCGTGCCCCCTCCGTGTGCCAAAAATAGGCCGCGGGCAAAGCCGCGACCAAAAACGAGCGCCCGAAGTCCGGGGCCCCAAGTTCGTCCAGCGGAAAAATGCCCAAAAAACGATGGGCTATAGCCTTGGGGCGTGCGGCTGGCGAAGTTCGTCCGCCGGACTCGGAATGGGGCGAAACTTTGCGTGCCCCCCTCCGTGTGCCAAAAATAGGCCGCGGGCAAAGCCGCGTCCAAAAACGAGCGCCCGAAATCCGGGGCCCCAAGTTCGTCCAGCGGAAAAATGCCCAAAAAACGGGTGGGCTATAGCCTTGGGGCGTGGGGCTGGCGAAGTTCGTCCACCGGACTCGGAATGGGGCGAAACTGCGCGTGCCCCCTCCGTGTGCCAAAAACAGGCCGCGGGCAAAGCCGCGCCCAAAAACGAACGCCCGAAGTCCGGGGCCCCAAGTTCGTCCAGCGGAAAAATGCCCAAAAAAACGATGGGGTATAGCCTTGGGGCGTGGGGCTGGCGAACTTCGTCCGCCGGACTCGGAATGGGGTGAAACTTTGGGTGCCCCCTCCGCGTGCCAAAAATAGGCAGCGGACAAAGCCGTGGCCAAAACGAGCGCCCGAAGTCCGGGGCCCCAAGTTTGTCCAGCGGAAAAATGCCCAAAAAACGATGGGCTATAGCCTTGGGGCGTGGGGCTGGCGAAGTTCGTCCGCCGGACTCAGAATGGGGCGAAACTTTGCGTGCCCCCTCCGTGTGCCAAAAATAGGCCGCGGGCAAAGCTGCACCCAAAAACGAGCGCCCGAAGTCCGGGGCCCCAAGTTCGTCCAGCAGAAAAATGCCCAAAAAACGAAGGGCTATAGCCTTGGGGCGTGGGGCTGGCGAAGTTCGTCCGCCGGACTCGGAATGGGGCGAAACTTTGCGTGCCCCCTCCGTGTGTCAAAAATAGGCCGCGGGCAAAGCCGCGTCCGAAGTCCGGGGCCCCAAGTTCGTCCAGCGGAAAAATGCCCAAAAAACGGGTGGGCTATAGCCTTGGGGCGTGGGGCTGGCGAAGCTCGTCCGCCGGACACGGAATGGGGCGAAACTTTGCGTGCCCCCTCCGTGTACCAAAAATAGGCCGCGGACAAAGCCGCGCCCAAAAACGAGCGCCCGAAGTCCGGGGCGCCAAGTTCGTCCAGCGGAAAAATGCCCAATAAACGATGGGCTATAGTCTTGGGGCGTGGGGCTGGCGAAGTTCGTCCGCCGGTCTCGGAATGGGGCGAAACTTTGCGTGCCCCCTCCGTGTGCCAAAAATAGGCCGCGGGGAAAGCCGCGCCCAAAAACGAGCGCCCCGAAGTCCGGGGCCCCAACTTCGTCCAGCGGAAAAATGACCAAAAAACGGGTGGGCTATAGCCTTGGGGCGTGGGGCTGGCGAAGTTCGTCCGCCGGACACGGAATGGGGTGAAACTTTGCGTGCCCCCTCCGTGTGCCAAAAATAGGCCGCGGGCAAAGCCGCGCCCAAAAAACGTGCGCCCGAAGTCCGGGGCCCCAAGTTCGTCCAGCGGAAAAATGCCCAAAAAACGGGTGGGCTATAGCCTTGGGGCGTGGGGCTGGCGAAATTCGTCCGCCGGACTCGGAATGGGGCGAAACTTTGCGTGCCCCCTCCGTGTGCCAAAAATAGGCCGCGGCCAAAGCCGCGCCCAAAAACGAGCGCCCGAAGTCCGGGGCCCCAAGTTCGTCCAGCGGAAAAATGCCCAAAAAACGGGTGGGCAATAGCCTTGGGGCGTGGGGCTGGCGAAGTTCGTCCGCCGGACTCGGAATGGGGTGAAACTTTGCGTGAACCCTCCGTGTGCCAAAAATAGGCCGCGGGCAAAGCCACACCCGAAGTCCGGGGCCCCAAGTTCGTCCAACGGAAAAATACCCAAAAAACGGGTGGGCTATAGCCTTGGGGCGTGGGGCTGGCGAAGTTCATCCGCCGGACTCGGAATGGGGCGAAACTTTACGTGCCCCCTCCGTGTGCCAAAAATAGGCCGCGGGCAAAGCCGCGCCCAAAAACGAGCGCCCGAAGTCCGGGGCCCCAAGTTCGTCCAGCGGAAAAATGCCCAAAAAACGATGGGCTATAGCCTTGGGGCGTGGGGCTGGCGAAGTTTGTCCGCCGGACTCGGAATGGGGCGAAACTTTGCGTGCCCCCTCAGTGTGGCAAAAATAGGCCGCGGGCAAAGGCGCACCCAAAAACGAGCGCCCGAAGTCCGGGGCCCCAAGTTCGTCCAGCGGAAAAATGCCCAAAAAAATGGGTGAGCTATAGCCTTGGGGCTTGGGGCTGGCGAAGTTCGTCCGCCGGACTTGGAATGGGGCGAAACTTTGCGTGCCCCCTCCGTGTGCCAAAAATAGGCCGCGGCCAAAGCCGCGCCCAAAAACGAGCGCCCGAAGTCTGGGGCCCCAAGTTCGTCCAGCGGAAAAATGCCCAAAAAACGATGCGCTATAGCCTTGGGGCGTGGGGCGGGCGAAGTTCGTCCGCCGGACTCGGAATGCGGCGAAAATTTGCGTGCCCCCCCCCCCCCCCCCCGTGTGCCAAAAATAGGCCGCGGGGAAAGCCGCGCCCAAAAAAGAGCACCCGAAGTCCGGGGCCCCAAGTTCGTCCAGCGGAAAAATGCCCAAAAAACGGGTGGGCTATAGCCTTGGGGCGTGGGGCTGGCGAAGTTCGTCCGCCGGACTCGGAATGGGGCGAAACTTTGCGTGCCCCCTCCGTGTGCCAAAAATCGGCCGCGGGCAAAGCCGCGCCCAAAAACGAGCGCCCGAAGTCCGGGGCCCCAAGTTCGTCCAGCGGAAAAATGCCCAAAAAACGATGGGCTATAACCTTGGGGCGTGGGGCTGGCGAAGTTCATCCGCCGGACTCGGAATGGGGCGAAACATTGCGTGCCCCCTCCATGTGCCAAAAATAGGCCGCGGACAAAGCCGCGCCCAAAAACGAGCGCCCGAAGTCTGGGGCCCCATGTTTGTCCAGCGGAAAAAATGCCCAAAAAAGGGGTGGGCTATAGCCTTGGGGCATGGGGCTGGCGAAGTTCGTCCGCCGGACTTGGAATGGGGCGAAACTTTGCGTGCCCCCTCCGTGTGCCAAAAATAGGCCGCGGGCAAAGCCGCGACCAAAAACGAGCGCCCGAAGTCCGGGGCCCCAAGTTCGTCCAGCGGAAAAATGCCCAAAAAACGATGGGCTATAGCCTTGGGGCGTGCGGCTGGCGAAGTTCGTCCGCCGGACTCGGAATGGGGCGAAACTTTGCGTGCCCCCTCCGTGTGCCAAAAATAGGCCGCGGGCAAAGCCGCGTCCAAAAACGAGCGCCCGAAATCCGGGGCCCCAAGTTCGTCCAGCAGAAAAATGCCCAAAAAACGGGTGGGCTATAGCCTTGGGGCGTGGGGCTGGCGAAGTTCGTCCGCCAGATTCGGAATGGGGCGAAACTTTGCGTACCCCCTCCGTGTGCCAAAAATAGGCCACGGGCAAAGCCGCGCCCAAAAACGAGCGCCCGAAGTCCGGGGCCCCAAGTTCGTCCAGCGGAAAAATGCCCAAAAAATGGGTGGGCTATAGCCTTGGGGCGTGGGGCTGGCGAAGTTCGTCCGCCGGACTCGGAATGGGGCGAAACATTGCGTGCCCCCTCCGTGTGCCAAAAATAGGCCGCGGGCAAAGCCGCGTCCAAAAACGAGCGCCCGAAATCCGGGGCCCCAAGTTCGTCCAGCGGAAAAATGCCCAAAAAAACGGGTGGGCTATAGCCTTGGGGCGTGGGGCTGGCGAAGTTTGTCCGCCGGACTCGGAATGGGGCGAAACTTTGCGTGCCCCCTCCGTGTGCCAAAAATAGGCCGCGGGCAAAGCCGCGCCCAAAAACGAGCGCCCGAAGTCCGGAGCCCCAAGTTCGTCCAGCGGAAAAATGCCCAAAAAACGGGTGGGCTACAGCCTTGGGGCGTGGGGCTGGCGAAGTTCGTCCGCCGGACTCGGAATGGAGCGAAACTTTGCGTGCCCCCTCCGTGTACCAAAAATAGGCCGCGGACAAAGACGCGCCCAAAAACGAGCGCCCGAAGTCCGGGGCCCCAAGTTTGTCCAGCAGAAAAATGCCCAAATAACGGGTGAGCAATAGCCTTGGGGCGTGGGGCTGGCGAAGTTCGTCCGCCGGACTCGGAATGGGGCGAAACTTTGTGTGCCCCCTCCGTGTGCCAAAAATAGGCCGCGGACAAAGCCGCGCCCAAAAACGAGCGCCCGAAGTCCGGGGCCCCAAGTTCGTCCAGCGGAAAAATGCCCAAAAAACGATCGGCTATAGCCTTGGGGCGTGGGGCTGGCAAAGTTCGTCCGCCGGACTCCGAATGGGGCGAAACTTTGCGTGCCCCCTCCATGTGCCAAAAATAGGCCGCGGACAAAGCCGCGCCCATAAAGGAGCACCCGAAGTCCGGGGCCCCAAGTTCGACCAGCGGAAAAATGCCCAAAAAACGGGTGGGCTATAGCCTTGGGGCGTGGGGCTGGCGAAGTTTGTCCGCCGGACTCGGAATGGGGCGAAACTTTGAGTGCCCCCTCCGTGTGCCAAAAATAGGCCGCGGGCAAAGCCGCGCCCAAAAACGAGAGCCCGAAGTCCGGGGCCCCAAGTTCGTCCAGCGGAAAAATGCCCAAAAAACGATGGGCTATAGCCTTGGGGCGTGGGGCTGGCAAAGTTCGTCCGCCGGACTCGGAATGGGGCGAAACTTTGCGTGCCCCCTCCGTGTGCCAAAAATAGGCCGCGGGTAAAGCCGCGCCCAAAAATGAGCGCCCGAAGTCCGGGGCCCCAAGTTCGTCCAGCGGAAAAATGCCCAAAAAACGATGGGCTATAGCCTTGGGGTGTGGGGCTGGCGAAGTTCGTCCGCCGGACTCGGAATGGGGCGAAACTTTGCGTGCCCCCTCCGTGTGCCAAAAATAGGCCGCGGGCAAAGGCGCACCCAAAAACGAGCGCCCGAAGTCCGGGGCCCCATGTTCGTCCAGCGGAAAAATGCCCAAAAAACGGGTGGGCTATAGCCTTGGGGCGTGGGGCTGGCGAAGTTCGTCCGCCGGACTCGGAATGGGGCGAAACTTTGCGTGCCCCCTCCGTGTGCCAAAAATAGGCCGCGGGCAAAGCCGCGCCCAAAAACGAGCCCCCGAAGTCCGGGGCCCCAAGTTCGTCCGGCGGAAAAATGCCCAAAAAACGATGGGCTATAGCCTTGGGGCGTGGGGCTGGCGAAGTTCGTCCGCCGGACTCGGAATGGGGCGAAACTTTGCGTGCCCCCTCCGTGTGCCAAAAATAGGCCGCGGGCAAAGCCGCGCCCAAAAACGAACGTCCGAAGTCTGGGGCCCCAAGTTCGTCCAGCGGAAAAATGCCCAAAAAACGGGTGGGCTATAGCCTTGGGGCGTGGGGCTGGCGAAGTTCGTCCGCCGGACTCGGAATGGGGCAAAACTTTGCGTGCCCCCTCCGTGTGCCAAAAATAGGCCGCGCGCAAAGTCGCGCCCAAAAACGAGCACCCGAAGTCCGGGGCCCCAAGTTCGTCCAGCGGAAAAATGCCCAAAAAATGATGGGCTATAGCCTTGGGGCGTGGGGCTGGCGATGTTCGTCCGCCGGACTCGGAATGGGGTGAAACTTTGAGTGCCCCCTCCATGTGCGAAAAATAGGCCGTGGACAAAGCCGTGCCCATAAATGAGTGCCCGAAGTCCGGGGCCCCAAGTTCGACCAGCGGAAAAATGCCCAAAAAACGGGTGGGCTATAGCCTTGGGGCGTGGGGCTGGCAAAGTTTGTCCGCCAGACTCGGAATGGGGCGAAACTTTTCGTGCCCCCTCCGTGTGCCAAAAATAGGCCGCGGGCAAAGCCACGACCAAAAACGAGCGCCCGAAGTCCGGGGCCCCAAGTTCGTCCAGCGGAAAAATGCCCAAAAAACGATGGGCTATAGTCTTGGGACGTGGGGCTGGCTAAGTTCGTCCGCCGGACTCGGAATGGGGCGAAACTGTGCATGCCCCCTCCGTGTGCCAAAAATAGGCCGCGGGCAAAGCCGCGCCCAAAAACGATCGCCCGAAGTCCGGGGCCCCAAGTTTGTCCAGCGGAAAAATGCCCAAAAAACGATGGGCTATAGCCTTGCGGCGTGGGGCTGGTGAAGTTCGTCCGCCGGACTCGGAATGGGGCGAAACTTTGCGTGCCCCCTCCGTGCGCCAAAAATAGGCCGCTGGCAAAGCTGCACCCAAAAACGAGCGCCCGAAGTCCGGAGCCCCATGTTCGTCCAGCGGAAAAATGCCCAAAAAACGATGGGCTATAGCCTTGGGGCGTGGGGCTGGCGAAGTTCGTCCGCGGACTCGGAATGGGGCGAAACTTTGCGTGCCCCTCCGTGTGCCAAAAATAGGCCGCGGGCAAAGCCGCGCCCAAAAACGAGTGCCCGAAGTCCGGGGCCCCAAGTTCGTCCAGCGGAAAAATGCCCAAAAAACGATGGGCTATAGCCTTGGGGCGTGGGGCTGGCGAAGTTCGTCCGCCGGAATCGGAATAGGGCAAAACTTTGCGTGCCCCCACCGTGTGCCAAGTATAGGCCGCGGGCAAAGCCGCGCCCAAAAACGAGCGCCCGAAGTCCGGGGCCCCAAGTTCGTCCAGCGGAAAAATGCCCAAAAAACGATGGCCTATAGCCTTGGGGCGTGGGGCTGGCGAAGTTCGTCCGCCGGACTCGGAATGGGGCAAAACTTTGCGTGCCCCCTCCGTGTGCCAAAAATAGGCCGCGGGCAAAGCCGCGCCAAAAAACGAGCGCCCGAAGTCCGGGGCCCCAAGTTCGTCCAGCGGAAAAATGCCCAAAAAACGGGTGGGCTATAGCCTTGGGGCGTGGGGCTGGCGAAGTTCGTCCGCCGGACTCGGAATGGGGCGAAACTTTGCGTGCCCCCTCCGTGTGCCAAAAATAGGCTGCGGGCGAAGCCGCGCCCAAAAACGAGCGCCCGAAGTCTGGGGCCCCAAGTTCGTCCAGCGGAAAAATGCCCAAAAAACGATGGGCTATAGCCTTGGGGCGTGGGGCTGGCGAAGTTCGTCCGCCGGACTCGGAATGGGGTGAAACTTTGCGTGCCCCCTCCGTGTGCCAAAAATAGGCCGCGGGCAAAGCCGCGCCCAAAAACGAGCGCCCGACGTCCGGGGCCCCAAGTTCGTCCAGCGGAAAAATGCCCAAAAAACGGGAGGGCTATTGCCTTGGGGCGTGGGCCTGGCGAAGTTCGTCCGCCGGACTCGGAATGGGGCGAAACTTTGTGTGCCCCCTCTGTGTGCTAAAAATAGGCCGCGGACAAAGCCGCGCCCAAAAACGAGCGCCCGAAGTCCGGGGCCCCAAGTTCGTCCAGCGGAAAAATGCCCAAAAAACGATGGGCTATAGCCTTGGGGCGTGGGGCTGGCGAAGTTTGTCCGCCGGACTCGGAATGGGGCGAAAATTTGTGTGCCCCCTCCGTGTGCCAAAAATAGGCCACGGGCAAAGCCGCGCCCAAAAACGAGCGCCCGAAGTCCGGGGCCCCAAGTTCGTCCAGCGGAAAAATGCCCAAAAAACGATGGGCTATAGCCTTGGGGCGTGGGGCTGGCGAAGTTCGTCCGCCGGACTCGGAATGGGGCGAAACTTTGCATGCCCCCTCCGCGTGCCAAAAATAGGCTGCGGGTAAAACCGCGCCTAAAAACGAGCGCCCGAAGTCCGGGGCCCCAAGT
This sequence comes from Citrus inodora, assembly GCA_029721495.1. Taxonomy (NCBI): domain Eukaryota; kingdom Viridiplantae; phylum Streptophyta; class Magnoliopsida; order Sapindales; family Rutaceae; genus Citrus; species Citrus inodora. Next base: position 107,312 of record JAQOOB010000039.1, read on the forward strand.
TCGTCCACCGGAAAAATGCCCAAAAAACGATGGGCTATAGCCTTGGGGCGTGGAGCTGGCGAAGTTCGTCCGCCGGACTCGGAATGGGGCGAAACTTTGCGTGCCCCCTCCGCGTGCAAAAATAGGCCGCGGGCAAAGCCGCGCCCAAAAACGAGCGCCCGAAGACCGGGGCCCAAAGTTTGTCCAGCGGAAAAATGCCCAAAAAACGGGTGGGCTATAGCCTTGGGGCGTGGGGCTGGCGAAGTTCGTCCGCCGGACTCGGAATGGGGCGAAACTTTGCGTGCCCCTCCGTGTGCCAAAAATAGGCCGCGGGCAAAGCCGCGCCCAAAAACGAGTGCCCGAAGTCCGGGGCCCCAAGTTCGTCCAGCGGAAAAATGCCCAAAAAACGATGGGCTATAGCCTTGCGGCGTGGGGCTGGTGAAGTTCGTCCGCCGGACTCGGAATGGGGCGAAACTTTGCGTGCCCCCTCCGTGTGCCAAAAATAGGCCGCGGGCAAAGCCGCGCCAAAAAACGAGCGTCCGAAGTCCGGGGCCCCAAGTTCGTCCAGCGGAAAAATGCCCAAAAAACGATGGGCTATAGCCTTGGGGCGTGGGGCTGGCGAAGTTCGTCCGCCGGACTCGGAATGGGTCGAAACTTTGCGTGCCCTCTCCGTGTGCCAAACATAGGCCGCGGGCAAAGCCGCGCCCAAAAACGAGAGCCCGAAGTCCGGGGCCCCAAGTTCGTCCAGCGGAAAAATGCCCAAAAAACGGGTGGGCTATAGCCTTGGGGCGTGGGGCTGGCGAAGTTCGTCCGCCGGACTCGGAATGGGGCGAAACTTTGCGTGCCCCCTCCGTGTACCAAAAATAGGCCGCAGGCAAAGCCGCGCCCAAAAACGAGCACCCGATGTCCGGGGCCCCAAGTTCGTCCAGCAGAAAAATGCCCAAAAAACGATGGGCTATAGCCTTGGGGCGTGGGGCGGGCGAAGTTCGTCCGCCGGACTCGGAATGGGGCGAACCTTTGTGTGCCCCCTCCGTGTGTCAAAAATAGGCCGTGGCCAAAGCCGCGCCCAAAAACAAGTGCCCGAAGCCCGGGGTCCCAAGTTCGTCCAGCGGAAAAATGCCCAAAAAACGATGGGCTATAGCCTTGGGGCGTGGGGCAGGCGAAGTTCGTCCGCCGGACTCGGAATGGGGCGAAACTTTGTGTGCCCCCTCCGTGTGCCAAAAATAGGCTGCGGGCAAAGCCGCGCCCAAAAACGGGCGCCCGAAGTCCGGGGCCCCAAGTTTGTCCAGCGGAAAAATGCCCAAAAAACGATGGGCTATAGCCTTGGGGCGTGGGGCTGGCGAAGTTCGTCCGCCGGACTCGGAATGGGACGAAACTTTGCGTGCCCCCTCCGTGTGCCAAAAATAGGCCGCGGGCAAAGCCGCGCCCAAAAACGAGCGCCCGAAGTCCGGGGCCCCAAGTTCGTCCAGCGGAAAAATGCCCAAAAAACGATGGGCTATAGCCTTGGGGCGTGGGGCTGGTGAAGTTCGTCCGCCGGACTCGGAATGGGGCGAAACTCTACGTGCCCCCTCCGTGTGCCAAAAATAGGCCGCGGGAAAGCCGCACCCAAAAACGAGCGCCGGAAGTCCGGGGCCCCAAGTTCGTCCAGCGGAAAAATGCCCAAAAAACGATGGGCTATAGCCTTGGGGCGTGGGGCTGGCGAAGTTCGTCCGCCGGACTCGGAATGGGGCGAAACTTTGCGTGCCCCCTCCGTGTGCCAAAAATAGGCCGTGGGCAAAGCCGCGCCCAAAAACGAGCGCCCGAAGTCCGGGGCCCCAAGTTCGTCCAGCGGAAAAATGCCCAAAGAACGGGTGGGCTATAGCCTTGGGGCGTGGGGCTGGCGAAGTTCGTCCGCCGGACTCGGAATGGGTCGAAACTTTGCGTGCCCCCTCCGTGTGCCAAAAATAGGCCGCGGGCAAAGCCGCGCCAAAAAACGAGCGCCCGAAGTCCGGGGCCCCAAGTTCGTCAAGCGGAAAAATGCCCAAAAAACGATGGGCTATAGTCTTGGGGCGTGGGGCTGGCGAAGTTCGTCCGCCGGACTCGGAATGGGGCGAAACTTTGTGTACCCCCTCCGTGTGCCAAACATAGGCCGCGGGCAAAGCCGCGCCCAAAAACGAGAGCCCAAAGTCCGGGGCCCCAAGTTCGTCCAGCGGAAAAATGCCCAAAAATTGGGTGGGCTATAGCCTTGGGGCGTGGGGCTGGCGAAGTTCGCCCGCCGGACTCGGAATGGGGCGAAACTTTGCGTGCCCCCTCCGTGTGCCAAAAATAGGCCGCGGGCAAAGCCGTGCCCAAAAACGAGCACCCAAAGTCCGGGGCCCCAAGTTCGTCCAGCGGAAAAATGCCCAAAAAACGGGTGGGCTTTAGCCTTGGGGCGTGGGGTTGGCGAAGTTCGTCGGACTCGTAATGCGGCAAAACTTTGCGTGCCCCCACCGTGTGCCAAAAATAGGCCGCGGTCAAAGCCGCGCCCGAAAACGAGTGCCCGAAGTCCGGGGCCCCAAGTTCGTCCAGCGGAAAAATGCCCAAAAAACGATGGGCTATCGCCTTGGGGCGTGGGGCTGGCGAAGTTCGTCCGCCGGACTCGGAATGGGGCGAAACTTTGCGTGCCCTCTCCGTGTGCCAAAAATAGGCCGCGGGCAGAGCCGCGCCCAAAAACGAGGGCCCGAAGTCCGGGGCCCCAAGTTCGTCCAGCGGAAAAATGCCCAAAAATACGGGTGGGCTATAGCCTTGGGGCGTGGGGCTGGCGAAGTTCGTCCGCCGGACTCGGAATGGGGCGAAACTTTGCGTGCCCCCTCCGTGTGCCAAAAATAGGCCGCGGGCAAAGCCGCGCCCAAAAACGAGCGCCCGAAGTCCGGGGCCCCAAGTTCGTCCAGCGGAAAAATGCCCAAAAAACGATGGGCTATAGCCTTCGGGCGTGGGGCTGGCGAAGTTCGTCCGCCCGACTCAGAATGGGGTGAAACTTTGCGTGCCCCCTCCATGTGCCAAAAATAGGCCGCGGGCAAAGCCACGCCCAAAAACGAGCGCCTGAAGTCCGGGGCCCCAAGTTCGTCCAGCGGAAAACTGCCCAAAAAACGGGTGGGCTATAGCCTTGGGGCTTGGGGCTGGCGAAGTTCGTCCGCCGGACTCGGAATGGGGTGAAACTTTGCGTGCCCCCTCCGTGTACCAAAAATAGGCCGCGGGCAAAGCCGCGCCCAAAAACGAGCGCCCGAAGTGCGGGGCCCCAAGTTCGTCCAGCGGAAAAATGCCCAAAAAACGATGGGCTATAGCCTTGGGGCGTGGGGCTGGCGAAGTTCGTCCCCCGGACTCGGAATGGGGCGAAACGTTGCGTGCCCCCTCCGTGTGCCAAAAATAGGCTGCGGGCAAAGCCGCGCCCAAAAACGAGCTCCCGAAGTCCGGGGCCCCAAGTTCGTCCAGCGGAAAAATGCCCAAAAAACGGGTGGGCTATAGCCTTGGGGCGTGGGGCTGGCGAAGTTCGTCCGCCGGACTCGGAATGGGGCGAAACTTTGCGTGCCCCCTCCGTGTACCAAAAATAGGCCGTGGGCAAAGCCGCGCCCAAAAACGAGCGCCCGAAATCCGGGGCCCCAAGTTCATCCAGCGGAAAAATGCCCACAAAACGGGTGGGCTATAGCCTTGGGGCGTCAGGCTGGCGTAGTTCGTCCCCCGGACTCGGAATGGGGCGAAACGTTGCGTGCCCCCTCCGTGTGCCAAAAATAGGCTCCGGGCAAAGCCCCGCCCAAAAACGAGCTCCCGAAGTCCGGGGCCCCAAGTTCGTCCAGCGGAAAAATGTCCAAAAAACGGGTGGGCTATAGCCTTGGGGCGTGGGGCTGGCGAAGTTCGTCCGCCGGACTCGGAATGGGGCGGAACTTTGCGTGCCCCCTCCGTGTGCCAAACATAGGCCGCGGGCAAAGCCTCGCCCAAAAACGAGCGCCCGAAGTCCGGGGCCCCAAGTTCGTCCAGCGGAAAAATGCCCAAAAAACGATGGGCTATAGCCTAGGGGCGTGGGGCTGGCGAAGTTCGTCCGCCGGACTCGGAATGGGGCAAAACTTTGCGTACCCCCTCCGTGTACCAAAAATAGGCCGCGGGCAAAGCCGCGCCCAAAAACGAGCGCCCGAAGTCCGGGGGCCCAAGTTCGTCCAGCGGAAAAATGCCCAAAAAACGGGCGGGCTATAGCCTTGGGGCGTGGGGCTGGCGAAGTTCGTCTGCCGGACTCGGAATGGGGCGAAACTTTGCGTGCCCCCTCCGTGTGCCAAAAATAGGCCGCGGACAAAGCCGCGCCCAAAAACGAGTGCCCGAAGTCCGGGGCCCCAAGTTCGTCCAGCGGAAAAATGCCCAAAAAACGATGGGCTATAGCCTTGGGCCGTGGGGCTAGCGAAGTTCACCCGCCGGACTCGGAATGGGGCGAAACTTTGCGTGCCCCCTCCGTGTGCCAAAAATAGGCCGCGGGCAAAGCCGCGCCCAAAAACGAGCGCCCGAAATCCGGGGCCCCAAGTTCGTCCAGCGGAAAAATGGCCAAAAAACGGGTGGGCTATAGCCTTGGGGCGTGGGGCTGGTGAAGATCGTCCGCCGGACTCGGAATGGGGCGAAACTTTGCGTGCCCCCTCCGTGTGCCAAAAATAGGCCGCGGGCAAAGCCGCGCCCAAAAACGAGCGCCCGAAGTCCGGGGCCCCAAGTTCGTCCAGCGGAAAAATGCCCAAAAAACGATGGGCTATAGCCTTGGGGCGTGGGGCTGGCGAAGTTCGTCCGCCGGACTCGGAATGGGGTGAAACTTTGCGTGTCCCCTCCGTGTGCCAAAAATAGGCCGCGGGCAAAGCCGCGCCCAAAAACAAGCACCCGAAGTCCGGGGCCCCAAGTTCGTCCAGCGAAAAAATGCCCAAAAAACGGGTGGGCTATAGCCTTGGGGCGTGGGGCTGGCGAAGTTCGTCCGCCGGACTCGGAATGGGTCGAAACTTTGCGTGCCCACTCCGTGTGCCAAAAATAGGCCGCGGGCATAGCCGCGCCCAAAAACGAGCCCCCAAAGTCCGGGGCCCCAAGTTCGTCCAGCGGAAAAATGCCCAAAAAACGATGGGCTATAGCGATGGGGCGTGGGGCTGGTGAAGTTCGTCCACCGGACTCGGAATGGGGCACACTTTGCGTGCCCCCTCCGTGTGCCAAAAATAGGCCGCGGACAAAGCTGCGCCCAAAAACGAGCCCCCAAAGTCCGGGGCCCCAAGTTCGTCCAGCGGAAAAATGCCCAAAAAACGATGGGCTATAGCGTTGGGGCGTGGGGCTGGCGAAGTTCGTCCACCGGACTCGGAATGGGGCACACTTTGCGTGCCCCCTCCGTGTGCCAAAAATAGGCCGCGGGCAAAGCCGCGCCCAAAAACGAGCGCCCGAATTCCGGAGCCCCAAGTTCGTCCCGCGGAAAAATGCCCAAAAAACGGGTGGGCTATAGCCTTGGGGCGTGGGGCTGGCGAAGTTCGTCCGCCGGACTCGGAATGGGGCGAAACTTTGCGTGCCCCCTCCGTGTGCCAAAAATAGGCCGCGGGTAAAGCCGCGCCCAAAAACGAGCACCCGAAGACCGAGGCCCCAAGTTCGTCCAGCGGAAAAATGCCCAAAAAACGATGGGCTATAGCCTTGGGGCGTGGGGCTGGCGAAGTTCATCCGCGGGACTCGGAATGGGGCGAAACTTTCCGTGCCCCCTCCGTGTGCCAAAAATAGGCCGCGGGCAAAGCCGCACCCAAAAACGAGCGCCCGAAGTCCGGGGCCCCAAGTTCGTCCAGCGGAAAAATGCCCAAAAAACGATGGGCTATAGCCTTGGGGCGTGGGGCTGGCGAAGTTCGTCCGCCGGACTCGGAATGGGGTGAAACTTTGCGTGTCCCCTCCGTGTGCGAAAAATAGGCCGCGGGCAAAGCCGCGCCCAAAACGAGCACCCGAAGTCCAGGGCCCCAAGTTCGTCCAGCGAAAAAATGCCCAAAAAACGGGTGGGCTATAGCCTTGGGGCGTGGGGCTGGCGAAGTTCGTCTGTCGGACTCGGAATGGGTCGAAACTTTGCGTGCCCACTCCGTGTGCCAAAAATAGGCCGCGGGCAAAGCCGCGCCCAAAAACGAGCCCCCAAAGTCCGGGGCCCCAAGTTCCTCCAGCGGAAAAATGCCCAAAAAACGATGGGCTATAGCGTTGGGGCGTGGGGCTGGCGAAGTTCGTCCACCGGACTCGGAATGGGGTACACTTTGCGTGCCCCCTCCGTGTGCCAAAAATAGGCCGCGGGCAAAGCCGCGCCCAAAAACGAGCGCCCGAAGTCCGGAGCCCCAAGTTCGTCCCGCGGAAAAATGCCCAAAAAACGGGTGGGCTATAGCCTTGGGGCGTGGGGCTGGCGAAGTTCGTCCGCCGGACTCGGAATGGGGCGAAACTTTGCGTGCCCCCTCCGTGTGCCAAAAATAGGCCGCGGGTAAAGCCGCACCCAAAAACGAGTGCCCGAAGACCGGGGCCCCAAGTTCGTCCAGCGGAAAAATGCCCAAAAAACGGGTGGGCTATAGCCTCGGGGCGTGGGGCTGGCGAAGTTCGTCCGCCGGACTCGGAATGGGGTGAAACTTTGCGTGCCCCCTCCGTGTGCCAAAAATAGGCCGCGGGCAAAGCCGCGCCCAAAAACGAGTGCCCGAAGTCCGGGCCCCCAAGTTCGTCCCGCGGAAAAATGCCCAAAAAACGGGTGGGCTATAGCCTTGGGGCGTGGGGCTGGCGAAGTTCGTCCGCCGGACTCGGAATGGGGCAAAACTTTGCGTGCCCCCTCCGTGTGCCAAAAATAGGCCGCGGGTAAAGCCGCGCCCAAAAACAAGCACCCGAAGTCTGGGGCCCCAAGTTAGTCCAGCGGAAAAATGCCCAAAAAACGATGGGCTATAGCCTAGGGGCGTGGGGCTGGCGAAGTTCGTCCGCGGGACTCGGAATGGGGCGAAACTTTGTGTGCCCCCTCCGTGTGCCAAAAATAGGCCGCGGGCAAAGCCGCGCCCAAAAACAAGCGACCGAAGTCCCGGGCCCCAAGTTCGTCCAGCGGAAAAATGCCCAAAAAACGGGTGGGCTATAGCCTTGGGGCGTGGGGCTGGCGAAGTTCGTCCGCCGGACTCGGAATGGGGTGAAACTTTGCGTGCCCCCTCCGTGTGCCAAAAATAGGCTGCGGGCAAAGCCGCGCCCAAAAACGAGCGCCCGAAGTCCGGGGCCCCAAGTTCGTCCAGCGGAAAAATGCCAAAAATAACGGGTGGGCTATAGCCTTGGGGCGTGGGGCTGGCGAAATTCGTCCGCCAAACTCGGAATGGGGCAAAGCTTTGCGTGCCCCCTCCATGTGCCAAAAATAGGCCGCGGGCAAAGCCGTGCCCAAAAACGAGCCCCCGAAGTCCGGGGCCCCAAGTTTGTCCAGCGGAAAAATGCCGAAAAAACGATGGGCTATAGCCTTGGGGCGTGGGGCCGGCGAAGTTCGTCCGCCGGACTCGGAATGGGGCGAAACTTTGCGTGCCCCCTCCGTGTGCCAAAAATAGGCTGCGGGCAAAGCCGCGCCCAAAAACGAGCGCCCGAAGTCCGGGGCCCCAAGTTCGTCCAGCGGAAAAATGCCCAAAAAACGATGGGCTATAGCCTTGGGGCGTGGGGCCGGCGAAGTTCGTCCGCCGGATTCGGAATGGGGCGAAACTTTGCGTGCCCCCTCCGTGTGCCAAAAATAGGCCACGGGCAAAGCCGCGCCCAAAAACGAGCGCCCGAAGTCCGGGGCCCCAAGTTCGTCCCGCGGAAAAATGCCCAAAAAACGGGTGGGCTATAGCCTTGGGGCGTGGGGCTGGCGAAGTTCCTCCGCCGGACTCGGAATGGGGCGAATCTTTGCGTGCCTCCCCCGTGTGCCAAAAATAGGCCGCGGGCAAAGCCGCGCCCAAAAACGAGCGCCCGAAGTCCGGGGCCCCAAGTTCGTCCAGCGGAAAAATGCCCAAAAAACGATGGGCTATAGACTTGGGGCGTGGGGCTGGCGAAGTTCGTCCGCCGGACTCGGAATGGGGCGAAACTTTGCGTGCCCCCTCCATGTGCCAAAAATAGGCCGCGGGCAAAGCCGCGCCCAAAAACGAGCGGCCGAAGTCCGGGGCCCCAAGTTCGTCCAGCGGAAAAATGCCCAAAAAACGGGTGGGCTATAGCCTTGATGCGTGGGGCTGGCGAAGTTCGTCCGCCGAACTCGGAATGGGGCGAACCTTTGCGTGCCCCCTCCGTGTGCCAAAAATAGGCCGCGGGCAAAGCCGCGCCCAAAAACGAGCGCCCGAAGTCCGGGGCCCCAAGTTCGTCCAGCGGAAAAATGCCCAAAAAACGGGTGGGCTATAGCCTTGGGGCGTGGGGCTGGCGAAGTTCCTCCGCCGGACTCGGAATGGGGCGAATCTTTGCGTGCCTCCTCCGTGTGGCAAAAATAGGCCGCGGGCAAAGCCGCGCCCAAAAACGAGCGCCCGAAGTCCGGGGCCCCAAGTTCGTCCAGCGGAAAAATGCCCAAAAAACGATGGGCTATAGCCTTGGGGCGTGGGGCTGGCGAAGTTCGTCCGCCAAACTCGGAATGGGGCGAAACTTTGCGTGCCCCCTCCGTGTGCCAAAAATAGGCCGCGGGCAAAGCCGCGCCCAAAAACGAGCACCCGAAGTCCGGGGCCCCAAGTTCGTCCAGCGGAAAAATGCCCAAAAAACGATGGGCTATAGCCTTGGGGCGTGGCGCTGGCGAAGTTCGTCCGCCGGACTCGGAATGGGGCGAAACTTTGCGTGCCCCCTCCGTGTGCTAAAAATGGGCCGCGGGCAAAGCCGCGCCCAAAAACGAGCGCCCGAACTCCGGGGCCCCAAGTTCGTCCAGCGGAAAAATGCCCAAAAAATGATGGGCTATAGCCTTGGGGCGTGGGGCTGGCGAAGTTCGTCCGCCGGACTCGGAATGGGGCGAAACTTTGCGTGCCCCCTCCGTGTGCCAAAAATAGGCCGCGGGCAAAGCCGCGCCCAAAAACGAGGGCCCGAAGTCCGGGGCCCCAAGTTCGTCCAGCGGAAAAATGCCCAAAAAACGGGTGGGCTATAGCCTTGGGGCTTGGGGCTGGCGAAGTTCGTCCGCCGGACTCGGAATGGGGTGAAACTTTGCGTGCCCCCTCCGTGTACCAAAAATAGGCCGCGGGCAAAGCCGCGCCCAAAAACGAGCGCCTGAAGTCCGGCGCCCCAAGTTCGTCCAGTGGAAAAATGTCCAAAAAACGATGGGCTATAGCCTTGGGGCGTGGGGCTGGCGATGTTCGTCCGCCGGACTCGGAATGGGGCGAAACTTTGCGTGCCCCCTCCGTGTGCCAAAAATAGGCCGCGGGCAAAGCCGCGCCCAAAAACGTGTGCCCGAAGTCCGGGGCCCCAAGTTCGTCTTGCGGAAAAATGCCCAAAAAACGGGTGGGCTATAGCCTTGGGGCGTGGGGCTGGCGAAGTTCGTCCGCCAGACTCGGAATGGGGCGAAACTTTGTGTGCCCCCTCCGTGTGCAAAAAATAGGCCGCGGGCAAAGCCGCGCCCAAAAACGAGCGCCCGAAGACTGGGGCCCCAAGTTCGTCCAGCGGAAAAATGCCCAAAAAACGATGGGCTATAGCCTTGGGGCGTGGGGCTGTCGAAGTTCGTCCGCCGGACTCGGAATGGGGCGAAACTTTGCGTGCCCCCTCCGTGTGCCAAAAATAGGCCGCGGGCAAAGCCGCACCCAAAAACGAGCGCCCGAAGTCCGGGGCCCCAAGTTCGTCCAGCGGAAAAATGCCCAAAAAACGGGTGGGCTATAGCCTTGGGGCGTGGGGCTGGCGAAGTTCGTCCGCCATACCCGGAATGGGGCGAAACTTTGCGTGCTCCCTCCGTGTGCCAAAAATAGGCCGCGGGCAAAGCCGCGCCTAAAAACGAGTGCCCGAAGTCTGGGGCCCCAAGTTCGTCCAGCGGAAAAATGCCCAAAAAACGATGGGCTATAGCCTTGGGGCGTGGGGCGGGCGAAGTTCGCCCGCCGGACTCAGAATGGGGCGAAACTTTGCGTGCCCCCTCCGTGTACCAAAAATAGGCCGCGGGCAAAGCCGCGCCCAAAAACGAGCGCCCGAAGTCCGGGGCCCCAAGTTCGTCCAGCGGAAAAATGCCCAAAAAACGGGTGGGCTATAGCCTTGGGGCGTGGGGCTGGCGAAGTTCGTCCGCCGGACTCGGAATGGGGCGAAACTTTGCGTGCCCCCTCCGTGTGCCAAACATAGGCCGCGGACAAAGCCGCGCCCAAAAAAAAGGGCCCGAAGTCCGAGGCCCCAAGTTCGTCCAGCGGAAAAATGCCCAAAAAACGATGGGCTATAGCCTTGGGGCGTGGGGCTGGCGAAGTTCGTCCGCCGGACTCGGAATGGGGCGAAACTTTGCGTGCCCCCTCCGTGTGCCAAAAATAGGCCGCTGGCAAAGCCGCGCCCAAAAACGAGTGCCCGAAGTCCGGGGCCCCAAGTTCGTCCAGCGGAAAAATGCCCAAAAAACGGGTGGGCTACAGCCTTGGGGCGTGGGGCTGGCGAAGTTCGTCCGCCGGACTCGGAATGGGGCGAAATTTGCGTGCCCCCTCCGTGTTCCAAAAATAGGCCGCGGTCAAAGCCGCGCCCAAAAACGAGCTCCCGAAGTCCGGGGCCCCAAGTTCGTCCAGCGGAAAAATGCCCAAAAAACGATGGGCTATAGCCTTGGGGCGTGGGGCTGGAGAAGTTCGTCCGCCAGACTCGGAATGGGGCGAAACTTTGCGTGCCCCCTCCGTGTTCCAAAACCAGGCCGCGGGCAAAGCCGCGCCCAAAAACGAACGCCTGAAGTCCGGGGCCCCAAGTTCGTCCAGCGGAAAAATACCCAAAAAACGGGTGGGCTACAGCCTTGGGGCGTGGGGCTGGAGAAGTTCGTCCGCCGGACTCGGAATGGGGCGAAACTTTGCGTACCCCCTCCGTGTGCCGAAAATAGGCCGCGGGCAAAGCCGCGCCCAAAAACGAGCGCCCGAAGTCCGGGGCCCCAAGTTCGTCCAGCGGAAAAATGCCCAAAAAACGATGGGCTATAGCCTTGGGGCGTGGGGCTGGCGAAGTTCGTCCGCCGGACTCGGAATGGGGATAAACTTTGCGTGCCCCCTCCGTGTCCCAAAAATAGGCCGCGGGCAAAGCCGCGCCCAAAAAGGAGTGCCCGAAGTCCGGGGCCCCAAGTTCGTGCAGCGGAAAAATGCCCAAAAAACGGGTGGGCTATAGCCTTGGGGCGTGGGGCTGGCGAAGTTTGTCCGCCGGACTCGGAATGGGGCGAAACTTTGCGTGCCCCCTCCGTGTGCCAAAAATAGGCCGCGGACAAAGCCGCACCCAAAAACGAGCACCCGAACTCCGGGGCCCCAAGTTCGTCCAGCGGAAAAATGCCCAAAAAACGGGTGGGCTATAGCCTTGGGGCGTGGGGCTGGCGAAGTTCGTCCGCCGGACTCGGAATGGGGCGAAACTTTGCGTGCCCCTTCCGTGTGCCAAAAATAGGCCGCGGGCAAAGCCGCGCCGAAAAACGAGCACCCGAAGTCCGGGGCCCCAAGTTCGTCCAGCGGAAAAATGCCCAAAAAACGGGTGGGCTATAGCCTTGGGGCGTGGGGCTGGCGAAGTTTGTCCGCCGGACTCGGAATGGGGCGAAACTTTGCGTGCCCCCTCCGTGTGCCAAAAATAGGCCGCGGGCAAAGCCGCCCCCAAAAACGAGCACCCGAAATCCGGGGCCCCAAGTTCGTCCAGCGGAAAAATGCCCAAAAAACGGGTGGGCTATAGCCTTGGGGCGTGGTGCTGGCGAAGTTCATCCGCCGGACTCGGAATGGGGCGAATCTTTGCGTGCCCCCTTCGTGTGCCAAAAATAGGCCGCGGGCAAAGCCGCGCCGAAAAACGAGCACCCGAAGTCCGGGGCCCCAAGTTCGTCCAGCGGAAAAATGCCCAAAAAACGGGTGGGCTATAGCCTTGGGGCGTGGGGCTGGCGAAGTTCGTCCGCCGGACTCGGAATGGGGAGTAACTTTGCGTGCCCCCTCCGTGTGCAAAAAATAGGCCGCGGGCAAAGCCGCGTCCAAAAACGAACGCACGAAGACCGGGGCCCCAAGTTCGTCCAGCGGAAAAATGCGCAAAAAACGATGGGCTATAGGCTTGGGGCGTGGGGCTGGCGAAGTTCGTCCGCCGGACTCGGAATGGGGCGAAACTTTGCGTGCCCCCTCTGTGTGCCAAAAATAGGCCGCGGGCAAAGCCGCGCCCAAAAACGAGCGCCCGAAGTCCGGGGCTCCAAGTTTGTCCAGCGGAAAAATGCCCAAGAAACGGGTGGGCTATAGCCTTGGGGCGTGGGGCTTGCGAAGTTCGTCCGCCATACCCGGAATGGGACGAAACTTTGCGTGCTCCCTCCGTGTGCCAAAAATAGGCCGCGGGCAAAGCCGTGCCCAATAACGAGCGCCCGAAGTCCGGGGCCCCAAGTTCGTCCAGCGGAAAAATGCCCAAAAAACGATGGGCTATAGCCTTGGGGCGTGGGGCTGGCAAAGTTCGTCCGCCGGACTCGGAATGGGGCGAAACTTTGCGTGCCCCCTCCGTGTGCCAAAAATAGGCCGCGGACAAAGCCGCGCCCAAAAACGAGCGCCCGAAGTCCGGGGCCCCAAGTTTGTCCAGCGGAAAAATGCCCAAAAAACGATGGGCTATAGCCTTGGGGCGTGGGGCTGGCGAAGTTCGTCCGCCGGACTCGGAATGGGGATAAACTTTGCGTGCCCCCTCCGTGTCCCAAAAATAGGCCGCGGGCAAAGCCGCGCCCAAAAACGAGTGCCCGAAGTCCGGGGCCCCAAGTTCGTGCAGCGGAAAAATGCCCAAAAAACGGGTGGGCTATAGCCTTGGGGCGTGGGGCTGGCGAAGTTCGTCCGCCGGACTCGGAATGGGGCGAAACTTTGCGGGCCCCCTCCGTGTGCCAAAAATAGGCCGTGGGCAAAGCCGCGCCCAAAAACGAGCGCCCGGAGTCCGGGGCCCCAAGTTCGTCCAGCGGAAAAATGCCCAAAAAACGTGTGGGCTATAGCCTTGGGACGTGGGGCTGGCGAAGTTCGTCCGCCGGACTCGGAATAGAGTGAAACTTTGCATGCCCCCTCCGTGTGGCAAAAATAGGCCGCGGGAAAAGCCACTCCCAAAAACGAGCGCCCGAAGTCCGGGGCCCCAAGTTCGTCCAGCGGAAAAATGCCCAAAAAACGGGTGGGCTATAGCCTGGGAGCGTGGGGCTGGCGAAGTTGGTCCTCCGGACTCAGAATGGGGCGAAACTTTGCGTGCCCCCTCCGTGTGCCAAAAATAGGCCGCAGGCAAAGCCGCACCCAAAAACGAGCACCCGAAGTCCGGGGCCCCAAGTTCGTCCAGCGGAAAAATGCCCAAAAAACGATGGGCTATAGCCTTGCGGCGTGGGGCTGGCGAAGTTCGTCCGCCGGACTCGGAATGGGGCGAAACTTTGCGTGCCCCCTCCGTGTGTCAAAAATAGGCCGCGGACAAAGCCGCGCCCAAAAACGAGCGCCCGAAGTCCGCGGCCCCAAGTTCGTCCCGCGGAAAAATGCCCAAAAAACGGGTGGGCTATAGCCTTGGGGCGTGGGGCTGGCGAAGTTCGTCCGCCGGACTCGGAATGGGGCGAAACTTTGCGTGCCCCCTCCGTGTGCCAAAAATAGGCTGTGAGCAAAGCCGCGCCCCAAAACGAGCACCCGAAGTCCGGGGTCCCAAGTTCGTCCAGCGGAAAAATGCCCAAAAAACGATGGGCTATAGCCTTGGCGCGTGGGGCTGGCGAAGTTCGTCCGCCGGACTCGGAATGGGACGAAACTTTGCATGCCCCCTCCGTGTGCCAAAAATAGGCCGCGGGCAAAGCCACGCCCAAAAACGAGCGCCGCGCCCGAAGTCCGGGGCCCCAAGTTCGTCCAGCGGAAAAATGCCCAAAAAACGATGGGCTATAGCCTTGGGACGTGGGGCTGGCGAAGTTCGTCCGCCGGACTCGGAATGGGGCGAAACTTTGCGTGCCCCCTCCGTGTGCCAAAAATAGGCCGCTGGCAAAGCCGCGCCCAAAACCGAGTGCCCGAAGTCCGGGGCCCCAAGTTCGTCCAGCGGAAAAATGCCCAAAAAACGGGTGGGCTATAGCCTTGGGGCGTGGGGCTGGCGAAGTTCGTCCGCCGGACTCGGAATGGGGCGAAACTTTGCGTGCCCCATCCGTGTTCCAAAAATAGGCCGCGGGCAAAGCCGCGCCCAAAAACGAGCTCCCGAAGTCCGGGGCCCCAAGTTCGTCCAGCGGAAAAATGCCCAAAAAGCGATGGGCTATAGCCTTGGGGCGTGGGGCTGGCGAAGTTCGTCCGCCGGACTTGGAATGGGGCGAAACTTTGCGTGCCCCCTCCGTGTGCCAAAAATAGGCCGCGGGCAAAGCCGAGCCCAAAAACAAATGCCCGAAGTCCGGGGCCCCAAGTTCGTCCAGCGGAAAAATGCCCAAAAAACGATGGGCTATAGCCTTGGGGCGTGGGGCTGGCGAAGTTCGTCCGCCGGACTCGGAATGGGGCTAAACTTTGCGTGCCCCCTCCGCGTGCCAAAAATAGGCCGCGGGCAAAGCCGCGCCCAAAAACGAGAGCCCGAAGTCCGGGGCCCCAAGTTCGTCCAGCGGAAAAATGGCCAAAAAACGGGTGGGCTATAGCCTTGGGGCGTGGGGCTGGCGAAGTTCGTCCGCCGGACTCGGAATGGGGCGAAACTTTGCGTGCCCCCTCCGTGTGCCAAAAATAGGCCGCGGGCAAAGCCGCACCCAAAAACGAGCGCCCGAACTCCGGCGCCCCAAGTTCGTCCGGCGGAAAAATGCCCAAAAAACGGGTGGGCTATAGCCTTGGGGCGTGGGGCTGGCGAAGTTCATCCGCCGGACTCGGAATGGGGCAAAACTTTGCGTGCCCCCTCCGTGTGCCAAAAATAGGCCGCGGGCAAAGCCGCGCCCAAAAACGAGCTCCCGAAGTCCGGGGCCCCAAGTTCGTCCAGCGGAAAAATGCCCAAAAAACGATGGGCTATTGCCTTGCGGCTTGGGGCTGGCGAGTTCGTCCGCCGGACTCGGAATGGGGCGAAACTTTGCGTGCCCCCTCCGTGTGCCAAAAATAGGCCGCGGGCAAAGCCGCGCCCAAAAACGAACGCACGAAGACCGGGGCCCCAAGTTCGTCCAGCGGAAAAATGCGCAAAAAACGATGGGCTATAGGCTTGGGGCGTGGGGCTGGCGAAGTTCGTCCGCCGGACTCGGAATGGGGCGAAACTTTGCGTGCCCCCTCTGTGTGCCAAAAATAGGCCGCGGGCAAAGCCGCGCCCAAAAACGAGCGCCCGAAGTCCGGGGCTCCAAGTTTGTCCAGCGGAAAAATGCCCAAGAAACGGGTGGGCTATAGCCTTGGGGCGTGGGGCTTGCGAAGTTCGTCCGCCATACCCGGAATGGGACGAAACTTTGCGTGCTCCCTCCGTGTGCCAAAAATAGGCCGCGGGCAAAGCCGTGCCCAAAAACGAGCGCCCGAAGTCCGGGGCCCCAAGTTCGTCCAGCGGAAAAATGCCCAAAAAACGATGGGCTATAGCCTTGGGGCGTGGGGCTGGCGAAGTTCGTCCGCCGGACTCGGAATGGGGCGAAACTTTGCGTGCCCCCTCCGTGTGCCAAAAATAGGCCGCGGACAAAGCCGTGCCCAAAAACGAGCGCCCGAAGTCCGGGGCCCCAAGTTCGTCCAGCGGAAAAATGCCCAAAAAACGGGTGGGCTATAGCCTTGGGGCGTGGGGCTGGCGAAGTTCGTCCGCCGGACTCGGAATGGGGCGAAACTTTGCGTGCCACCTCCGTGTGCCAAACATAGGCCGCGGGCAAAGCCGCGCCCAAAAAAAAGCGCCCGAAGTCCGGGGCCCCAAGTTCGTCCAGCGGAAAAATGCCCAAAAAACGATGGGCTATAGCCTTGGGGCGTGGGGCTGGCGAAGTTCGTCCGCCGGACTCGGAATGGGGCGAAACTTTGCGTGCCCCCTCCGTGTGCCAAAAATAGGCCGCGGGCAAAGCCGCACCCAAAAACGAGCGCCCGAACTCCGGCGCCCCAAGTTCGTCCAGCGGAAAAATGCCCAAAAAACGGGTGGGCTATAGCCTTGGGGCTTGGGGCTGGCGAAGTTCGTCCGCCGGACTCGGAATGGGGTGAAAATTTGCGTGCCCCCTCCGTGTACCAAAAATAGGCCGCGGGCAAAGCCGCGCCCAAAAACGAGGGCCTGAAGTCCGGCGCCCCAAGTTCGTCCAGTGGAAAAATGCCCAAAAAACGATGGGCTATAGCCTTGGGTCGTGGGGCTGGCGATGTTCGTCCGCCGGACTCGGAATGGGGCTAAACTTTGCGTGCCCCCTCCGTGTGCCAAAAATAGGCCGCGGGCAAAGCCGCGCCCAAAAACGTGTGCCCGAAGTCCGGGGCCCCAAGTTCGTCTTGCGGAAAAATGACCAAAAAACGGGTGGGCTATAGCCTTGGGGCGTGGGGCTGGCGAAGTTCGTCCGCCAGACTCGGAATGGGGCGAAACTTTGCGTGCCCCCTCCGTGTGCAAAAAATAGGCCGCGGGCAAAGCCGCGCCCAAAAACGAGCGCCCGAAGACCGGGGCCCCAAGTTCGTCCAGCGGAAAAATGCCCAAAAAACGATGGGCTATAGCCTTGGGGCGTGGGGCTGTCGAAGTTCGTCCGCCGGACTCGGAATGGGGCGAAACTTTGCGTGCCCCCTCCGTGTGCCAAAAATAGGCCGCGGGCAAAGCCGCACCCAAAACGAGCGCCCGAAGTCCGGGGCCCCAAGTTCGTCCAGCGGAAAAATGCCCAAAAAACGGGTGGGCTATAGCCTTGGGGCGTGGGGCTGGCGAAGTTCGTCCGCCATACCCGGAATGGGGCGAAACTTTGCGTGCTCCCTCCGTGTGCCAAAAATAGGCCGCGGGCAAAGCCGCGCCTAAAAACGAGTGCCCGAAGTCTGGGGCCCCAAGTTCGTCCAGCGGAAAAATGCCCAAAAAACGATGGGCTATAGCCTTGGGGCGTGGGGCGGGCGAAGTTCGCCCGCCGGACTCAGAATGGGGCGAAACTTTGCGTGCCCCCTCCGTGTACCAAAAATAGGCCGCGGGCAAAGCCGCGCCCAAAAACGAGCGCCCGAAGTCCGGGGCCCCAAGTTCGTCCAGCGGAAAAATGCCCAAAAAACGGGTGGGCTATAGCCTTGGGGCGTGGGGCTGGCGAAGTTCGTCCGCCGGACTCGGAATGGGGCGAAACTTTGCGTGCCCCCTCCGTGTGCCAAACATAGGCCGCGGGCAAAGCCGCGCCCAAAAAAAAGGGCCCGAAGTCCGAGGCCCCAAGTTCGTCCAGCGGAAAAATGCCCAAAAAACGATGGGCTATAGCCTTGGGGCGTGGGGCTGGCGAAGTTCGTCCGCCGGACTCGGAATGGAGCGAAACTTTGCGTGCCCCCTCCGTGTGCCAAAAATAGGCCGCGGGCAAAGCCGCGCCCAAAAACGAGCGCCCGGAGTCCGGGGCCCCAAGTTCGTCCAGCGGAAAAATGCCCAAAAAACGTGTGGGCTATAGCCTTGGGGCGTCGGGCTGGCGAAGTTCGTCCGCCGGACTCGGAATGGAGCGAAACTTTGCATGCCCCCTCCGTGTGGCAAAAATAGGCTGCGGTCAAAGCCACGCCCAAAAACGAGCGCCCGAAGTCCGGATCCCCAAGTTCGTCCAGCGGAAAAATGCCCAAAAAACGGGTGGGCTATAGCCTTGGGGCGTGGGGCTGGCGAAGTTGGTCCGCCGGACTCAGAATGGGGCAAAACTTTGCGTGCCCCCTCCGTGTGCCAAAAATAGGCCGCAGGCAAAGCCGCGCCCAAAAACGAGCGCCCGAAGTCCGGGGCCCCAAGTTCGTCCAGCGGAAAAATGCCCAAAAAACGATGGGCTATTGCCTTGCGGCTTGGGGCTGGCGAAGTTCGTCCGCCGGACTCGGAATGGGGCGAAACTTTGCGTGCCCCCTCCGTGTGCCAAAAATAGGCCGCGGGCAAAGCCGCGCCCAAAAACGAGTGCCCGAAGTCCGGGGCCCCAAGTTCGTCCAGCGGAAAAATGCCCAAAAAATGTGTGGGCTATAGCCTTGGGGCGTGGGGCTGGCGAAGTTCGTCCGCCGGACTCGGAATGGAGCGAAACTTTGCGTGCCCCCTCCGTGTGCCAAAAATAGGCCGCGGGCAAAGCCGCGCCCAAAAACGAGCGCCCGGAGTCCGGGGCCCCAAGTTCGTCCAGCGGAAAAATGCCCAAAAAACGTGTGGGCTATAGCCTTGGGGCGTCGGGCTGGCGAAGTTCGTCCGCCGGACTCGGAATGGAGCGAAACTTTGCATGCCCCCTCCGTGTGGCAAAAATAGGCCGCGGTCAAAGCCACGCCCAAAAACGAGCGCCCGAAGTCCGGATCCCCAAGTTCGTCCAGCGGAAAAATGCCCAAAAAACGGGTGGGCTATAGCCTTCGGGCGTGGGGCTGGCGAAGTTGGTCCGCCGGACTCAGAATGGGGCAAAACTTTGCGTGCCCCCTCCGTGTGCCAAAAATAGGCCGCAGGCAAAGCCGCGCCCAAAAACGAGCGCCCGAAGTCCGGGGCCCCAAGTTCGTCCAGCGGAAAAATGCCCAAAAAACGATGGGCTATTGCCTTGCGGCTTGGGGCTGGCGAAGTTCGTCCGCCGGACTCGGAATGGGGCGAAACTTTGCGTGCCCCCTCCGTGTGCCAAAAATAGGCCGCGGGCAAAGCCGCGCCCAAAAACGAGTGCCCGAAGTCCGGGGCCCCAAGTTCGTCCAGCGGAAAAATGCCCAAAAAATGTGTGGGCTATAGCCTTGGGGCGTGGGGCTGGCGAAGTTCGTCCGCCGGACTCGGAATGGGGCGAAACTTTACATGCCCCCTCCGTGTGCCAAAAATAGGCCGCGGGCAAAGCCACGCCCAAAAATGAGCGCCCGAAGTCCGGGGCCCCAAGTTCATCCAGCGGAAAAATGCGCAAAAAACGATGGGCTATAGCCTTGGGGCGTGGGGCTGGCGAAGTTCGTCCGCCGGACTCGGAATGGGGCGAAACTTTGCGTGCCCCCTCCGTGTGCCAAAAATAGGCCGCTGGCAAAGCCGCGCCCAAAAACGAGTGCCCGAAGTCCGGGGCCCCAAGTTCGTCCAGCGGAAAAATGCCCAAAAAACGGGTGGGCTACAGCCTTGGGGCGTGGGCCTGGCGAAGTTCGTCCGCCGGACTCGGAATGGGGCGAAATTTGCGTGCCCCCTCCGTGTTCCAAAAATAGGCCGCGGTCAAAGCCGCGCCCAAAAACGAGCTCCCGAAGTCCGGGGCCCCAAGTTCGTCCAGCGGAAAAATTCCCAAAAAACGATGGGCTATAGCCTTGGGGCGTGGGGCTGGAGAAGTTCGTCCGCCAGACTCGGAATGGGGCGAAACTTTGCGTGCCCCCTCCGTGTTCCAAAAACAGGCCGCGGGCAAAGCCGCGCCCAAAAATGAACGCCTGAAGTCCGGGGCCCCAAGTTCGTCCAGCGGAAAAATACCCAAAAAACGGGTGGGCTACAGCCTTGGGGCGTGGGGCTGGAGAAGTTCGTCCGCCGGACTCGGAATGGGGCGAAACTTTGCGTACCCCCTCCGTGTGCCGAAAATAGGCCGCGGGCAAAGCCGCGCCCAAAAACGAGCGCCCGAAGTCCGGGGCCCCAAGTTTGTCCAGCGGAAAAATGCCCAAAAAACGATGGGCTATAGCCTTGGGGCGTGGGGCTGGCGAAGTTCGTCCGCCGGACTCGGAATGGGGATAAACTTTGCGTGCCCCCTCCGTGTCCCAAAAATAGGCCGCGGGCAAAGCCGCGCCCAAAAACGAGTGCCCGAAGTCCGGGGCCCCAAGTTCGTGCAGCGGAAAAATGCCCAAAAAACGGGTGGGCTATAGCCTTGGGGCGTGGGGCTGGCGAAGTTTGTCCGCCGGACTCGGAATGGGGCGAAACTTTGCGTGCTCCCTCCGTGTGCCAAAAATAGGCCGCGGACAAAGCCGCACCCAAAAACGAGCACCCGAACTCCGGGGCCCCAAGTTCGTCCAGCGGAAAAATGCCCAAAAAACGGGTGGGCTATAGCCTTGGGGCGTGGGGCTGGCGAAGTTCGTCCGCCGGACTCGGAATGGGGCGAAACTTTGCGTGCCCCCTCCGTGTGCCAAAAATAGGCCGCGGGCAAAGCCGCGCCGAAAAACGAGCACCCGAAGTCCGGGGCCCCAAGTTCATCCAGCGGAAAAATGCCCAAAAAACGGGTGGGCTATAGCCTTGGGGCGTGGGGCTGGCGAAGTTTGTCCGCCGGACTCGGAATGGGGCGAAACTTTGCGTGCCCCCTCCGTGTGCCAAAAATAGGCCGCGGCCAAAGCCGCACCCAAAAACGAGCACCCGAACTCCGGGGCCCCAAGTTCGTCCAGCGGAAAAATGCCCAAAAAACGGGTGGGCTATAGCCTTGGGGCGTGGGGCTGGCGAAGTTCATCCGCCGGACTCAGAATGGGGCGAAACTTTGCGTGCCCCCTCCGTGTACCAAAAATAGGCCGCGGGCAAAGCCGCGCCGAAAAACGAGCACCCGAAGTCCGGGGCCCCAAGTTCGTCCAGCGGAAAAATTCTCAAAAAACGGGTGGGCTATAGCCTTGGGGCGTGGGGCTGGCGAAGTTCGTCCGCCGGACTCGGAATGGGGAGTAACTTTGCGTGCCCCCTCCGTGTGCAAAAAATAGGCCGCGGGCAAAGCCGCGTCCAAAAACGAACGCACGAAGACCGGGGCCCCAAGTTCGTCCAGCGGAAAAATGCGCAAAAAACGATGGGCTATAGGCTTGGGGCGTGGGGCTGGCGAAGTTCGTCCGCCGGACTCGGAATGGGGCGAAACTTTGCGTGCCCCCTCTGTGTGCCAAAAATAGGCCGCGGGCAAAGCCGCGCCCAAAAACGAGCGCCCGAAGTCCGGGGCTCCAAGTTTGTCCAGCGGAAAAATGCCCAAGAAACGGGTGGGCTATAGCCTTGGGGCGTGGGGCTTGCGAAGTTCGTCCGCCATACCCGGAATGGGACGAAACTTTGCGTGCTCCCTCCGTGTGCCAAAAATAGGCCGCGGGCAAAGCCGTGCCCAAAAACGAGCGCCCGAAGTCCGGGGCCCCAAGTTCGTCCAGCGGAAAAATGCCCAAAAAACGATGGGCTATAGCCTTGGGGCGTGGGGCTGGCGAAGTTCGTCCGCCGGACTCGGAATGGGGCGAAACTTTGCGTGCCCCCTACGTGTGCCAAAAATAGGCCGCGGACAAAGCCGCGCCCAAAAACGAGCGCCCGAAGTCCGGGGCCCCAAGTTCGTCCAGCGGAAAAATGCCCAAAAAACGGGTGGGCTATAGCCTTGGGGCGTGGGGCTGGCGAAGTTCGTCCGCCGGACTCGGAATGGGGCGAAACTTTGCGTGCCACCTCCGTGTGCCAAACATAGGCCGCGGGCAAAGCCGCGCCCAAAAAAAAGCGCCCGAAGTCCGGGGCCCCAAGTTCGTCCAGCGGAAAAATGCCCAAAAAACGATGGGCTTTAGCCTTGGGGCGTGGGGCTGGCGAAGTTCGTCCGCCGGACTCGGAATGGGACAACACTTTGCGTGCCCCCTCCGTGTTCCAAAAATAGGCCGCGGGCAAAGCCACGCCCAAAAACGAGCGCCCGAAGCCCGGGGCCCCAAGTTCGTCCAGCGGAAAAATGCCCAAAAAACGATGGGATATAGCCTTGGGGCGTGGGGCTGGCGAAGTTCGTCCGCCGGACTCAGAATGGGGCGAAACTTTGCGTGCCCACTCCGTGTGCCAAAAATAGGCCGCGGGCAAAGCCGCGCCCAAAAACGAGCGCCCGAAGTCCGGGGCCCCAAGTTCGTCCAGCGGAAAAATGCCCAAAAAACGGGTGGGCTATAGCCTTGGGGCGTGGGGCTGGCAAAGTTCGTCCACCGGACTCGGAATGGGGCGAAACTTTGCGTGCCCCCTCCATGTGCCAAAAATAGGCCGTGGGCAAAGTCACGCCCAAAAACGAGCGCCCGAAGTCCGGGGCCCCAAGTTCGTCCAGCGGAAAAATGCCCAAAAAACGATGGGCTATAGCCTTGGGGCGTGGGGCTGGCGAAGTTCGTCCGCCGGACTCGGAATGGGGCGAAACTTTGCGTGCCCCCTCCGTGTGCCAAAAATAGACCGCGGACAAAGCCGCGCCCAAAAACGAGCGCCCGAAGTCCGGGGCCCCAAGTTCGTCCAGCGGAAAAATGCCCAAAAAACGGGTGGGCTATAGCCTTGGGGCGTGGGGCTGGCGAAGTTCATCCGCCGGACTCGGAATGGGGCGAAACTTTGCGTGCCCCCTCCGTGTGCCAAAAATAGGCCGCGGGCAAAGCCGCGCCGAAAAACGAGCACCCGAAGTCCGGGGCCCCAAGTTCGTCCAGCGGAAAAATTCTCAAAAAACGGGTGGGCTATAGCCTTGGGGCGTGGGGCTGGCGAAGTTCGTCCCCCGGACTCGGAATGGGGAGTAACTTTGCGTGCCCCCTCCGTGTGCAAAAAATAGGCCGCGGGCAAAGCCGCGTCCAAAAACGAACGCACGAAGACCGGGGCCCCAAGTTCGTCCAGCGGAAAAATGCGCAAAAAACGATGGGCTATAGGCTTGGGGCGTGGGGCTGGCGAAGTTCGTCCGCCGGACTCGGAATGGGGCGAAACTTTGCGTGCCCCCTCTGTGTGCCAAAAATAGGCCGCGGGCAAAGCCGCGCCCAAAAACGAGCGCCCGATGTCCGGGGCTCCAAGTTTGTCCAGCGGAAAAATGCCCAAGAAACGGGTGGGCTATAGCCTTGGGGCGTGGGGCTTGCGAAGTTCGTCCGCCATACCCGGAATGGGACGAAACTTTGCGTGCTCCCTCCGTGTGCCAAAAATAGGCCGCGGGCAAAGCCGTGCCCAAAAACGAGCGCCCGAAGTCCGGGGCCCCAAGTTCGTCCAGCGGAAAAATGCCCAAAAAACGATGGGCTATAGCCTTGGGGCGTGGGGCTGGCGAAGTTCGTCCGCCGGACTCGGAATGGGGCGAAACCTTGCGTGCCCCCTACGTGTGCCAAAAATAGGCCGCGGACAAAGCCGCGCCCAAAAACGAGCGCCCGAAGTCCGGGGCCCCAAGTTCGTCCAGCGGAAAAATGCCCAAAAAACGGGTGGGCTATAGCCTTGGGGCGTGGGGCTGGCGAAGTTCGTCCGCCGGACTCGGAATGGGGCGAAACTTTGCGTGCCACCTCCGTGTGCCAAACATAGGCCGCGGGCAAAGCCGCGCCCAAAAAAAAGCGCCCGAAGTCCGGGGCCCCAAGTTCGTCCAGCGGAAAAATGCCCAAAAAACGATGGGCTATAGCCTTGGGGCGTGGGGCTGGCGAAGTTCGTCCGCCGGACTCGGAATGGGGCGAAACTTTGCGTGCCCCCTCCGTGTGCCAAAAATAGGCCGCGGGCAAAGCTGCGCCCAAAAACGAGTGCCCGAAGTCCGGGGCCCCAAGTTCGTCCAGCGGAAAAATGCCCAAAAAACGATGGGCTTTAGCCTTGGGGCGTGGGGCTGGCGAAGTTCGTCCGCCGGACTCGGAATGGGACAACACTTTGCGTGCCCCCTCCGTGTTCCAAAAATAGGCCGCGGGCAAAGCCACGCCCAAAAACGAGCGCCCGAAGCCCGGGGCCCCAAGTTCGTCCAGCGGAAAAATGCCCAAAAAACGATGGGATATAGCCTTGGGGCGTGGGGCTGGCGAAGTTCGTCCGCCGGACTCAGAATGGGGCGAAACTTTGCGTGCCCCCTCCGTGTGCCAAAAATAGGCCGCGGGCAAAGCCGCGCCCAAAAACGAGCGCCCGAAGTCCGGGGCCCCAAGTTCGTCCAGCGGAAAAATGCCCAAAAAACGGGTGGGCTATAGCCTTGGGGCGTGGGGCTGGCAAAGTTCGTCCACCGGACTCGGAATGGGGCGAAACTTTGCGTGCCCCCTCCATGTGCCAAAAATAGGCCGTGGGCAAAGTCACGCCCAAAAACGAGCGCCCGAAGTCCGGGGTCCCAAGTTCGTCCAGCGGAAAAATGCCCAAAAAACGATGGGCTATAGCCTTGGGGCGTGGGGCTGACGAAGTTCGTCCGCCGGACTCGGAATGGGGCGAAACTTTGCGTGCCCCCTCCGTGTGCCAAAAATAGACTGCGGACAAAGCCGCGCCCAAAAACGAGCGCCCGAAGTCCGGGGCCCCAAGTTCGTCCAGCGGAAAAATGCCCAAAAAACGGGTGGGCTATAGCCTTGGGGCGTGGGGCTGGCGAAGTTCGTCCGCCGGACTCGGAATGGGGCGAAACTTTGCGTGCCCCCTCCATGTGCCAAAAATAGGCCGTGGGCAAAGTCACGCCCAAAAACGAGCGTCCGAAGTCTGGGGCCACAAGTTCGTCCAGCGGAAAAATGCCCAAAAAACGATGGGCTATAGCCTTGGGGCGTGGGGCTGGCGAAGTTCGTCCGCCGGACTCGGAATGGGGCGAAACTTTGCGTGCCCCCTTCGTGTGCCAAAAATAGGCCGCGGGCAAAGCCGCACCCAAAAACGAGCACCCGAACTCCGGCGCCCCAAGTTCGTCCGGCGGAAAAATGCCCAAAAAACTGGTGGGCTATAGCCTTGGGGCGTGGGGCTGGCGAAGTTCGTCCGCCGGACTCGGAATGGGGCGAAACTTTGCATGCCCCCTCCGTGTGCCAAAAATAGGCCGTGGGCAAAGCCGCGCCCAAAAACGAGCTCCCGAAGTCCGGGGCCCCAAGTTCGTCCAGCAGAAAAATGCCCAAAAAACGATAGGCTATAGCCTTGGGGCGTGGGGTTGGCGAAGTTCGTCCGCCGGACTCGGAATGGGGCAAAACTTTGCGTGCCCCCTCCGTGCGCCAAAAATAGGCCGCGGGCAAAGCCGCGCCAAAAAACGAGCGCCCGAAGTCCGGGGCCCTAAGTTCGTCCTGCGGAAAAATGCCCAAAAAACGGGTGGGCTATAGCCTTGGGGCGTGGTGCTGGCGAAGTTCGTACGCCGGACTCGGAATGGGACGAAACTTTGCGTGCCCCCTCCGTGTACCAAAAATAGGCCGCGGGCAAAGCCGCGCCCAAAAACGAGTGCCCGAAGTCCGGGGCCCCAAGTTCGTCCAGCGGAAAAATGCCCAAAAAACGATGGGCTATAGCCTTGGGGCGTGGGGCTAGCGAAGTTCATCCGCCAAACTCGGAATGGGGCGAAACTTTGCGTGCCCCCTCCATGTGCCAAAAATAGGCCGCGGGCAAAGCCGCGCCCAAAAACGAGCCCCCGAAGTCCGGGGCCCCAAGTTCGTCCAGCGGAAAAATGCCCAAAAAACGTGTGGGCTATAGCCTTGGGGCGTGGGGCTGGCGAAGTTCGTCCGCTGGACTCGGAATGGGGCGAAACTTTGCGTGCCCCCTCCGTGTGACAAAAATAGGCCGCTGGCAAAGCCGCGCCCAAAAACGAGAGCCCGAAGCCCGGGGCCCCAAGTTCGTCCGGCGGAAAAATGCCCAAAAAATGGGTGGGCTGTAGCCTTGGGGCGTGGGGCTGGCGAAGTTCATCCGCCGGACTCGGAATGGGGCAAACCTTTGCGTGCCCCCTCCGTGTGCCAAAAATAGGCCGCGGGCAAAGCCGCGTCCAAAAACGAGCGCCCGAAGTCCGGGGCCCCAAGTTCGTCCAGCGGAAAAATGCCCAAAAAACGATGGGCTATAGCCTTGGGGCGTGGGGCTGGTGAAGTTCGTCCGCCGGACTCGGAATGGGGCGAAACTTTGCGTGCCCCCTCCGTGTTCCAAAAATAGGCCGCGGGAAATGCCGCGCCCAAAACCGAGCACCTGAAGTCCGGGGCCCCAAGTTCGTCAAGCGGAAAAATGCCCAAAAAACGGGTGGGCTATAGCCTTGGGGCGTGGGGCTTGCGAAGTTCGTCCGCCGGACTCGGAATGGGGCGAAACTTTGCGTGCCCCCTCCGTGTGCCAAAAATAGGCCGCGGGCAAAGCCGCGCCCAAAAATGAGCGCCCGACGTCCGGGGCCCCAAGTTCGACCGGCGGAAAAATGCCCAAAAAACGGGTGGGCTGTAGCCTTGGGGCGTGGGGCTGGCGAAGTTCGTCCGCCGGACTCGGAATGGGGCAAACCTTTGCGTGCCCCCTCCGTGTGCCAAAAATAGGCCGAGGGCAATGCCGCGCCCAAAAATGAGAGCCCGAAGTCCGGGGCCCCTAGTTCGTCCAGCGGAAAAATTCCCAAAAAATGATGGGCTATAGCCTTGGGGCGTGGGGCTGGCGAAGTTCGTCCGCCGAACTCGGAATGGGGCGAAAATTTGCGTGCCCCCTACGTGTGCCAAAAATAGGCCGCGGGCAAAGCCGCGCCCAAAAAAGAGCGCCCGAAGTCCGGGGCCCCAAGTTCGACCGGCGGAAAAATGCCCAAAAAACGGGTGGGCTATAGCCTTGGGGCGTGGGGCTGGCGAAGTTCGTCCGCCGGACTCAGAATGGGGCGAAACTTTGCGTGCCCCCTCCGTGTGCCAAAAATAGGCCGCGGGCAAAGCCGCGCCCAAAAACGAGCGCCCGAAGTCCGGGGCCCCAAGTTCGTCCAGCGGAAAAATGCCCAAAAAACGATGGGCTACAGCCATGGGGCGTGGGGCTGGTGAAGTTCGTCCGCTGGACTCGGAATGGGACGAAACTTTGCGTGCCCCCTCCGTGTGCAAAAAATAGGCCGTGGGCAAAGCCGCGCCAAAAAACGAGTGCCCAAAGTCCGGGGACCCAAGTTCGTCCAGCGGAAAAATGCCCAAAAAACGATGGGCTATAGCCTTGGGGCGTGGGGCTGGCGAAGTTCGTCCGCCAGACTCGGAATGGGGCGAAACTTTGCGTGCCCCCTCCATGTGCCAAAAATAGGCCGCGGGCAAAGCCGCGCCCAAAAACAAGCGCACGAAGTCCGGGGCCCCAAGTTCGTCCAGCGGAAAAATGCCCAAAAAACGGGTGGGCTATAGCCTTGGGGCGTGGGGCTGGCGAAGTTCGTCCGCCGGACTCGGAATGGGGCGAAACTTTGCGTGCCCCCTCCGTGTGCCAAAAATAGGCCGCGGGCAAAGCCGCGCCCAAAAACGAGCTCCCGAAGTCTGGGGCCCCAAGTTCGTCCAGCGGAAAAATGCCCAAAAAAACGATGGGCTATAGCCTTGGGGCGTGGGGCTGGCGAAGTTCGTCCGCCGGACTCGGAATGTGGCGAAACTATGCGTGCCCCCTTCATGTGCCAAAAATAGGCCGCGGGCCAAGCCGCGCCCAAAAACGAGCGGCCGAAGTCCGGGGCCCCAAGTTCGTCCAGCGGAAAAATGCCCAAAAAAACGGGTGGGCTATAGCCTTGGGGCGTGGGGCTGGCGAAGTTCGTCCGCCGGACTCGGAATGGGGCGAACCTTTGCGTGCCCCCTCCGTGTGCCAAAAATAGGCCGCGGGCAAAGCCGCGCCCAAAAACGAGAGCCCGAAGTCCGGGGCCCCAAGTTCGTCCAGCGGAAAAATGCCCAAAAAACGGGTGGGCTATAGTCTGGGGGCGTGGGGCTGGCGCAGTTCGTCCGCCGGACTCGGAATGGGGCGAAACTTTGCGTGCCCCCTCCGTGTGCCAAAAATAGGCCGCGGGCAAAGCCGCGCCCAAAAACGAGCGCCCGAAGTCCGGGGCCCCAAGTTCGTCCAGCGGAAAAATGCCCAAAAAACGATGGGCTACAGCCATGGGGCGTGGGGCTGGCGAAGTTCGTCCGCCGGACTTGGAATGGGACGAAACTTTGCGTGCCCCCTCCGTGTGCAAAAAATAGGCCGTGGGCAAAGCCGCGCCAAAAAACGAGTGCCCAAAGTCCGGGGACCCAAGTTCGTCCGGCGGAAAAATGCCCAAAAAATGATGGGCTATAGCCTTGGGGCGTGGGGCTGGCGAAGTTCGTCCGCCGGACTCGGAATGGGGTGAAACTTTGCGTGCCCCCTCCATGTGCCAAAAATAGGCCGCGGGCAAAGCCGCGCCCAAAAACAAGCGCACAAAGTCCGGGGCCCCAAGTTCGTCCAGCGGAAAAATGCCCAAAAAACGGGTGGGCTATAGCCTTGGGGCGTGGCACTGGCGAAGTTCGTACGCCGGACTCGGAATGGGGCGAAACTTTGCGTGCCCCCTCCGTGTGCCAAAAATAGGCCGCAGGCAAAGCCGCGCCCAAAAACGAGTGCCCGAAGTCCGGGGCCCAAAGTTCGTCCAGCAGAAAAATGCCCAAAAAACGATAGGCTATAGCCTTGGGGCGTGGGGTTGGCGAAGTTCGTCCGCCGGACTCGGAATGGGGCGAAACTTTGCGTGCCCCCTCCGTGCGCCAAAAATAGGCCGCGGGCAAAGCCGCGCCAAAAAACGAGCGCCCGACGTCCGGGGCCCTAAGTTCGTCCTGCGGAAAAATGCCCAAAAAACGGGTGCGCTATAGCCTTGGGGCGTGGTGCTGGCGAAGTTCGTACGCCGGACTCGGAATGGGACGAAACTTTGCGTGCCCCCTCCGTGTACCAAAAATAGGCCGCGGACAAAGCCGCGCCCAAAAACGAGTGCCCGAAGTCCGGGGCCCCAAGTTCGTCCAGCGGAAAAATGCCCAAAAAACGATGGGCTATAGCCTTGGGGCGTGGGGCTAGCGAAGTTCATCCGCCAAACTTGGAATGGGGCGAAACTTTGCGTGCCCCCTCCATGTGCCAAAAATAGGCCGCGGGCAAAGCCGCGCCCAAAAACGAGCCCCCGAAGTCCGGGGCCCCAAGTTCGTCCAGCGGAAAAATGCCCAAAAAACGTGTGGGCTATAGCCTTGGGGCGTGGGGCTGGCGAAGTTCGTCCGCCGGACTCGGAATGGGGCGAAACTTTGCGTGCCCCCTCCGTGTGCCAAAAATAGGCCACTGGCAAAGCCGCGCCCAAAAACGAGAGCCCGAAGTCCGGGGCCCCAAGTTCGTCCGGCGGAAAAATGCCCAAAAAATGGGTGGGCTGTAGCCTTGGGGCGTGGGGCTGGCGAAGTTCATCCGCCGGACTCGGAATGGGGCAAACCTTTGCGTGCCCCCTCCGTGTGCCAAAAATAGGCCGCGGGCAAAGCCGCGTCCAAAAACGAGCACCCGAAGTCCGGGGCCCCAAGTTCGTCCAGCGGAAAAATGCCCAAAAAACGATGGGCTATAGCCTTGGGGCGTGGGGCTGGTGAAGTTCGTCCGCCGGACTCGGAATGGGGCGAAACTTTGCGTGCCCCCTCCGTGTGCCAAAAATAGGCCGCGGGAAAAGCCGCGCCCAAAACCGAGCGCCTGAAGTCCGGGGCCCCAAGTTCGTCAAGCGGAAAAATGCCCAAAAAACGGGTGGGCTATAGCCTTGGGGCGTGGGGCTTGCGAAGTTCGTCCGTCGGACTCGGAATGGGGCGAAACTTTGCGTGCCCCCTCCGTGTGCCAAAAATAGGCCGCGGGCAAAGCCGCGCCCAAAAAAGAGCGCCCGAAGTCCGGGGCCCCAAGTTCGACCGGCGGAAAAATGCCCAAAAAATGGGTGGGCTATAGCCTTGGGGCGTGGGGCTGGCGAAGTTCGTCCGCCGGACTCGGAATGTGGCGAAACTATGCGTGCCCCCTTCGTGTGCCAAAAATAGGCCGCGGGCCAAGCCGCGCCCAAAAACGAGCGGCCGAAGTCCGGGGCCCCAAGTTCGTCCAGCGGAAAAATGCCCAAAAAACGGGTGGGCTATAGCCTTGGGGCGTGGGGCTGGCGAAGTTCGTCCGCCGGACTCGGAATGGGGCGAACCTTTGCGTGCCCCCGCCGTGTGCCAAAAATAGGCCGCGGGCAAAGCCGCGCCCAAAAACAAGTGCACGAAGTCCGGGGCCCCAAGTTCGTCCAGCGGAAAAATGCCAAAAAAACGGGTGGGCTATAGCCTTGGGGCGTGGGGCTGGCGAAGTTCGTCCGCCGGACTCGGAATGGGGCGAAACTTTGCGTGCCCCCTCCGTGTGCCAAAAATAGGCCGCGGACAAAGCCGCGCCCAAAAACGAGCGCCCGAAGTCCGGGGCCCCAAGTTCGTCCAGCGGAAAAATGCCCAAAAAACGATGGGCTATAGCCTTGGGGCGTGGGGCTGGCGAAGTTCGTTCGCCGGACTCGGAATGTGGCGAAACTATGCGTGCCCCCTTCGTGTGCCAAAAATAGGCCGCGGGCCAAGCCGCGCCCAAAAACGAGCGGCCGAAGTCCGGGGCCCCAAGTTCGTCCAGCGGAAAAAATGCCCAAAAAACGGGTGGGCTATAGCCTTGGGGCGTGGGGCTGGCGAAGTTCGTCCGCCGGACTCGGAATGGGGCGAACCTTTGCGTGCCCCCGCCGTGTGCCAAAAATAGGCCGCGGGCAAAGCCGCGCCCAAAAACGAGAGCCCGAAGTCTGGGGCCCCAAGTTCGTCCAGCGGAAAAATGCCCAAAAAACGGGTGGGCTATAGTCTGGGGGCGTGGGGCTGGCGCAGTTCGTCCGCCGGACTCGGAATGGGGCGAAACTTTGCGTGCCCCCTCCGTGTGCCAAAAATAGGCCGTGGGCAAAGCCGCGCCAAAAAACGAGTGCCCAAAGTCCGGGGACCCAAGTTCGTCCGGCGGGAAAAATGCCCAAAAAACGATGGGCTATAGCCTTGGGGCGTGGGGCTGGCGAAGTTCGTTCGCCGGACTCGGAATGTGGCGAAACTATGCGTGCCCCCTTCGTGTGCCAAAAATAGGCCGCGGGCCAAGCCGCGCCCAAAAACGAGCGGCCGAAGTCCGGGGCCCCAAGTTCGTCCAGCGGAAAAAATGCCCAAAAAACGGGTGGGCTATAGCCTTGGGGCGTGGGGCTGGCGAAGTTCGTCCGCCGGACTCGGAATGGGGCGAACCTTTGCGTGCCCCCGCCGTGTGCCAAAAATAGGCCGCGGGCAAAGCCGCGCCCAAAAACGAGAGCCCGAAGTCTGGGGCCCCAAGTTCGTCCAGCGGAAAAATGCCCAAAAAACGGGTGGGCTATAGTCTGGGGGCGTGGGGCTGGCGCAGTTCGTCCGCCGGACTCGGAATGGGGCGAAACTTTGCGTGCCCCCTCCGTGTGCCAAAAATAGGCCGTGGGCAAAGCCGCGCCAAAAAACGAGTGCCCAAAGTCCGGGGACCCAAGTTCGTCCGGCGGAAAAATGCCCAAAAAACGATGGGCTATAGCCTTGGAGCATGGGGCGGGCGAAGTTCGTCCGCCGGACTCGGAATGGGGTGAAACTTTGCGTGCCCCCTCCATGTGCCAAAAATAGGCCGCGGGCAAAGCCGCGCCCAAAAACGAGCCCCCGAAGTCCGGGGCCCCAAGTTCGTCCAGCGGAAAAATGCCCAAAAAACGTGTGGGCTATAGCCTTGGGGCGTGGGGCTGGCGAAGTTCGTCCGCCGGACTCGGAATGGGGCGAAACTTTGCGTGCCCCCTCCGTGTGCCAAAAATAGGCCACTGGCAAAGCCGCGCCCAAAAACGAGAGCCCGAAGTCCGGGGGCCCCAAGTTCGTCCGGCGGAAAAATGCCCAAAAAATGGGTGGGCTGTAGCCTTGGGGCGTGGGGCTGGCGAAGTTCATCCGCCGTACTCGGAATGGGGCAAACCTTTGCGTGCCCCCTCCGTGTGCCAAAAATAGGCCGCGGGCAAAGCCGCGTCCAAAAACGAGCACCCGAAGTCCGGGGCCCCAAGTTCGTCCAGCGGAAAAAATGCCCAAAAAACGATGGGCTATAGCCTTGGGGCGTGGGGCTGGTGAAGTTCGTCCGCCGGACTCGGAATGGGGCGAAACTTTGCGTGCCCCCCTCCGTGTGCCAAAAATAGGCCGCGGGAAAAGCCGCGCCCAAAACCGAGCACCTGAAGTCCGGGGGCCCCAAGTTCGTCAAGCGGAAAAATGCCCAAAAAACGGGTGGGCTATAGCCTTGGGGCGTGGGGCTTGCGAAGTTCGTCCGCCGGACTCGGAATGGGGCGAAACTTTGCGTGCCCCCTCCGTGTGCCAAAAATAGGCCGCGGGGCAAAGCCGCGCCCAAAAACGAGCGGCCCGACGTCCGGGGCCCCAAGTTCGACCGGCGGAAAAATGCCCAAAAAACGGGTGGGCTGTAGCCTTGGGGCGTGGGGCTGGCGAAGTTCGTCCGCCGGACTCGGAATGGGGCAAACGTTTGCGTGCCCCCTCCGTGTGCCAAAAATAGGCCACGGGCAATGCCGCGCCCAAAAACGAGAGCCCGAAGTCCGGGGCCCCCTAGTTCGTCCAGCGGAAAAATTCCCAAAAAATGATGGGCTATAGCCTTGGGGCGTGGGGCTGGCGAAGTTCGTCCCGCCGAACTCGGAATGGGGCGAAAATTTGCGTGCCCCCCTCCGTGTGCCAAAAATAGGCCGCGGGCAAAGCCGCGCCCAAAAAAGAGGCGCCCCGAAGTCCGGGGCCCCAAGTTCGACCGGCGGAAAAAATGCCCAAAAAATGGGTGGGCTATAGCCTTGGGGCGTGGGGCTGGCGAAGTTCGTCCGCCGGACTCGGAATGGGGCGAAACTTTGCGTGCCCCCTCCGTGTGCCAAAAATAGGCCGCCGGGCAAAGCCACACCCAAAAACGAGCGCCCGAAGTCCGGGGCCCCAAGTTCGTTCCAGCGGAAAAATGCCCAAAAAACGATGGGCTACAGCCATGGGGCGTGGGGCTGGCGAAGTTCGTCCGCCGGACTCGGAATGGGGCGAAACTTTGCGTGCCCCCTCCATGTGCCAAAAATAGGCCGCGGGCAAAGCCGCGCCCAAAAACAAGCGCACGAAGTCCGGGGCCCCAAGTTCGTCCAGCGGAAAAAATGCCAAAAAAACGGGTGGGCTATAGCCTTGGGGCGTGGGGCTGGCGAAGTTCGTCCGCCGGACTCGGAATGGGGCGAAACTTTGCGTGCCCCCTCCGTGTGCCAAAAATAGGCCGCGGACAAAGCCGCGCCCAAAAACGAGCGCCCGAAGTCCGGGGCCCCAAGTTCGTCCAGCGGAAAAATGCCCAAAAAACGATGGGCTATAGCCTTGGGGCGTGGGGCTGGCGAAGTTCGTTCGCCGGACTCGGAATGGGGCGAAACTTTGCGTACCCCCTTCGTGTGCCAAAAAATAGGCCACGGGCAAAGCCGCGCCCAAAAACAAGCGGCCCGAAGTCCGGGGCCCCAAGTTCGTCCAGCGGAAAAATGCCCAAAAAAACGGATGGGCTATAGCCTTGGGGCGTGGGGCTGGCGAAGTTCGTCCGCCGGACTCAGAATGGGGCGAAACTTTGCGTACCCCCTCCATGTGCCAAAAATAGGCCGCGGACGAAGTTGCGCCGCAAAAACGAGCGCCCGAAGTCCGGGGCCCCAAGTTCGTCCAGCGGAAAAATGCCCAAAAAACGGATGGGCTATAGCCTTGGGGCGTGGGGCGGGCGAAGTTCGTCCGCCGGACTCGGAATGGGGCAAAACTTTGCGTGCCCCCTCCGTGTGCCAAAAATAGGCCGC
Organism: Citrus inodora; assembly: GCA_029721495.1. Lineage (NCBI taxonomy): Eukaryota > Viridiplantae > Streptophyta > Magnoliopsida > Sapindales > Rutaceae > Citrus > Citrus inodora. The sequence goes on from JAQOOB010000039.1 coordinate 140,679, forward strand.
GGCCAAGGCCGCACCCAAAAACGAGCGCCCGAAGTCCGGGGTCCCAAGTTCGTCCAGCGGAAATATGCCCAAAAAACGATGGGCTATAGCCTTAGGAGCGTGGGGGCTGGCGAAGTTCGTCCGCCGGACTCGGAATGGGGCGAAACTTTGCGTGCCCCCTCCATGTGCCAAAAAATAGGCCACGGGCAAAGCCGCGCCCAAAAACGAGCACCCGAAGTCCGGGGCCCCAAGTTCGTCCAGCGGAAAAATGCCCAAAAAACGGGTGGGCTATAGCCTTGGGGCGTGGGGCTGGCGAAGTTCGTCCGCCAGACTCGGAATGGGGCGAAACTTTGCGTGCCCCCTCCGTGTGCCAAAAATAGGATGCAGGCAAAGCCGAGCCCAAAAAACGAGCGCTCGAAGTCCGGGGCCCCAGGTTCGTCCAGCGGATAAATGCCCAAAAAACGGGTGGGCCATAGCCTTGGGGCGTGGGGCTGGCGAAGTTCGTCCGCCGGACTCGGAAAGGGGCGAAACTTTGCGTGCCCCCTCCGTGTGTCAAAAATAGGCCACGGGCAAAGCCGTGCCCAAAAACGAGCGCCCGAAGTTCGGGGCCCCAAGTTCGTCCTGCGGAAAAATTCCCAAAAAACGGGGTGGGCTATAGCCTTGGGGCGTGGGGCTGGCGAAGTTCGTCCGCCGGACTCGGAATGGGGCGAAACTTTTGCGTGCCCCCTCCGTGTGCCAAAAATAGGCCGCGGGCCAAAGCCGCGTCCAAGAACGAGCGCCCGAAGTCCGGGGGCCCCAAGTTCGTCCAGCGGAAAAAATGCCCAAAACATGGATGGGCTATAGCCTTGGGGCGTGGGGCTGGCGAAGTTCGTCCGCCGGACCTCGGAAAGGGGCGAAACGTTGCGAGCCCCCCTCCGTGTGTCAAAAATAGGGCTGCGGGCAAAGCTGCGCCCAAAAACGAGCGCCCGAAGTTCGGGGCCCCAAGTTCGTCCTGCGGAAAAATTCCCAAAAAACGGGGTGGGCTATAGTCTGGGGGCGTGGGGCTGGCGCAGTTCGTCCGCCGGACTCGGAATGGGGCGAAACTTTGCGTGCCCCCTCCGTGTGCCAAAAATAGGCCGCGGGCAAAGCCGCGTCCAAAAACGAGCGCCCGAAGTCCGGGGCCCCAAGTTCGTCCAGCGGAAAAATGCCCAAAAAACGATGGGCTACAGCCATGGGGCGTGGGGCTGGCGAAGTTCGTCCGCCGGACTCGGAATGGGACGAAACTTTGCGTGCCCCCTCCGTGTGCAAAAAATAGGCCGTGGGCAAAGCCGCGCCAAAAAACGAGTGCCCAAAGTCTGGGGACCCAAGTTCGTCCGGCGGAAAAATGCCCAAAAAACGATGGGCTATAGCCTTGGGGCGTGGGGCTGGCGAAGTTCGTCCGCCGGACTCGGAATGGGGCGAAACTTTGCGTGCCCCCTCCATGTGCCAAAAATAGGCCGTGGGCAAAGCCGCGCCCAAAAACGAGAGCCCGAAGTCCGGGACCCCAAGTTCGTCAAGCGGAAAAATGCCCAAAAAACGGGTGGGCTATAGCCTTGGGGCGTGGGGCTGGCGAAGTTCGTCCGCCGGACTCGGAATGGGGCAAAACTTTGCGTGCCCCTTCCGTGTGCCAAAAATAGGCCACGGGCAAAGCCGCGCCCAAAAACGAGAGCCCGAAGTCCGGGGCCCCAAGTTCGTCCGGCGGAAAAATGCCCAAAAAACGGGTGGGCTGTAGCCTTGGGGCGTGGGGCTGGCGAAGTTCGTCCGCCGGACTCGGAATGGGGCGAACCTTTGCGTGCCCCCTCCGTGTGCCAAAAATAGGCCGCGGGCAAAGCCGCGCCCAAAAACGAGCGCCCGAAGTCCGGGGCCCCAAGTTCGTCCAGCGGAAAAATGCCCAAAAAACGATGGGCTACAGCCATGGGGCGTGGGGCTGGCGAAGTTCGTCCGCCGGACTCGGAATGGGACGAAACTTTGCGTGCCCCCTCCGTGTACAAAAAATAGGCCGTGGGCAAAGCCGCGCCAAAAAACGAGTGCCCAAAGTCCGGGGACCCAAGTTCGTCCAGCGGAAAAATGCCCAAAAAACGATGGGCTATAGCCTTGGGGCGTGGGGCTGGCGAAGTTCGTCCGCCGGACTCGGAATGGGGCGAAACTTTGCGTGCCCCCTCCGTGTGCCAAAAATAGGCCGCGGACAAAGCCGCGCCCAAAAACGAGCGCCCGAAGTCCGGGGCCCCAAGTTCGTCCAGCGGAAAAATGCCCAAAAAACGATGGGCTATAGCCTTGGGGCGTGGGGCTGGCGAAGTTCGTCCGCCGGACTCGGAATGTGGCGAAACTATGCGTGCCCCCTTCGTGTGCCAAAAATAGGCCGCGGGCCAAGCCGCGCCCAAAAACGAGCGGCCGAAGTCCGGGGCCCCAAGTTCGTCCAGCGGAAAAATGCCCAAAAAACGGGTGGGCTATAGCCTTGGGGCGTGGGGCTGGCGAAGTTCGTCCGCCGGACTCGGAATGGGGCGAAACTTTGCGTGCCCTCTCCGTGTGCCAAAAATAGGCCGCGGGCAAAGCCGCGTCCAAAAACGAGCGCCCGAAGTCCGGGGCCCCAAGTTCGTCCAGCGGAAAAATGCCCAAAAAACGATGGGCTACAGCCATGGGGCGTGGGGCTAGCGAAGTTCGTCCGCCGGACTCGGAATGGGACGAAACTTTGCGTGCCCCCTCCGTGTGCAAAAAATAGGCCGTGGGCAAAGCCGCGCCAAAAAACGAGTGCCCAAAGTCTGGGGACCCAAGTTCGTCCGGCGGAAAAATGCCCAAAAAACGATGGGCTATAGCCTTGGGGCGTGGGGCTGGCGAAGTTCGTCCGCCGGACTCGGAATGGGGCGAAACTTTGCGTGCCCCCTCCATGTGCCAAAAATAGGCCGTGGGCAAAGCCGCGCCCAAAAACGAGAGCCCGAAGTCCGGGACCCCAAGTTCGTCAAGCGGAAAAATGCCCAAAAAACGGGTGGGCTATAGCCTTGGGGCGTGGGGCTGGCGAAGTTCGTCCGCCGGACTCGGAATGGGGCAAAACTTTGCGTGCCCCCTCCGTGTGCCAAAAATAGGCCACGGGCAAAGCCGCGCCCAAAAACGAGAGCCCGAAGTCCGGGGCCCCAAGTTCGTCCGGCGGAAAAATGCCCAAAAAACGGGTGGGCTGTAACCTTGGGGCGTGGGGCTGGCGAAGTTCGTCCGCCGGACTCGGAATGGGGCGAACCTTTGCGTGCCCCCTCCGTGTGCCAAAAATAGGCCGCGGGCAAAGCCGCGCCCAAAAACGAGCGCCCGAAGTCCGGGGCCCCAAGTTCGTCCAGCGGAAAAATGCCCAAAAAACGATGGGCTACAGCCATGGGGCGTGGGGCTGGCGAAGTTCGCCCGCCGGACTCGGAATGGGACGAAACTTTGCGTGCCCCCTCCGTGTACAAAAAATAGGCCGTGGGCAAAGCCGCGCCAAAAAACGAGTGCCCAAAGTCCGGGGACCCAAGTTCGTCCAGCGGAAAAATGCCCAAAAAACGATGGGCTATAGCCTTGGGGCGTGGGGCTTGCGAAGTTCGTCCGTCGGACTCGGAATGGGGCGAAACTTTGCGTGCCCCCTCCGTGTGCCAAAAATAGGCCGCGGGCAAAGCCGCGCCCAAAAAAGAGCGCCCGAAGTCCGGGGCCCCAAGTTCGACCGGCGGAAAAATGCCCAAAAAATGGGTGGGCTATAGCCTTGGGGCGTGGGGCTGGCGAAGTTCGTCCGCCGGACTCGGAATGTGGCGAAACTATGCGTGCCCCCTTCGTGTGCCAAAAATAGGCCGCGGGCCAAGCCGCGCCCAAAAACGAGCGGCCGAAGTCCGGGGCCCCAAGTTCGTCCAGCGGAAAAATGCCCAAAAAACGGGTGGGCTATAGCCTTGGGGCGTGGGGCTGGCGAAGTTCGTCCGCCGGACTCGGAATGGGGCGAACCTTTGCGTGCCCCCGCCGTGTGCCAAAAATAGGCCGCGGGCAAAGCCGCGCCCAAAAACAAGCGCACGAAGTCCGGGGCCCCAAGTTCGTCCAGCGGAAAAATGCCAAAAAAACGGGTGGGCTATAGCCTTGGGGCGTGGGGCTGGCGAAGTTCGTCCGCCGGACTCGGAATGGGGCGAAACTTTGCGTGCCCCCTCCGTGTGCCAAAAATAGGCCGCGGACAAAGCCGCGCCCAAAAACGAGCGCCCGAAGTCCGGGGCCCCAAGTTCGTCCAGCGGAAAAATGCCCAAAAAACGATGGGCTATAGCCTTGGGGCGTGGGGCTGGCGAAGTTCGTTCGCCGGACTCGGAATGTGGCGAAACTATGCGTGCCCCCTTCGTGTGCCAAAAATAGGCCGCGGGCCAAGCCGCGCCCAAAAACGAGCGGCCGAAGTCCGGGGCCCCAAGTTCGTCCAGCGGAAAAATGCCCAAAAAACGGGTGGGCTATAGCCTTGGGGCGTGGGGCTGGCGAAGTTCGTCCGCCGGACTCGGAATGGGGCGAACCTTTGCGTGCCCCCGCCGTGTGCCAAAAATAGGCCGTGGGCAAAGCCGCGCCCAAAAACGAGAGCCCGAAGTCCGGGGCCCCAAGTTCGTCCAGCGGAAAAATGCCCAAAAAACGGGTGGGCTATAGTCTGGGGGCGTGGGGCTGGCGCAGTTCGTCCGCCGGACTCGGAATGGGGCGAAACTTTGCGTGCCCCCTCCGTGTGCCAAAAATAGGCCGTGGGCAAAGCCGCGCCAAAAAACGAGTGCCCAAAGTCCGGGGACCCAAGTTCGTCCGGCGGAAAAATGCCCAAAAAACGATGGGCTATAGCCTTGGAGCGTGGGGCGGGCGAAGTTCGTCCGCCGGACTCGGAATGGGGTGAAACTTTGCGTGCCCCCTCCATGTGCCAAAAATAGGCCGCGGGCAAAGCCGCGCCCAAAAACGAGCCCCCGAAGTCCGGGGCCCCAAGTTCGTCCAGCGGAAAAATGCCCAAAAAACGTGTGGGCTATAGCCTTGGGGCGTGGGGCTGGCGAAGTTCGTCCGCCGGACTCGGAATGGGGCGAAACTTTGCGTTCCCCCTCCGTGTGCCAAAAATAGGCCACTGGCAAAGCCGCGCCCAAAAACGAGAGCCCGAAGTCCGGGGCCCCAAGTTCGTCCGGCGGAAAAATGCCCAAAAAATGGGTGGGCTGTAGCCTTGGGGCGTGGGGCTGGCGAAGTTCATCCGCCGGACTCGGAATGGGGCAAACCTTTGCGTGCCCCCTCCGTGTGCCAAAAATAGGCCGCGGGCAAAGCCGCGTCCAAAAACGAGCACCCGAAGTCCGGGGCCCCAAGTTCGTCCAGCGGAAAAATGCCCAAAAAACGATGGGCTATAGCCTTGGGGCGTGGGGCTGGTGAAGTTCGTCCGCCGGACTCGGAATGGGGCGAAACTTTGCGTGCCCCCTCCGTGTGCCAAAAATAGGCCGCGGGAAAAGCCGCGCCCAAAACCGAGCGCCTGAAGTCCGGGGCCCCAAGTTCGTCAAGCGGAAAAATGCCCAAAAAACGGGTGGGCTATAGCCTTGGGGCGTGGGGCTTGCGAAGTTCGTCCGCCGGACTCGGAATGGGGCGAAACTTTGCGTGCCCCCTCCGTGTGCCAAAAATAGGCCGCGGGCAAAGCCGCGCCCAAAAACGAGCGCCCGACGTCCGGGGCCCCAAGTTCGACCGGCGGAAAAATGCCCAAAAAACGGGTGGGCTGTAGCCTTGGGGCGTGGGGCTGGCGAAGTTCGTCCGCCGGACTCGGAATGGGGCAAACGTTTGCGTGCCCCCTCCGTGTGCCAAAAATAGGCCGCGGGCAATGCCGCGCCCAAAAACGAGAGCCCGAAGTCCGGGGCCCCTAGATCGTCCAGCGGAAAAATTCCCAAAAAATGATGGGCTATAGCCTTGGGGCGTGGGGCTGGCGAAGTTCGTCCGCCGAACTCGGAATGGGGCGAAAATTTGCGTGCCCCCTCCGTGTGCCAAAAATAGGCCGCGGGCAAAGCCGCGCCCAAAAAAGAGCGCCCGAAGTCCGGGGCCCCAAGTTCGACCGGCGGAAAAATGCCCAAAAAATGGGTGGGCTATAGCCTTGGGGCGTGGGGCTGGCGAAGTTCGTCCGCCGGACTCGGAATGGGGCGAAACTTTGCGTGCCCCCTCCGTGTGCCAAAAATAGGCCGCGGGCAAAGCCGCGCCCAAAAACGAGCGCCCGAAGTCCGGGGCCCCAAGTTCGTCCAGCGGAAAAATGCCCAAAAAACGATGGGCTACAGCCATGGGGCGTGGGGCTGGCGAAGTTCGTCCGCCGGGCTCGGAATGGGACGAAACTTTGCGTGCCCCCTCCGTGTACAAAAAATAGGCCGTGGGCAAAGCCGCGCCAAAAAACGAGTGCCCAAAGTCCGGGGACCCAAGTTCGTCCAGCGGAAAAATGCCCAAAAAACGATGGGCTATAGCCTTGGGGCGTGGGGCTGGCGAAGTTCGTCCGCCGGACTCGGAATGGGGCGAAACTTTGCGTGCCCCCTCCATGTGCCAAAAATAGGCCGCGGGCAAAGCCGCGCCCAAAAACAAGCGCACGAAGTCCGGGGCCCCAAGTTCGTCCAGCGGAAAAATGCCAAAAAAACGGGTGGGCTATAGCCTTGGGGCGTGGGGCTGGCGAAGTTCGTCCGCCGGACTCGGAATGGGGCGAAACTTTGCGTGCCCCCTCCGTGTGCCAAAAATAGGCCGCGGACAAAGCCGCGCCCAAAAACGAGCGCCCGAAGTCCGGGGCCCCAAGTTCGTCAAGCGGAAAAATGCCCAAAAAACGGGTGGGCTATAGCCTTGGGGCGTGGGGCTGGCGAAGTTCGTCCGCCGGACTCGGAATGGGGCGAACCTTTGCGTGCCCCCGCCGTGTGCCAAAAATAGGCCGCGGGCAAAGCCGCGCCCAAAAACGAGAGCCCGAAGTCCGGGGCCCCAAGTTCGTCCAGCGGAAAAATGCCCAAAAAACGGGTGGGCTATAGTCTGGGGGCGTGGGGCTGGCGCAGTTCGTCCGCCGGACTCGGAATGGGGCGAAACTTTGCGTGCCCCCTCCGTGTGCCAAAAATAGGCCGTGGGCAAAGCCGCGCCAAAAAACGAGTGCCCAAAGTCCGGGGACCCAAGTTCGTCCGGCGGAAAAATGCCCAAAAAACGATGGGCTATAGCCTTGGAGCGTGGGGCGGCCGAAGTTCGTCCGCCGGACTCGGAATGGGGTGAAACTTTGCGTGCCCCCTCCATGTGCCAAAAATAGGCCGCGGGCAAAGCCGCGCCCAAAAACAAGCGCACGAAGTCCGGGGCCCCAAGTTCGTCCAGCGGAAAAATGCCCAAAAAACGGGTGGGCTATAGCCTTGGGGCGTGGGGCTGGCGAAGTTCGTCCGCCGGACTCGGAATGGGGCGAAACTTTGCGTGCCCCCTCCGTGTGCCAAAAATAGGCCGCGGGCAATGCCGCGCCCAAAAACGAGCGCCCGAAGTCTGGGGCCCCAAGTTCGTCCAGCGGAAAAATGCCGAAAAACGGGTGGGCTATAGCCTTGGGGCGTGGGGCTGGCGAAGTTCGTCCGCCGGACTCGGAATGGGGCGAAACTTTGCGTGCCCCCTCCGTGTGCCAAAAATAGGCCGCGGGCAAAGCCGCGCCCAAAAACGAGCGCCCGAAGTCCGAGGCCCCAAGTTCGTCCAGCAGAAAAATGCCCAAAAAACGATGGGCTATAGCCTTGGGGCGTGGGGCTGGCGAAGTTCGTCCGCCGGACTCGGAATGTGGCGAAACTATGCGTGCCCCCTTCGTGTGCCAAAAATAGGCCGCGGGCCAAGCCGCACCCAAAAACGAGCGGCCGAAGTCCGGGGCCCCAAGTTCGTCCAGCGGAAAAATGCCCAAAAAATGGGTGGGCTATAGCCTTGGGGCGTGGGGCTGGCGAAGTTCGTCCGCCGGACTCGGAATGGGGCGAACCTTTGCGTGCCCCCTCCGTGTGCCAAAAATAGGCCGCGGGCAAAGCCGCGCCCAAAAACGAGAGCCCGACGTCCGGGGCCCCAAGTTCGTCCAGCGGAAAAATGCCCAAAAAACGGGTGGGCTATAGTCTGGGGGCGTGGGGCTGGCGCAGTTCGTCCGCCGGACTCGGAATGGGGCGAAACTTTGCGTGCCCCCTCCGTGTGCAAAAAATAGGCCGCGGGCAAAGCCGCGCCCAAAAACGAGCGCCCGAAGTCCGGGGCCCCAAGTTCGTCCAGCGGAAAAATGCCCAAAAAACGATGGGCTACAGCCATGGGGCGTGGGGCTGGCGAAGTTCGTCCGCCGGACTCGGAATGGGACGAAACTTTGCGTGCCCCCTCCGTGTGCAAAAAATAGGCCGTGGGCAAAGCCGCGCCAAAAAACGAGTGCCCAAAGTCTGGGGACCCAAGTTCGTCCGGCGGAAAAATGCCCAAAAAACGATGGGCTATAGCCTTGGGGCGTGGGGCTGGCGAAGTTCGTCCGCCGGACTCGGAATGGGGCGAAACTTTGCGTGCACCCTCCATGTGCCAAAAATAGGCCGTGGGCAAAGCCGCGCCCAAAAACGAGAGCCCGAAGTCCGGGACCCCAAGTTCGTCAAGCGGAAAAATGCCCAAAAAACGGGTGGGCTATAGCCTTGGGGCGTGGGGCTGGCGAAGTTCGTCCGCCGGACTCGGAATGGGGCAAAACTTTGCGTGCCCCCTCCGTGTGCCAAAAATAGGCCACGGGCAAAGCCGCGCCCAAAAAGGAGAGCCCGAAGTCCGGGGCCCCAAGTTCGGCCGGCGGAAAAATGCCCAAAAAACGGGTGGGCTGTAGCCTTGGGGCGTGGGGCTGGCGAAGTTCGTCCGCCGGACTCGGAATGGGGCGAACCTTTGCGTGCCCCCTCCGTGTGCCAAAAATAGGCCGCGGGCAAAGCCGCGCCCAAAAACGAGCGCCCGAAGTCCGGGGCCCCAAGTTCGTCCAGCGGAAAAATGCCCAAAAAACGATGGGCTACAGCCATGGGGCGTGGGGCTGGCGAAGTTCGTCCGCCGGACTCGGAATGGGACGAAACTTTGCGTGCCCCCTCCGTGTACAAAAAATAGGCCGTGGGCAAAGCCGCGCCAAAAAACGAGTGCCCAAAGTCCGGGGACCCAAGTTCGTCCAGCGGAAAAATGCCCAAAAAACGATGGGCTATAGCCTTGGGGCGTGGGGCTGGCGAAGTTCGTCCGCCGGACTCGGAATGGGGCGAAACTTTGCGTGCCCCCTCCATGTGCCAAAAATAGGCCGCGGGCAAAGCCGCGCCCAATAACAAGCGCACGAAGTCCGGGGCCCCAAGTTCGTCCAGCGGAAAAATGCCAAAAAAACGGGTGGGCTATAGCCTTGGGGCGTGGGGCTGGCGAAGTTCGTCCGCCGGACTCGGAATGGGGCGAAACTTTGCGTGCCCCCTCCGTGTGCCAAAAATAGGCCGCGGACAAAGCCGCGCCCAAAAACGAGCGCCCGAAGTCCGGGGCCCCAAGTTCGTCCAGCGGAAAAATGCCCAAAAAACGATGGGCTATAGCCTTGGGGCGTGGGGCTGGCGAAGTTCGTCCGCCGGACTCGGAATGTGGCGAAACTATGCGTGCCCCCTTCGTGTGCCAAAAATAGGCCGCGGGCCAAGCCGCGCCCAAAAACGAGCGGCCGAAGTCCGGGGCCCCAAGTTCGTCCAGCGGAAAAATGCCCAAAAAACGGGTGGGCTATAGCCTTGGGGCGTGGGGCTGGCGAAGTTCGTCCGCCGGACTCGGAATGGGGCGAAACTTTGCGTGCCCCCTCCGTGTGCCAAAAATAGGCCGCGGGCAAAGCCGCGTCCAAAAACGAGCGCCCGAAGTCCGGGGCCCCAAGTTCGTCCAGCGGAAAAATGCCCAAAAAACGATGGGCTACAGCCATGGGGCGTGGGGCTGGCGAAGTTCGTCCGCCGGACTCGGAATGGGACGAAACTTTGCGTGCCCCCTCCGTGTGCAAAAAATAGGCCGTGGGCAAAGCCGCGCCAAAAAACGAGTGCCCAAAGTCTGGGGACCCAAGTTCGTCCGGCGGAAAAATGCCCAAAAAACGATGGGCTATAGCCTTGGGGCGTGGGGCTGGCGAAGTTCGTCCGCCGGACTCGGAATGGGGCGAAACTTTGCGTGCCCCCTCCATGTGCCAAAAATAGGCCGTGGGGAAAGCCGCGCCCAAAAACGAGAGCCCGAAGTCCGGGACCCCAAGTTCGTCAAGCGGAAAAATGCCCAAAAAACGGGTGGGCTATAGCCTTGGGGCGTGGGGCTGGCGAAGTTCGTCCGCCGGACTCGGAATGGGGCAAAACTTTGCGTGCCCCCTCCGTGTGCCAAAAATAGGCCACGGGCAAAGCCGCGCCCAAAAACGAGAGCCCGAAGTCCGGGGCCCCAAGTTCGTCCGGCGGAAAAATGCCCAAAAAACGGGTGGGCTGTAGCCTTGGGGCGTGGGGCTGGCGAAGTTCGTCCGCCGGACTCGGAATGGGCCGAACCTTTGCGTGCCCCCTCCGTGTGCCAAAAATAGGCCGCGGGCAAAGCCGCGCCCAAAAACGAGCGCCCGAAGTCCGGGGCCCCAAGTTCGTCCAGCGGAAAAATGCCCAAAAAACGATGGGCTACAGCCATGGGGCGTGGGGCTGGCGAAGTTCGTCCGCCGGACTCGGAATGGGACGAAACTTTGCGTGCCCCCTCCGTGTACAAAAAATAGGCCGTGGGCAAAGCCGCGCCAAAAAACGAGTGCCCAAAGTCCGGGGACCCAAGTTCGTCCAGCGGAAAAATGCCCAAAAAACGATGGGCTATAGCCTTGGGGCGTGGGGCTGGCGAAGTTCGTCCGCCGGACTCGGAATGGGGCGAAACTTTGCGTGCCCCCTCCATGTGCCAAAAATAGGCCGCGGGCAAAGCCGCGCCCAAAAACAAGCGCACGAAGTCCGGGGCCCCAAGTTCGTCCAGCGGAAAAATGCCAAAAAACGGGTGGGCTATAGCCTTGGGGCGTGGGGCTGGCGAAGTTCGTCCGCCGGACTCGGAATGGGGCGAAACTTTGCGTGCCCCCTCCGTGTGCCAAAAATAGGCCGCGGACAAAGCCGCGCCCAAAAACGAGCGCCCGAAGTCCGGGGCCCCAAGTTCGTCCAGCGGAAAAATGCCCAAAAAACGATGGGCTATAGCCTTGGGGCGTGGGGCTGGCGAAGTTCGTCCGCCGGACTCGGAATGTGGCGAAACTATGCGTGCCCCCTTCGTGTGCCAAAAATAGGCCGCGGGCCAAGCCGCGCCCAAAAACGAGCGGCCGAAGTCCGGGGCCCCAAGTTCGTCCAGCGGAAAAATGCCCAAAAAACGGGTGGGCTATAGCCTTGGGGCGTGGGGCTGGCGAAGTTCGTCCGCCGGACTCGGAATGGGGCGAACCTTTGCGTGCCCCCGCCGTGTGCCAAAAATAGGCCGCGGGCAAA
>JAQOOB010000040.1:0-144276 GCA_029721495.1 Citrus inodora
ACGAATTTGGGGCCCCGGCCTTCGGTCGCTCGTTCTTGGGCGCGGCTTTGCCCGCGGCCTATTTTTGGCACACGGAGGGGCCTCGCAAATTCTCGGCCCATTCCGAGTCCGGCGGACGAAGTTCGCCAGCCCCACGCCCCAAGGCTATAGCACACCCGTTTTTGGGGCATTTTTCCGCTGGACGAACTTGGGGCCCCGGCCTTCGGTCGCTCGTTTTTGGGCGCGGCGGTGCCCGCGGCCTATTTTTTGGCACACGGAGGGGCCTCGCAAAGTCTCGGCCCATTCCGAGTCCGGCGGACGAAGTTCGCCAGCCCCATGCCCCAAGGCTATAGCACACCCGTTTTTGGGGCATTTTTCCGCTGGACGAACTTGGGGCCCCGGCCTTTGGTCGCTCGTTTTTGGGCGCGGCTTTGCCCGCGGTGTATTTTTGGCACACGGAGGGGCCTCGCAAAGTCTCGGCCCATCCGAGTCTGGCGGACGAAGTTCGCCAGCCCCACGCCCCAAGGCTATAGCACACCCGTTTTTGGGGCATTTTTCCGCTGGACGAACTTGGGGCCCCGGCCTTCGGTCGCTCGTTTTTGGGCGCGGCTGTGGCCCGCGGACTATTTTTGGCACACGGAGGGGCCTCGCAAAGTCTCGGCCCATTCCGAGTCCGGCGGACGAAGTTCGCCAGCCCCACGCCCCAAGGCTATAGCACACCCCGTTTTTGGGGGCATTTTTTCCGCTGGACGAACTTGGGGCCCCGGCCTTCGGTCCGCTCGTTTTTGGGCGCGGCTGTGCCCGCGGCCTATTTTTGGCACACGGAGGGGCCACGCAAAGTCTCGGCCCATTCCGAGTCCGGCGGACGAAGTTCGCCAGCCCCACGCCCCAAGGCTATAGCACACCCGTTTTTGGGGCATTTTTCCGCTGGACGAACTTGGGGCCCCGGCCTTCGGTCGCTCGTTTTTGGTGCGCGGCTTTGCCCGCGGCCTATTTTTGGCACACGGAGGGGCCTCGCAAAGTCTCGGCCCATTCCGAGTCCGACGGACGAAGTTCGCCAGCCCCACGCCCCAAGGCTATAGCACACCCGTTTTTGGGGCATTTTTCCACTGGACTAACTTGGGGCCCCGGCCTTCGGTCGCTCGTTTTTTGGGCGCGGCTGTGCCCGCGGCCTATTTTTGGCACACGGAGGGGCCTCGCAAAGTCTCGGCCCATTCCGAGTCCGGCGGACGAAGTTCGCCAGCCCCACGCCCCAAGGCTATAGCACACCCGTTTTTGGGGCATTTTTCCGCTGGACGAACTTGGGGCCCCGGCCTTCGGTCGCTTGTTTTTGGGCGCGGCTGTGCCCGCGGCCTATTTTTGGCACACGGAGGGGCCTCGCAAAGTCTCGGCCCATTCCGAGTCCGGCGGACGAAGTTCGCCCGCCCCACGCCCCAAGGCTATAGCACACCTGTTTTTGGGGCATTTTTCCGCTGGACGAATTTGGGGCCCCGGCCTTCGGTCGCTCGTTCTTGGGCGCGGCTTTGCCCGCGGCCTATTTTTGGCACACGGAGGGGCCTCGCAAATTCTCGGCCCATTCCGAGTCCGGCGGACGAAGTTCGCCAGCCCCACGCCCCAAGGCTATAGCACACCCGTTTTTGGGGCATTTTTCCGCTGGACGAACTTGGGGCCCCGGCCTTCGGTCGCTCGTTTTTGGGCGCGGCGGTGCCCGCGGCCTATTTTTGGCACACGGAGGGGCCTCGCAAAGTCTCGGCCCATTCCGAGTCCGGCGGACGAAGTTCGCCAGCCCCACGCCCCAAGGCTATAGCACACCCGTTTTTGGGGCATTTTTCCGCTGGACGAACTTGGGGCCCCGGCCTTTGGTCGCTCGTTTTTGGGCGCGGCTTTGCCCGCGGTGTATTTTTGGCACACGGAGGGGCCTCGCAAAGTCTCGGCCCATTCCGAGTCTGGCGGACGAAGTTTGCCAGCCCCACGCCCCAAGGCTATAGCACACCCGTTTTTGGGGCATTTTTCCGCTGGACGAACTTGGGGCCCCGGCCTTCGGTCGCTCGTTTTTGGGCGCGGCTGTGCCCGCGGACTATTTTTGGCACACGGAGGGGCCTCGCAAAGTCTCGGCTCATTCCGAGTCCGGCGGACGAAGTTCGCCAGCCCCACGCCCCAAGGCTATAGCACACCCGTTTTTGGGGCATTTTTCCGCTGGACGAACTTGGGGCCCCGGCCTTCGGTCGCTCGTTTTTGGGCGCGGCTTTGCCCGTGGCCTATTTTTGGCACACGGAGGGGCCTCGCAAAGTCTTGGCCCATTCCGAGTCCGGCGGACGAAGTTCGCCAGCCCCACGCCCCAAGGCTATAGCACACCCGTTTTTGGGGCATTTTTCCGCTGGACGAACTTGGGGCCCCGGCCTTCGGTCGCTCGTTTTTGGGCGCGGCTTTGCCCGCGGCCTATTTTTGGCACACGGAGGGGCCTCGCAAAGTCTCGGCCCATTCCGAGTCCGGCGGATGAAGTTCGCGAGCCCCACGCCCCAAGGCTATAGCACACCCGTTTTTGGGGCATTTTTCCGCTGGACGAACTTGGGGCCCCGGCCTTCGGTCACTCGTTTTTGGGCGCGGCTTTGCCCGCGGCCTATTTTTGGCACACGGAGGGGCCTCGCAAAGTCTCGGCCCATTCCGAGTCCGGCGGACGAAGTTCGCCAGCCCCCACGCCCCAAGGCTATAGCTCACCCGTTTTTGGGGCATTTTTCCGCTGGACGAACTTGGGGCCCCGGCCTTCGGTCGCTCGTTTTTGGGCGCGGCTTTGCCCGCGGTGTATTTTTGGCACACGGAGGGGCCTCGCAAAGTCTCGGCCCATTCCGAGTCCGGCGGACGAAGTTCGCCAGCCCCACGCCCCAAGGCTATAGCACACCCGTTTTTGGGGCATTTTTCCGCTGGACGAACTTGGGGCCCCCGGCCTTCGGTCGCTCGTTTTTGGGCGCGGCTGTGCCCGCGGCCTATTTTTGGCACACGGAGGGGCCTCGCAAAGTCTCGGCCCATTCCGAGTCCGGCGGACGAAGTTCGCCAGCCCCACGCCCCAAGGCTATAGCACACCCGTTTTTGGGGAATTTTTCCGCTGGACGAACTTGGGGCCCCGGCCTTCGGTCGCTCGTTTTTGGGCGCGGCTGTGCCCGCGGCCTATTTTTGGCACACGGAGGGGCCTCGCAAAGTCTCGGCCCATTCCGAGTCCGGCGGACGAAGTCCGCCAGCCCCACGCCCCAAGGCTATAGCACACCCGTTTTTGGGGCATTTTTCCGCTGGACGAACTTGGGGCCCCGGCCTTCGGTCGCTCGTTTTTGGGCGCGGCTTTGCCCGCGGCCTATTTTTGGCACACGGAGGGGCCTCGCAAAGTCTCGGCCCATTCCGAGTCCGGCGGACGAAGTTCGCCAGCCCCACGCCCCAAGGCTATAGCACACCCGTTTTTGGGGCATTTTTCCGCTGGACGAACTTGGGGCCCCGGCCTTCGGTCGCTCGTTTTTGGGCGCGGCTTTGCCCGCGGCCTATTTTTGGCACACGGAGGGGCCTCGCAAAGTCTCGGCCCATTCCGAGTCCGGCGGATGAAGTTCGCGAGCCCCACGCCCCAAGGCTATAGCACACCCGTTTTTGGGGCATTTTTCCGCTGGACGAACTTGGGGCCCCGGCCTTCGGTCACTCGTTTTTGGGCGCGGCTTTGCCCGCGGCCTATTTTTGGCACACGGAGGGGCCTCGCAAAGTCTCGGCCCATTCCGAGTCCGGCGGACGAAGTTCGCCAGCCCCACGCCCCAAGGCTATAGCTCACCCGTTTTTGGGGAAATTTTCCACTGGACTAACTTGGGGCCCCGGCCTTCGGTCGCTCGTTTTTGGGCGCGGCTTTGCCCGCGGCCTATTTTTGGCACACGGAGGGGCCTCGCAAAGTCTCGGCCCATTCCGAGTCCGGCGGACGAAGTTCGCCAGCCCCATGCCCCAAGGCTATAGTACACCCGTTTTTGGGGCATTTTTCCGCTGGACGAACTTGGGGCCCCGGCCTTCGGTCGCTTGTTTTTGGGCGCGGCTGTGCCCGCGGCCTATTTTTGGCACACGGAGGGGCCTCGCAAAGTCTCGGCCCATTCCGAGTCCGGCGGACGAAGTTCGCCCGCCCCACGCCCCAAGGCTATAGCACACCTGTTTTTGGGGCATTTTTCCGCTGGACGAATTTGGGGCCCCGGCCTTCGGTCGCTCGTTCTTGGGCGCGGCTTTGCCCGCGGCCTATTTTTGGCACACGGAGGGGCCTCGCAAATTCTCGGCCCATTCCGAGTCCGGCGGACGAAGTTCGCCAGCCCCACGCCCCAAGACTATAGCACACCCGTTTTCGGGGCATTTTTCCGCTGGACGAACTTGGGGCCCCGGCCTTCGGTCGCTCGTTTTTGGGCGCGGCGGTGCCCGCGGCCTATTTTTGGCACACGGAGGGGCCTCGCAAAGTCTCGGCCCATTCCGAGTCCGGCGGACGAAGTTCGCCAGCCCCACGCCCCAAGGCTATAGCACACCCGTTTTTGGGGCATTTTTCCGCTGGACGAACTTGGGGCCCCGGCCTTTGGTCGCTCGTTTTTGGGCGCGGCTTTGCCCGCGGTGTATTTTTGGCACACGGAGGGGCCTCGCAAAGTCTCGGCCCATTCCGAGTCCGGCGGACGAAGTTCGCCAGCCCCACGCCCCAAGGCTATAGCACACCCGTTTTTGGGGCATTTTTCCGCTGGACGAACTTGGGGCCCCGGCCTTCGGTCGCTCGTTTTTGGACGCGGCTGTGCCCGCGGACTATTTTTGGCACACGGAGGGGCCTCGCAAAGTCTCGGCCCATTCCGAGTCCGGCGGACGAAGTTCGCCAGCCCCACGCCGCAAGGCTATAGCACACCCGTTTTTGGGGCATTTTTCCGCGGGACGAACTTGGGGCCCCGGCCTTCGGTCGCTTGTTTTTGGGCGCGGCTGTGCCCGCAGCCTATTTTTGGCACACGGAGGGGCCATGCAAAGTCTCGGCCCATTCCGAGTCCGGCGGACGAAGTTCGCCAGCCCAACGCCCCAAGGCTATAGCTCACCCGTTTTTGGGGCATTTTTCCGCTGGACGAACTTGGGGCCCCGGCCTTCGGTCGCTCGTTTTTGGGCGTGGCTGTGCCCGCGGCCTATTTTTGGCACACGGAGGGGCCTCGCAAAGTCTCGGCCCATTCCGAGTCCGGCGGACGAAGTTCGCCAGCCCCACGCCCCAAGGCTATAGCACACCAGTTTTTGGGGCATTTTTCCGCTGGACGAACTTGGGGCCCCGGCCTTCGGTCGCTCGTTTTTGGACGCGGCTTTGCCCGCGGCCTATTTTTGGCACACGGAGGGGCCTCGCAAAGTCTCGGCCCATTCCGAGTCCGGCGGACGAAGTTCGCCAGCCCCACGCCCCAAGGCTATAGCACACCCGTTTTTGGGGCATTTTTCCGCTGGACGAACTTGGTGCCCCGGCCTTCGGTCGCTCGTTTTTGGGCGCGGCTTTGCCCGCGGCCTATTTTAGGCACACGGAGGGGCCTCGCAAAGTCTCGGCCCATTCCGAGTCCGGCGGACGAAGTTCGCCAGCCCCACACCCCAAGGCTATAGCACACCCGTTTTTGGGGAATTTTTCCGCTGGACGAACTTGGGGCCCCGGCCTTCGGTCGCTCGTTTTTGGGCGCGGCTGTGCCCGCGGCCTATTTTTGGCACACGGAGGGGCCTCGCAAAGTCTCGGCCCATTCCGAGTCCGGCGGACGAAGTTCGCCAGCCCCACGCCCCAAGGCTATAGCACACCCGTTTTTGGGGCATTTTTCCGCTGGACGAACTTGGGGCCCCGGCCTTCGGTCGTTCGTTTTTGGACGCGGCTGTGCCCGCGGCCTATTTTTGACACACGCAGGGCCCTCGCAAAGTCTCGGCCCATTCCGAGTCCGGCGGACGAAGTTCGCCAGCCTCACGCCCCAAGGCTATAGCACACCCGTTTTTGGGGCATTTTTCCGCTGGACGAACTTGGGGCCCCGGCCTTCGGTCGCTCGTTTTTGGGCGCGGCTTTGCCCGCGGCCTATTTTTGGCACACAGAGGGGCCTCGCAAAGTCTCAGCCCATTCCGAGTCCGGCGGACGAATTTCGCCAGCCCCACGCCCGAAGGCTATAGCACACCCGTTTTTGGGGCATTTTTCCGCTGGACGAACTTGGGGCCCCGGCCTTCGGTCGCTCGTTTTTGGGCGCGGCTGTGCCCGCGGCCTATTTTTGGCACACGGAGGGGCCTCGCAAAGTCTCGGCCCATTCCGAGTCCGGCGGACGAAGTTCGCCAGCCCCACGCCCCAAGGCTATAGCACACCCGTTTTTGGGGCATTTTTCCGCTGGACGAACTTGGGGCCCCGGCCTTCGGTCGCTCGTTTTTGGGCGCGGCTGTGCCCGCGGCCTTTTTTTGGCACACGGAGGGGCCTCGCAAAGTCTCGGCCCATTCCGAGTCCGGCGGACGAAGTCCGCCAGCCCCACGCCCCAAGGCTATAGCACACCCGTTTTTGGGGCATTTTTCCGCTGGACGAACTTGGGGCCCCGGCCTTCGGTCGCTCGTTTTTGGGCGCGGCTTTGCCCGCGGCCTATTTTTGGCACACGGAGGGGCCTCGCAAAGTCTCGGCCCATTCCGAGTCCGGCGGACGAAGTTCGCCAGCCCCACGCCCCAAGGCTATAGCACACCCGTTTTTGGGGCATTTTTCCGCTGGACGAACTTGGGGCCCCGGCCTTCGGTCGCTCGTTTTTGGGCGCGGCTTTGCCCGCGGCCTATTTTTGGCACACGGAGGGGCCTCGCAAAGTCTCGGCCCATTCCGAGTCCGGCGGATGAAGTTCGCGAGCCCCACGCCCCAAGGCTATAGCACACCCGTTTTTGGGGCATTTTTCCGCTGGACGAACTTGGGGCCCCGGCCTTCGGTCACTCGTTTTTGGGCGCGGCTTTGCCCGCGGCCTATTTTTGGCACACGGAGGGGCCTCGCAAAGTCTCGGCCCATTCCGAGTCCGGCGGACGAAGTTCGCCAGCCCCACGCCCCAAGGCTATAGCTCACCCGTTTTTGGGGCATTTTTCCACTGGACTAACTTGGGGCCCCGGCCTTCGGTCGCTCGTTTTTGGGCGCGGCTTTGCCCGCGGCCTATTTTTGGCACACGGAGGGGCCTCGCAAAGTCTCGGCCCATTCCGAGTCCGGCGGACGAAGTTCGCCAGCCCCATGCCCCAAGGCTATAGTACACCCGTTTTTGGGGCATTTTTCCGCTGGACGAACTTGGGGCCCCGGCCTTCGGTCGCTTGTTTTTGGGCGCGGCTGTGCCCGCGGCCTATTTTTGGCACACGGAGGGGCCTCGCAAAGTCTCGGCCCATTCCGAGTCCGGCGGACGAAGTTCGCCCGCCCCACGCCCCAAGGCTATAGCACACCTGTTTTTGGGGCATTTTTCCGCTGGACGAATTTGGGGCCCCGGCCTTCGGTCGCTCGTTCTTGGGCGCGGCTTTGCCCGCGGCCTATTTTTGGCACACAGAGGGGCCTCGCAAATTCTCGGCCCATTCCGAGTCCGGCGGACGAAGTTCGCCAGCCCCACGCCCCAAGGCTATAGCACACCCGTTTTCGGGGCATTTTTCCGCTGGACGAACTTGGGGCCCCGGCCTTCGGTCGCTCGTTTTTGGGCGCGGCGGTGCCCGCGGCCTATTTTTGGCACACGGAGGGGCCTCGCAAAGTCTCGGCCCATTCCGAGTCCGGCGGACGAAGTTCGCCAGCCCCACGCCCCAAGGCTATAGCACACCCGTTTTTGGGGCATTTTTCCGCTGGACGAACTTGGGGCCCCGGCCTTTGGTCGCTCGTTTTTGGGCGCGGCTTTGCCCGCGGTGTATTTTTGGCACACGGAGGGGCCTCGCAAAGTCTCGGCCCATTCCGAGTCCGGCGGACGAAGTTCGCCAACCCCACGCCCCAAGGCTATAGCACACCCGTTTTTGGGGCATTTTTCCGCTGGACGAACTTGGGGCCCCGGCCTTCGGTCGCTCGTTTTTGGACGCGGCTGTGCCCGCGGACTATTTTTGGCACACGGAGGGGCCTCGCAAAGTCTCGGCCCATTCCGAGTCCGGCGGACGAAGTTCGCCAGCCCCACGCCGCAAGGCTATAGCACACCCGTTTTTGGGGCATTTTTCCGCGGGACGAACTTGGGGCCCCGGCCTTCGGTCGCTTGTTTTTGGGCGCGGCTGTGCCCGCAGCCTATTTTTGGCACACGGAGGGGCCATGCAAAGTCTCGGCCCATTCCGAGTCCGGCGGACGAAGTTCGCCAGCCCAACGCCCCAAGGCTATAGCTCACCCGTTTTTGGGGCATTTTTCCGCTGGACGAACTTGGGGCCCCGGCCTTCGGTCGCTCGTTTTTGGGCGTGGCTGTGCCCGCGGCCTATTTTTGGCACACGGAGGGGCCTCGCAAAGTCTCGGCCCATTCCGAGTCCGGCGGACGAAGTTCGCCAGCCCCACGCCCCAAGGCTATAGCACACCAGTTTTTGGGGCATTTTTCCGCTGGACGAACTTGGGGCCCCGGCCTTCGGTCGCTCGTTTTTGGGCGCGGCTTTGCCCGCGGCCTATTTTTGGCACACGGAGGGGCCTCGCAAAGTCTCGGCCCATTCCGAGTCCGGCGGACGAAGTTCGCCAGCCCCACGCCCCAAGGCTATAGCACACCCGTTTTTGGGGCATTTTTCCGCTGGACGAACTTGGTGCCCCGGCCTTCGGTCGCTCGTTTTTGGGCGCGGCTTTGCCCGCGGCCTATTTTAGGCACACGGAGGGGCCTCGCAAAGTCTCGGCCCATTCCGAGTCCGGCGGACGAAGTTCGCCAGCCCCACACCCCAAGGCTATAGCACACCCGTTTTTGGGGAATTTTTCCGCTGGACGAACTTGGGGCCCCGGCCTTCGGTCGCTCGTTTTTGGGCGCGGCTGTGCCCGCGGCCTATTTTTGGCACACGGAGGGGCCTCGCAAAGTCTCGGCCCATTCCGAGTCCGGCGGACGAAGTTCGCCAGCCCCACGCCCCAAGGCTATAGCACACCCGTTTTTGGGGCATTTTTCCGCTGGACGAACTTGGGGCCCCGGCCTTCGGTCGTTCGTTTTTGGACGCGGCTGTGCCCGCGGCCTATTTTTGGCACACGCAGGGCCCTCGCAAAGTCTCGGCCCATTCCGAGTCCGGCGGACGAAGTTCGCCAGCCTCACGCCCCAAGGCTATAGCACACCCGTTTTTGGGGCATTTTTCCGCTGGACGAACTTGGGGCCCCGGCCTTCGGTCGCTCGTTTTTGGGCGCGGCTTTGCCCGCGGCCTATTTTTGGCACACAGAGGGGCCTCGCAAAGTCTCAGCCCATTCCGAGTCCGGCGGACGAATTTCGCCAGCCCCACGCCCGAAGGCTATAGCACACCCGTTTTTGGGGCATTTTTCCGCTGGACGAACTTGGGGCCCCGGCCTTCGGTCGCTCGTTTTTGGGCGCGGCTGTGCCCGTGGCCTATTTTTGGCACACGGAGGGGCCTCGTAAAGTCTCGGCCCATTCCGAGTCCGGCGGACGAAGTTCGCCAGCCCCACGCCCCAAGGCTATAGCACACCCGTTTTTGGGGCATTTTTCCGCTGGACGAACTTGGGGCCCCGGCCTTCGGTCGCTCGTTTTTGGACGCGGCTGTGCCCGCGGCCTATTTTTGGCACACGCAGGGGCCTCGCAAAGTCTCGGCCCATTCCGGGTCCGGCGGACGAAGTTCGCCAGCCCCACGCCCTAAGGCTATAGCACACCCGTTTTTGGGGCATTTTTCCGCTGGACGAACTTGGGGCCCCGGCCATCGGTCGCTCGTTTTTGGGCGCCGCTGTGCCCGCGGCCTATTTTTGGCACACGGAGGGCCCTCGCAAAGTCTCGGCCCATTCCGAGTCCGGCGGACGATGTTCGCCAGCCGCACGCCCCAAGGCTATAGCACACCCGTTTTGGGGGCATTTTTCCGCTGGACGAACTTGGGGCCCCGGCCTTCGGTCGCTCGTTTTTGGGCGCGGCTTTGCCCGCGGCCTATTTTTGGCAGACGGAGGGGCCTCGCAAAGTCTCAGCCCATTCCGAGTCCGGCGGACGAAGTTCGCCAGCCCCACGCCCCAAGGCTATAGCACACCCGTTTTTGGGGCATTTTTCCGCTGGACGAACTTGGGGCCCTGGCCTTCGGTCGCTCGTTTTTGGGCGCGGCTTTGCCCGCGGCCTATTTTTGGCACACGGAGGGGCCTCGCAAAGTCTCGACCCATTCCGAGTCCGGCGGACGAAGTTCGCCAGCCCCACGCCCCAAGGCTATAGCACACCCGTTTTTGGGGCATTTTTCCGCTGGATGAACTTGGGGCCCCGGCCTTCGGTCGCTCGTTTTTGGGCGCGGCTGTGCCCGCGGCCTATTTTTGGCACACGGAGGGGCCTAGCAAAGTCTCGGCCCATTCCGAGTCCGGCGGACGAAGTTCGCCAGCCCCACGCCCCAAGGCTATAGCACACCCTTTTTTGGGGCATTTTTCCGCTGGACGAACTTGGGGCCCCGGCCTTCGGTTGCTCGTTTTTGGGCGCGGCTTAGCCCGTGGCCTATTTTTGGCACACGGAGGGGCCTCGCAAAGTCTCGGCCCATTCCGAGTCCGGCGGACGAAGTTCGCCAGCCCCACGCCCCAAGGCTATAGCACACCTGTTTTTGGGGCATTTTTCCGCTGGACGAATTTGGGGCCCCGGCCTTCGGTCGCTCGTTCTTGGGCGCGGCTTTGCCCGCAGCCTATTTTTGGCACACGGAGGGGCCTCGCAAATTCTCGGCCCATTCCGAGTCCGGCGGACGAAGTTCGCCAGCCCCACGCCCCAAGGCTATAGCACACCCGTTTTTGGGGCATTTTTCCGCTGGACGAACTTGGGGCCCCGGCCTTCGGTCGCTCGTTTTTGGGCGCGGCGGTGCCCGCGGCCTATTTTTGGCACACGGAGGGGCCTCGCAAAGTCTCGGCCCATTCCGAGTCCGGCGGACGAAGTTCGCCAGCCCCACGCCCCAAGGCTATAGCACACCCGTTTTTGGGGCATTTTTCCGCTGGACGAACTTGGGGCCCCGGCCTTTGGTCGCTCGTTTTTGGGCGCGGCTTTGCCCGCGGTGTATTTTTGGCACACGGAGGGGCCTCGCAAAGTCTCGGCCCATTCCGAGTCTGGCGGACGAAGTTCGCCAGCCCCACGCCCCAAGGCTATAGCACACCCGTTTTTGGGGCATTTTTCCGCTGGACGAACTTGGGGCCCCGGCCTTCGGTCGCTCGTTTTTGGGCGCGGCTGTGCCCGCGGACTATTTTTGGCACACGGAGGGGCCTCGCAAAGTCTCGGCCCATTCCGAGTCCGGCGGACGAAGTTCGCCAGTCCCACGCCCCAAGGCTAGAGCACACCCATTTTTGGGGCATTTTTCCGCTGGACGAACATGGGGCCCCGGCCTTAGGTCGCTCGTTTTTGGGCGCAGCTGTGTCCGCGGCCTATTTTTGGCACACGGAGGGGCCTCGCAAAGTCTCGGCCCATTCCGAGTCCGGCGGACGAAGTTCGCCATCCCCACGCCCCAAGGCTATAGCACACCCGTTTTTGGGGCATTTTTCTGCTGGACGAACTTGCGGCCCCGGCCTTCGGTCGCTCGTTTTTGGGCACGGCTTTGCCCGCGGCCTATTTTTGGCACACGGAGGGGCCTCGAAAAGTCTCGGCCCATTCCGAGTCCGGCGGATGAAGTTCGCCAGCCCCACGCCCCAAGGCTATAGCACACCCGTTTTTGGGGCATTTTTCCGCTGGACGAACTTGGGGCCCCGGCCTTCGGTCGCTCGTTTTTGGGCGCGGCTTTGCCCGCGGCCTATTTTTGGCACACGGAGGGGCCTCGCAAAGTCTCGGCCCATTCCGAGTCCGGCGGACGAAGTTCGCCAGCCCCACGCCCCAAGGCTGTAGCACACCCATTTTTGGGGCATTTTTCCGCTGACCGAACTTGGGGCCCCGGCCTTCGGTCGCTCGTTTTTGGGCGCGGCTGTGCCCGCGGCCTATTTTTGGCACACGGAGGGGCCTCGCAAAGTCTCGGCCCATTCCAAGTCCGGCGGACGAAGTTCGCCAGCCCCACGCCGCAAGGCTATAGCACACCCGTTTTTGGGGCATTTTTCCGCGGGACGAACTTGGGGCCCCGGCCTTCGGTCGCTTGTTTTTGGGCGCGGCTGTGCCCGCAGCCTATTTTTGGCACACGGAGGGGCCATGCAAAGTCTCGGCCCATTCCGAGTCCGGCGGACGAAGTTCGCCAGCCCCACGCCCCAAGGCTATAGCTCACCCGTTTTTGGGGGCATTTTTCCGCTGGACGAACTTGGGGCTCCGGCCTTCGGTCGCTCGTTTTTGGGCGCGGCTGTGCCCGCGGCCTATTTTTGGCACACGGAGGGGCCTCGCAAAGTCTCGGCCCATTCCGAGTCCGGCGGACGAAGTTCGCCAGCCCCACGCCCCAAGGCTATAGCACACCAGTTTTTGGGGCATTTTTCCGCTGGACGAACTTGGGGCCCCGGCCTTCGGTCGCTCGTTTTTGGGCGCGGCTTTGCCCGCGGCCTATTTTTGGCACACGGAGGGGCCTCGCAAAGTCTCGGCCCATTCCGAGTCCGGCGGACGAAGTTCGCCAGCCCCACGCCCCAAGGCTATAGCACACCCGTTTTTGGGGCATTTTTCCGCTGGACGAACTTGGTGCCCCGGCCTTCGGTCGCTCGTTTTTGGGCGCGGCTTTGCCCGCGGCCTATTTTAGGCACACGGAGGGGCCTCGCAAAGTCTCGGCCCATTCCGAGTCCGGCGGACGAAGTTCGCCAGCCCCACACCCCAAGGCTATAGCACACCCGTTTTTGGGGAATTTTTCCGCTGGACGAACTTGGGGCCCCGGCCTTCGGTCGCTCGTTTTTGGGCGCGGCTGTGCCCGCGGCCTATTTTTGGCACACGGAGGGGCCTCGCAAAGTCTCGGCCCATTCCGAGTCCGGCGGACGAAGTTCGCCAGCCCCACGCCCCAAGGCTATAGCACACCCGTTTTTGGGGCATTTTTCCGCTGGACGAACTTGGGGCCCCGGCCTTCGGTCGCTCGTTTTTGGACGCGGCTGTGCCCGCGGCCTATTTTTGGCACACGCAGGGCCCTCGCAAAGTCTCGGCCCATTCCGAGTCCGGCGGACGAAGTTCGCCAGCCTCACGCCCCAAGGCTATAGCACACCCGTTTTTGGGGCATTTTTCCGCTGGACGAACTTGGGGCCCCGGCCTTCGGTCGCTCGTTTTTGGGCGCGGCTTTGCCCGCGGCCTATTTTTGGCACACAGAGGGGCCTCGCAAAGTCTCAGCCCATTCCGAGTCCGGCGGACGAATTTCGCCAGCCCCACGCCCGAAGGCTATAGCACACCCGTTTTTGGGGCATTTTTCCGCTGGACGAACTTGGGGCCCCGGCCTTCGGTCGCTCGTTTTTGGGCGCGGCTGTGCCCGTGGCCTATTTTTGGCACACAGAGGGGCCTCGTAAAGTCTCGGCCCATTCCGAGTCCGGCGGACGAAGTTCGCCAGCCCCACGCCCCAAGGCTATAGCACACCCGTTTTTGGGGCATTTTTCCGCTGGACGAACTTGGGGCCCCGGCCTTCGGTCGCTCGTTTTTGGACGCGGCTGTGCCCGCGGCCTATTTTTGGCACACGCAGGGGCCTCGCAAAGTCTCGGCCCATTCCGGGTCCGGCGGACGAAGTTCGCCAGCCCCACGCCCTAAGGCTATAGCACACCCGTTTTTGGGGCATTTTTCCGCTGGACGAACTTGGGGCCCCGGCCATCGGTCGCTCGTTTTTGGGCGCGGCTGTGCCCGCGGCCTATTTTTGGCACACGGAGGGCCCTCGCAAAGTCTCGGCCCATTCCGAGTCCGGCGGACGATGTTCGCCAGCCGCACGCCCCAAGGCTATAGCACACCCGTTTTGGGGGCATTTTTCCGCTGGACGAACTTGGGGCCCCGGCCTTCGGTCGCTCGTTTTTGGGCGCGGCTTTGCCCGCGGCCTATTTTTGGCAGACGGAGGGGCCTCGCAAAGTCTCAGCCCATTCCGAGTCCGGCGGACGAAGTTCGCCAGCCCCACGCCCCAAGGCTATAGCACACCCGTTTTTGGGGCATTTTTCCGCTGGACGAGCTTGGGGCCCCGGCCTTCGGTCGCTCGTTTTTGGGCGCGGCTGTGCCCGCGGCCTATTTTTGGCACATGGAGGGGCCTCGCAAAGTCTCGCCCCATTCCGAGTCCGGCGGACGAAGTTCGCCAGCCCCACGCCCCAAGGCTATAGCACACCCGTTTTTGGGGCATTTTTCCGCTGGACGAACTTGGGGCCCCGGCCTTCGGTCGCTCGTTTTTGGACGCGGCTTTGCCCGCGGCCTATTTTTGGCACACGGAGGGGCCTCGCAAAGTCTCGGCCCATTCCGAGTCCGGCGGACGAAGTTCGCCAGCCCCACGCCCCAAGGCTATAGCACACCCGTTTTTGGGGCATTTTTCCGCTGGACGAACTTGGGGCCCCGGCCTTCGGTCGCTCGTTTTTGGACGCGGCTGTGCCCGCGGCCTATTTTTGGCACACGGAGGGGTCTCGCAAAGTCTCGGCCCATTCCGAGTCCGGCGGACAAAGTTCGCCAGCCCCACGCCCCAAGGCTATAGCACACCCGTTTTTGGGGCATTTTTCCGCTGGACGAACTTGGGGCCCCAGCCTTCGGTCGCTCGTTTTTGGGCGCAGCTGTGCCCGCGGCCTATTTTTGGCACACGGAGGGGCCTCACAAAGTCTCGGCCCATTCCGAGTCCGGCGGACGAAGTTCGCCAGCCCCACGCCCCAAGGCTATAGCACACCCGTTTTTGGGGCATTTTTCAGCTGGACGAACTTGGGGCCCCGGCCTTCAGTCGCTCGTTTTTGGGCGCGGCTGTGCCCGCAGCCTATTTTTGGCACACGGAGGGGCCTCGCAAAGTCTCGGCCCATTCCGAGTCCGGCGGACGAAGTTCGCCAGCCCCACGCCCCAAGGCTATAGCACACCCGTTTTTGGGGCATTTTTCCGCTGGACGAACTTGGGGCCCCGGCCTTCGGTCGCTTGTTTTTGGGCGCGGCTTTGCCCGCGGCCTATTTTTGGCACACGGAAGGGCCTCGCAAAGTCTCGGCCCATTCCGAGTCCGGCGGACGAAGTTCGCCAGCCCCACGCCCCAAGGCTCTAGCACACCCGTTTTTGGGGCATTTTTCCGCTGGACGAACTTGGGGCCCCGGCCTTCGGTCGCTCGTTTTTGGGCGCGGCTGTGCCCGCGGCCTATTTTTGGCACACGGAGGGGCCTCGCAAAGTCTCGGCCCATTCCGAGTCCGGCGGACGAAGTGCGCCAGCCCCACGCCCCAAGGCTATAGCACACCCATTTTTGGGGCATTTTTCCGCTGGACGAACTTGGGGCCCCGGCCTTCGGTCGCTCGTTTTTGGGCGCGGCTGTGCCCGCGGTCTAGTTTTGGCACACGGAGGGACCTCGCAAAGTATCGGCCCATTCCGAGTCCGGCGGACGAAGTTCGCCAGCCCC
The DNA here is from genome assembly GCA_029721495.1 of Citrus inodora. Lineage (NCBI taxonomy): Eukaryota > Viridiplantae > Streptophyta > Magnoliopsida > Sapindales > Rutaceae > Citrus > Citrus inodora. The sequence continues at coordinate 15,529 of JAQOOB010000040.1, forward strand.
ACGCCCCAAGGCTATAGCACACCCGTTTTTGGGGCATTTTTCCGCTGGACGAACTTGGGGCCCCGGCCTTCGGTCGCTCGTTTTTGGACGCGGCTTTGCCCGCGGCCTATTTTTGGCACACGGAGGGGCCTCGCAAAGTCTCGGCCCATTCCGAGTCCGGCGGACGAAGTTCGCCAGCCCCACGCCCCAAGGCTATAGCACACCCGTTTTTGGGGCATTTTTCCGCTGGACGAACTTGGGGCCCCGGCCTTCGGTCGCTCGTTTTTGGACGCGGCTGTGCCCGCGGCCTATTTTTGGCACACGGAGGGGTCTCGCAAAGTCTCGGCCCATTCCGAGTCCGGCGGACAAAGTTCGCCAGCCCCACGCCCCAAGGCTATAGCACACCCGTTTTTGGGGCATTTTTCCGCTGGATGAACTTGGGGCCCCAGCCTTCGGTCGCTCGTTTTTGGGCGCGGCTGTGCCCGCGGCCTATTTTTGGCACACGGAGGGGCCTCACAAAGTCTCGGCCCATTCCGAGTCCGGCGGACGAAGTTCGCCAGCCCCACGCCCCAAGGCTATAGCACACCCGTTTTTGGGGCATTTTTCAGCTGGACGAACTTGGGGCCCCGGCCTTCAGTCGCTCGTTTTTGGGCGCGGCTGTGCCCGCAGCCTATTTTTGGCACACGGAGGGGCCTCGCAAAGTCTCGGCCCATTCCGAGTCCGGCGGACGAAGTTCGCCAGCCCCACGCCCCAAGGCTATGGCACACCCGTTTTTGGGGCATTTTTCCGCTGGACGAACTTGGGGCCCCGGCCTTCGGTCGCTCGTTTTTGGGCGCGGCTTTGCCCGCGGCCTATTTTTGGCACACGGAGGGGCCTCGCAAAGTCTCGGCCCATTCCGAGTCCGGCGGACGAAGTTCGCCAGCCCCACGCCCCAAGGCTATAGCACACCCGTTTTTGGGGCATTTTTCCGCTGGACGAACTTGGGGCCCTGGCCTTCGGTCGCTCGTTTTTGGGCGCGGCTTTGCCCGCGGCCTATTTTTGGCACACGGAGGGGCCTCGCAAAGTCTCGGCCCATTCCGAGTCCGGCGGACGAAGTTCGCCAGCCCCACGCCCCAAGGCTATAGCACACCCGTTTTTGGGGCATTTTTCCGCTGGACGAACTTGGGGCCCCGGCCTTCGGTCGCTCGTTTTTGGGCGCGGCTGTGGCCGCGGCCTATTTTTGGGACACGGAGGGGCCTCGCAAAGTCTCGGCCCATTCCGAGTCCGGCGGACGAAGTTCGCCAGCCCCACGGCCCAAGGCTATAGCACACCCGTTTTTGGGGCATTTTTCCGCTGGACGAACTTGGGGCCCCGGCCTTCGGTCGCTCGTTTTTGAGCGCGGCTTAGCCCGTGGCCTATTTTTGGCACCCGGAGGGGCCTCGCAAAGTTTCGGCCCATTCCGAGTCCGGCGGACGAAGTTCGCCAGCCCCACGCCCCAAGGCTATAGCACACCCGTTTTTGGGGCATTTTTCCGCTGGACGAACTTGGGGCCCCGGCCTTCGGTCGCTCGTTTTTGGGCACGGCTGTGCCCGCGGCCTATTTATGGCACACGGAGGGGCCTCGCAAAGTCTCGGCCCATTCCGAGTCCGGCGGACGAAGTTCGTCAGCCCCACTCCCCGAGGCTATAGCACACCTGTTTTTGGGGCATTTTTCCGCTGGACGAACTTGGGGCCCCGGCCTTCGGTCGCTCGTTTTTGGGCGCGGCTGTGCCCGCGGCCTATTTTTGGCACACGGAGGGGCCTCGCAAAGTCTCGGCCCATTCCGAGTCCGGCGGACAAAGTTCGCCAGCCCCACGCCCCAAGGCTATAGCACACCCGTTTTTGGGGCATTTTTCCGCTGGACGAACTTGGGGCCCCGGTCTTCGGTCGCTCGTTTTTGAGCGCGGTTTAGCCCGTGGCCTATTTTTGGCACCCGGAGGGGCCTCGCAAAGTCTCGGCCCATTCCGAGTCCAGCGGACGAAGTTCGCCAGCCCCACGCCCCAAGGCTATAGCACACCCATTTTTGGGGCATTTTTCCGCTGGACGAACTTGGGGCCCCAGCCTTCGGTCGCTCGTTTTTGGGCGCGGCTGTGCCCGTGGCCTATTTATGGCACACGGAGGGGCCTCGAAAAGTCTCGGCCCATTCCGAGTCCGGCGGACGAAGTTCGCCAGCCCCACGCCCCAAGGCTATAGCACACCCGTTTTTGGGGCATTTTTCCGCTGGACGAACTTGGGGCCCCGGCCTTCGGTCGCTCGTTTTTGGGCGCGGCTGTGCCCGCGGCCTATTTTTGGCACACGGAGGGGCCTAGCAAAGTCTCGGCCCATTCCGAGTCCGGCGGACGAAGTTCGCCAGCCCCACGCCCCAAGGCTATAGCACACCCGTTTTTGGGGCATTTTTCCGCTGGACGAACTTGGGGCCCCGGCCTTCGGTTGCTCGTTTTTGGGCGCGGCTTAGCCCGTGGCCTATTTTTGGCACACGGAGGGGCCTCGCAAAGTCTCGGCCCATTCCGAGTCCGGCGGACGAAGTTCGCCAGCCCCACGCCCCAAGGCTATAGCACACCCGTTTTTGGGGCATTTTTCCGCTGGACGAACTTGGGGCCCCGGCCTTCGGTTGCTCGTTTTTGGGCGCGGCTTAGCCCGTGGCCTATTTTTGGCACACGGAGGGGCCTCGCAAAGTCTCGGCCCATTCCGAGTCTGGCGGACGAAGTTCGCCAGCCCCACGCCCCAAGGCTATAGCACACCCGTTTTTGGGGCATTTTTCCGCTGGACGAACTTGGGGCCCCGGCCTTCGGTCGCTCGTTTTTGGGCGCGGCTGTGCCCGCGGCCTATTTTTGGCACACGGAGGGGCCTCGCAAAGTCTCGGCCCATTCCGAGTCCGGCGGACGAAGTTCGCCAGCCCCACGCCCCAAGGCTATAGCACACCCGTGTTTGGGGCATTTTTCCGCTGGACGAACTTGGGGCCCCGGCCTTCGGTCGCTCGTTTTTGAGCGCGGCTTAGCCCGTGGCCTATTTTTGGCACCCGGAGGGGCCTCGCAAAGTCTCGGCCCATTCCGAGTCCGGCGGACGAAGTTCGCCAGCCCCACGCCCCAAGGCTATAGCACACCCGTTTTTGGGGCATTTTTCCGCTGGACGAACTTGGGGCCCCGGCCTTCGGTCGCTCGTTTTTGGGCGCGGCTGTGCCCGCGGCCTATTTATGGCACACGGAGGGGCCTCGAAAAGTCTCGGCCCATTCCGAGTCCGGCGGACGAAGTTCGCCAGCCCCACGCCCCAAGGCTATAGCACACCCGTTTTTGGGGCATTTTTCCGCTGGACGAACTTGGGGCCCCGGCCTTCGGTCGCTCGTTTTTGGGCGCGGCTGTGCCCGCGGCCTATTTTTGGCACACGGACGGGCCTCGCAAAGTCTCGGCCCATTCTGAGTCCGGCGGACGAAGTTCGCCAGCCCCACGCCCCAAGGCTATAGCACACCCGTTTTTGGGGCATTTTTCCGCTGGGCGAACTTGGGGCCCCGGCCTTCGGTCGCTCGTTTTTGGGCGCGGCTGTGCCCGCGGCCTATTTATGGCACACGGAGGGGCCTCGCAAAGTCTCGGCCCATTCCGAGCCCGGCGGACGAAGTTCGCCAGCACCACGCCCCAAGGCTATAGCACACCCGTTTTTGGGGCATTTTTCCGCTGGACGAACTTGGGGCCCCGGCCTTCGGTCGCTCGTTTTTGGGCGCGGCTGTGACCGCGGCCTATTTTTGGCACACGGAGGGGCCTCGCAAAGTCTCGCCCCATTCCGAGTCCGGCGGACTAAGTTCGCCAGCCCCACGCCCCATGGCTATAGCACACCCGTTTTTGGGGCATTTTTCCGCTGGACGAACTTGGGGCCCCGGCCTTTGGTCGCTCGTTTTTGGGCGCGGCTTTGCCCGGGGCCTATTTTTGGCACGGAGGGCCTCGCAAAGTCTCGGCCCATTCCGAGTCCGGCGGACGAAGTTCGCCAGCCCCACGCCCCAAGGCTATAGCACACCCGTTTTTGGGGCATTTTTCCGCTGGACGAACTTGGGGCCCCGGCCTTCGGTCGCTCGTTTTTGGGCGCGGCTGTGACCGCGGCCTATTTTTGGCACACGGAGGGGCCTCGCAAAGTCTCGGCCCATTCCAAGTTGGGCGGACGAAGTTCGCCAGCCCCACGCCCCAAGGCTATAGCACACCCGTTTTTGGGGCATTTTTCCGCTGGACGAACTTGGGGCCCCGGCCTTCGGTCGCTCGTTTTTGGGCGCCGCTTTGCCTGCGGCCTATTTTTGGCACACGGAGGGGCCTCGCAAAGTCTCGGCCCATTCCGAGTCCGGCGGACGAAGTTCGCCAGCCCCACGCCCCAAGGCTATAGCACACCCGTTTTTGGGGCATTTTTCCGTTGGACGAACTTGGGGCCCCGGCCTTCGGTCGCTCGTTTTTGGGCGCGGCTTTGCCCGCGGCCTATTTTTGGCACACGGAGGGGCCTCGCAAAGTCTCGGCCCATTCCGAGTCCGGCGGACGAAGTTCGCCAGCCCCACGCCCCAAGGCTATAGCACACCCGTTTTTGGGGCATTTTTCCGCTGGACGAACTTGGGGCCCCGGCCTTCGGTCGCTCGTTTTTGGGCGCGGCTTTGCCCGCGGCCTATTTTTGGCACACGGAGGGGCCTCGTAAAGTCTCGGCCCATTCCGAGTCCGGCGGACGAAGTTCGCCAGCCCCACGCCCCAAGGCTATAGCACACCCGTTTTTGGGGCATTTTTCCGCTGGACGAACTTGGGGCCCCGGCCTTCGGTCGCTCGTTTTTGGGCGCGGCTTTGCCCGCGGCCTATTTTTGGCACACGGAGGGGCCTCGCAAAGACTCGGCCCATTCCGAGTCCGGCGGACGAAGTTCGCCAGCCCCACGCCCCAAGGCTATAGCACACCCGTTTTTGGGGCATTTTTCCGCTGGACAAACTTGGGGTCCCGGCCTTCGGTTGCTCGTTTTTGGGCGCGGCTGTGCCCGCGGCCTATTTTTGGCACACGGAGAAGCCTCGCAAAGTCTCGGCCCATTCCGAGTCCGGCGGACGAAGTTCGCCAGCCCCACGCCCCAAGGCTATAGCACACCCATTTTTGGGGCATTTTTCCGCTGGACGAACTTGGGGCCCCGGCCTTCGGTTGCTCGTTTTTGGGCGCGGCTGTGCCCGCGGCCTATTTTTGGCACACGGAGAAGCCTCGCAAAGTCTCGGCCCATTCCGAGTCCGGCGGACGAAGTTCGCCAGCCCCACGCCCCAAGGCTATAGCACACCCGTTTTTGGGGCATTTTTCCGCTGGACGAACTTGGGGCCCCGGCCTTCGGTCGCTCGTTTTTGGGCGCGGCTTTGCCCGCGGCCTATTTTTGGCACACGGAGGGGCCTCGTAAAGTCTCGGCCCATTCCGAGTCCGGCGGACGAAGTTCGCCAGCCCCACGCCCCAAGGCTATAGCACACCCATTTTTGGGGCATTTTTCCGCTGGACGAACTTGGGGCCCCGGCCTTCGGTCGCTCGTTTTTGGGCGCGGCTGTTCCCGCGGCCTATTTTTGGCACACGGAGGGGCCTCGCAAAGTCTCGGCCCATTCCGAGTTGGGCGGACGAAGTTCGCCAGCCCCACGCCCCAAGGCTATAGCACACCCGTTTTTGGGGCATTTTTCCGCTGGACGAACTTGGGGCCCCGGCCTTCGGTCGCTCGTTTTTGGGCGCGGCTTTGCCCGCGGCCTATTTTTGGCACACGGAGGGGCCTCGCAAAGTCTCGGCCCATTCCGAGTCCGGCGGATGAAGTTCGCCAGCCCCACGCCCCAAGGCTATAGCACACCCGTTTTTGGGGCATTTTTCCGCTGGACAAACTTGGGGCCCCGGCCTTCGGTTGCTCGTTTTTGGGCGCGGCTGTGCCCGCGGCCTATTTTTGGCACACGGAGAAGCCTCGCAAAGTCTCGGCCCATTCCGAGTCCGGCGGACGAAGTTCGCCAGCCCCACGCCCCAAGGCTATAGCACACCCATTTTTGGGGCATTTTTCCGCTGGACGAACTTGGGGCCCCGGCCTTCGGTCGCTCGTTTTTGGGCGCGGCTGTGCCCGCGGCCTATTTTTGGCACACGGAGGGGCCTCGCAAAGTCTCGGCCCATTCCGAGTTGGGCGGATGAAGTTCGCCAGCCCCACGCCCCAAGGCTATAGCACACCCGTTTTTGGGGCATTTTTCCGCTGGACGAACTTGGGGCCCCGGCCTTCGGTCGCTCGTTTTTGGGCGCGGCTTTGCCCGCGGCCTATTTTTGGCACACGGAGGGGCCTCGCAAAGTCTCGGCCCATTCCGAGTCCGGCGGACGAAGTTCGCCAGCCCCACGCCCCAAGGCTATAGCACACCCGTTTTTGGGGCATTTTTCCGCTGGACGAACTTGGGGCCCCGGCCTTCGTTCGCTCGCTTTTGGGCGCGGCTTTGCCCGCGGCCTATTTTTGGCACACGGAGGGGCCTCGCAAAGTCTCGGCCCATTCCGAGTCCGGCGGACGAAGTTCGCCAGCCCCACGCCCCAAGGCTATAGCACACCCGTTTTTGGGGCATTTTTCCGCTGGACGAACTTGGGGCCCCGGCCTTCGGTCGCTCGTTTTTGGGCGCGGCTTTGCCCGCGGCCTATTTTTGGCACACGGAGGGGCCTCGCAAAGTCTCGGCCCATTCCGAGTCCGGCGGACGAAGTTCGCCAGCCCCACGCCCCAAGGCTATAGCACACCCGTTTTTGGGGCATTTTTCCGCTGGACGAACTTGGGGCCCCGGCCTTCGGTCGCTCGCTTTTGGGCGCGGCTTTGCCCGCGGCCTATTTTTGGCACACGGAGGGGCCTCGCAAAGTCTCGGCCCATTCCGAGTCCGGCGGACGAAGTTCGCCAGCCCCACGCCCCAAGGCTATAGCACACCCGTTTTTGGGGCATTTTTCCGCTGGACGAACTTGGGGCCCCGGCCTTCGGTCGCTCGTTATTGGGCGCGGCTGTGCCCGCGGCCTATTTTTGGCACACGGAGGGGCCTCGCAAAGTCTCGGCCCATTCCGAGTCCGGCGGACGAAGTTCGCCAGCCCCACGCCCCAAGGCTATAGCACACCCGTTTTTGGGGCATTTTTCCGCTGGACGAACTTGGGGCCCCGGCCTTCGGTCGCTCGTTTTTGGGCGCGGCTTTGCCCGCTGCCTATTTTTGGCACACGGAGGGGCCTCGCAAAGTCTCGGCCCATTCCGAGTCCGGCGGACGAAGTTCGCCAGCCCCACGCCCCAAGGCTATAGCACACCCGATTTTGGGGCATTTTTCCGCTGGACGAACTTGGGGCCCCGGCCTTCGGTCGCTCGTTTTTGGGCGCGGCTGTGCCCGCGGCCTATTTTTGGCACACGGAGGGGCCTCGCAAAGTCTCGGCGCATTCCGAGTCCGGCGGACGAAGTTCGCCAGCCCCACGCCCCAAGGCTATAGCACACCCGTTTTTGGGGCATTTTTCCGCTGGACGAACTTGGGGCCCCGGCCTTCGGTCGCTCGTTTTTGGGCGCGGCTGTGCCCGCGGCCTATTTTTGGCACACGGAGGGGCCTCGCAAAGTCTCGGCCCATTCCGAGTCCGGCGGACGAAGTTCGCCAGCCCCACGCCCCAAGGCTATAGCACACCCGTTTTTGGGGCATTTTTCCGCTGGACGAACTTGGGGCCCCGGCCTTCGGTCGCTCGTTATTGGGCGAGGCTGTGCCCGCGGCCTATTTTTGGCACACGGAGGGGCCTCGCAAAGTCTCGGCCCATTCCGAGTCCGGCGGACGAAGTTCGCCAGCCCCACGCCCCAAGGCTATAGCACACCCGTTTTTGGGGCATTTTTCCGCTGGACGAACTTGGGGCCCCGGCCTTCGGTCGCTCGTTTTTGGGCGCGGCTTTGCCCGCTGCCTATTTTTGGCACACGGAGGGGCCTCGCAAAGTCTCGGCCCATTCCGAGTCCGGCGGACGAAGTTCGCCAGCCCCACGCCCCAAGGCTATAGCACACCCGATTTTGGGGCATTTTTCCGCTGGACGAACTTGGGGCCCCGGCCTTCGGTCGCTCGTTTTTGGGCGCGGCTGTGCCCGCGGCCTATTTTTGGCACACGGAGGGGCCTCGCAAAGTCTCGGCCCATTCCGAGTCCGGCGGACGAAGTTCGCCAGCCCCACGCCCCAAGGTTATAGCACACCCGTTTTTGGGGCATTTTTCCGCTGGACGAACTTGAGGCCCCGGCCTTCGTTCGCTCGTTTTTGGGCGCGGCTTTGCCCGCGGCCTATTTTTGGCACACGGAGGGGCCTCGCAAAGTCTCGGCCCATTCCGAGTCCGGCGGACGAAGTTCGCCCGCCCCACGGCCCAAGGCTATAGCACACCCGTTTTTGGGACATTTTTCCGCTGGACGAACTTGGGGCCCCGGCCTTCGGTCGCTCGTTTTTGGGCGCGGCTGTGCCCGTGGCCTATTTTTGGCACACGGAGGGGCCTCGCAAAGTCTCGGCCCATTCCTAGTCCGGCGGACGAAGTTCGCCAGCCCCACGCCCCAAGGCTATAGCACACCCGTTTTTGGGGCATTTTTCCGCTGGACGAACTTGGGGCCCCGGCCTTCGGTCGCTCGTTTTTGGGCGCGGCTGTGCCCGCGGCCTATTTTGGGCACACGGAGGGGCCTCGCAAAGTCTCGGCCCATTCCGAGTCCGGCGGACGAAGTTCGCCCGCCCCACGTCCCAAGGCTATAGCACACCCGTTTTTGGGGCATTTTTCCGCTGGACGAACTTGGGGCCCCGGCCTTCGGTCGCTCGTTTTTGGGCGCGGCTGTGCCCGCGGCCTATTTTTGGCACACGGAGGGGCCTCGCAAAGTCTCGGCCCATTCCGAGTCCGGCGGACGAAGTTCGCCAGCCCCACGCCCCAAGGCTATAGCACACCCGTTTTTGGGGCATTTTTCCGCTGGACGAACTTGGGGCCCCGGCCTTCGGTCGCTCGTTTTTGGGCGCGGCTGTGCCCGCGGCCTATTTTGGGCACACGGAGGGGCCTCGCAAAGTCTCGGCCCATTCCGAGTCCGGCGGAAGAAGTTCGCCAGCCCCACGCCCCAAGGCTATAGCACACCCGTTTTTGGGGCATTTTTCCGCTGGACGAACTTGGGGCCCCGGCCTTCGGTCACTTGTTTTTGGGCGCGGCTTTGCCCGCGGCCTATTTTTGGCACACGGAGGGGCCTCGCAAAGTCTCGGCCCATTCCGAGTCCGGCGGACGAAGTTCGCCAGCCCCACGCCCCAAGGCTATAGCACACCCGTTTTTGGGGCATTTTCCGCTGGACGAAGTTGGGGCCCCGGCCTTCGGTCGCTCGTTTTTGGGCGCGGCTGTGCCCGCGGCCTATTTTTGGCACACGGAGGGGCCTCGCAAAGTCTCGGCCCATTCCGAGTCCGGCGGACGAAGTTCGCCAGCCCCACGCCCCAAGGCTATAGCACACCCGTTTTTGGGGCATTTTTCCGCTGGACGAACTTGGGGCCCCGGCCTTCGGTCGCTCGTTTTTGGGCGCGGCTTTGCCCGCGGCCTATTTTTGGCACACGGAGGGGCCTCACAAAGTCTCGGCCCATTCCGAGTCCGGCGGACGAAGTTCGCCAGCCCCACGTCCCAAGGCTATAGCACACCCGTTTTTGGGGCATTTTTCCGCTGGACGAACTTGGGGCCCCGGCCTTCGGTCGCTCGTTTTTGGGCGTGGCTTTGCCCGCGGCCTATTTTTGGCACAAGGAGGGGCCTCGCAAAGTCTCGGCCCATTCCGAGTCCGGCGGACGAAGTTCGCCGGCCCCACGCCCCAAGGCTATAGCACACCCGTTTTTGGGGCATTTTCCGCTGGACGAACTTGGGGCCCTGGCCTTCGGTCGCTCGTTTTTGGGCGCGGCTGTGCCCGCGGCCTATTTTGGGCACACGGAGGGGCCTCGCAAAGTCTCGGCCCATTCCGAGTCCGGCGGACGAAGTTCGCCAGCCCCACGCCCCAAGGCTATAGCACACCCATTTTTGGGGCATTTTTCCGCTGGACGAACTTGGGGCCCCGGCCTTCGGTCGCTCGTTTTTGGGCGCGGCTGTGCCCGCGGCCTATTTTTGGCACACGGAGGGGCCTCGCAAAGTCTCGGCCCATTCCCAGTCCGGCGGACGAAGTTCGCCAGCCCCATGCCCCAAGGCTATAGCACACCCGTTTTTGGGGCATTTTTCCGCTGGACGAACTTGGGGCCCCGGCCTTCGGTCGCTCGTTTTTGGGCGCGGCTGTGCCCGTGGCCTATTTTTGGCACACGGAGGGGCCTCGCAAAGTCTCGGCGCATTCCGAGTCCGGCGGACGAAGTTCGCCAGCCCCACGCCCCAAGGCTATAGCACACCCGTTTTTGGGGCATTTTTCCGCTGGACGAACTTGGGGCCCCGGCCTTCGGTCGCTCGTTTTTGGGCGCGGCTGTGCCCGCGGCCTATTTTTGGCACACGGAGGGGCCTCGCAAAGTCTCGGCCCATTCCGAGTCCGGCGGACGAAGTTCGCCAGCCCCACGCCCCAAGGCTATAGCACACCCGTTTTTGGGGCATTTTTCCACTGGACGAACTTGGGGCCCCGGCCTTCGGTCGCTCGTTTTTGGGCGCGGCTGTGCCCGCGGCCTATTTTTGGCACACGCAGGGGCCTCGCAAAGTCTCGGCCCATTCCGAGTCCGGCGGACGAAGTTCGCCAGCCCCACGCCCCAAGGCTATAGCACACCCGTTTTTGGGGCATTTTTCCGCTGGACGAACTTGGGGCCCCGGCCTTCGGTCGCTCGTTTTTGGGCGCGGCTGTGCCCGCGGCCTATTTTTGGCACACGGAGGGGCCTCGCAAAGTCTCGGCCCATTCCGAGTCCGGCGGACGAAGTTCGCCAGCCCCACGCCCCAAGGCTATAGCACACCCGTTTTTGGGGCATTTTTCCGCTGGACGAACTTGGGGCCCCGGCCTTCGGTCACTCGTTTTTGGGCGCGGCTGTGCCCGCGGCCTATTTTTGGCACACGGAGGGGTCTCGCAAAGTCTCGGCCCATTCCGAGTCCGGCGGACGAAGTTCAGCAGCCCCACGCCCCAAGGCTATAGCACACCCGTTTTTGGGGCATTTTTCCGCTGGACGAACTTGGGGCCCCGGCCTTCGGTCGCTCGTTTTTGGGCGCGGCTGTGCCCGTGGCCTATTTTTGGCACACGGAGGGGCCTCGCAAAGTCTCGGCCCATTCCGAGTCCGGCGGACGAAGTTCGCCAGCCCCACGCCCCAAGGCTATAGCACACCTGTTTTTGGGGCATTTTTCCGCTGGACGAACTTGGGGCCCCGGCCTTCGGTCGCTCGTTTTTGGGCGCGGCTGTACCCGCGGCCTATTTTTGGCACACGGAGGGGCCTCGCAAAGTCTCGGCCCATTCCGAGTCCGCCGGACGAACTTCGCCAGCCCCACGCCCCAAGGCTATAGCACACCCGTTTTTGGGGCATTTTTCCGCTGGACGAACTTGGGGCCCCGGCCTTCGGTCGCTCGTTTTTGGGCGCTGCTGTGCCCGCGGCCTATTTTTGGCACACGGAGGGGCCTCGCAAAGTCTCGGCCCATTCCGAGTCCGGCGGACGAAGTTCGCCAGCCCCACGCCCCAAGGCTATAGCACACCCGTTTTTGGGGCATTTTTCCGCTGGACGAACTTGGGGCCCCGGCCTTCGGTAGCTCGTTTTTGGGCGCGGCTTTGCCCGCGGCCTATTTTTGGCACACGGAGGGGCCTCGCAAAGTCTCGGCCCATTCCGAGTCCGGCGGACGAAGTTCGCCAGCCCCACGCCCCAAGGCTATAGCACACCCGTTTTTGGGGCACCTCGTTTTTTTTCCGCTGGACGAACTTGGGGCCCCGGCCTTCGGTCACTCGTTTTTGGGCGCGGCTGTGCCCGCGGCCTATTTTTGGCACACGGAGGGGCCTCGCAAAGTCTCGGCCCATTCCGAGTCCGGCGGACGAAGTTCGCCCGCCCCTCGCCCCAAGGCTATAGCACACCCGTTTTTGGGGCATTTTTCCGCTGGACGAACTTGGGGCCCCGGCCTTCGGTCACTCGTTTTTGGGCGCGGCTGTGCCCGCGGCCTATTTTTGGCACACGGAGGGGCCTCGCAAAGTCTCGGCCCATTCCGAGTCTGGCGGACGAAGTTCGCCAGCCCCACGCCCCAAGGCTATAGCACACCCGTTTTTGGGGCATTTTTCCGCTGGTCGAACTTGGGGCCCCGGCCTTCGGTCGCTCGTTTTTGGGCGCGGCTGTGGCCGCGGCCTATTTTTGGCACACGGAGGGGCCTCGCAAAGTCTCGGCCCATTCCGAGTCCGGCGGACGAAGTTCGCCAGCCCCACGCCCCAAGGATATAGCACACCCGTTTTTGGGGCATTTTTCCGCTGGACGAACTTGGGGCCCCGGCCTTCGGTCGCTCGTTTTTGGGCGCGGCTGTGCCCGCGGCCTGTTTTTGGCACACGGAGGGGCCTCGCAAAGTCTCGGCCCATTCCGAGTCCGGCGGACGAAGTTCGCCAGCCCCACGCCCCAAGGTTATAGCACACCCGTTTTTGGGGCATTTTTCCGCTGGACGAACTTGGGGCCCCGGCCTTCGGTCGCTCGTTTTTGGGCGCGGCTGTGCCCGCGGCCTATTTTCGGCACACGGAGGGGCCTCGCAAAGTCTCGACCCATTCCGAGTCCGCCGGACGAAGTTCGCCAGCCCCACGCCCCAAGGCTATAGCACACCCGTTTTTGGGGCATTTTTCCGCTGGACGAACTTGGGGCCCCGGCCTTCGGTCGCTCGTTTTTGGGCGCGGCTGTGCCCGCGGCCTATTTTTGGCGCACGGAGGGGCCTCGCAAAGTCTCGGCCCATTCCGAGTCCGGCGGACGAAGTTCGCCAGCCCCACGCCCCAAGGCTATAGCACACCCGTTTTTGGGGCATTTTTCCGCTGGACGAACTTGGGGCCCCGGCCTTCGGTCGCTCGTTTTTGGGCGCGGCTATGCCCGCGGCCTATTTTTGGCACACGGAGGGGTCTCGCAAAGTCTCGGCCCATTCCGAGTCCGGCGGACAAAGTTCGCCAGCCCCACGCCCCAAGGCTATAGCACACCCGTTTTTGGGGCATTTTTCCGCTGGACGAACTTGGGGCCCCGGCCTTCGGTCGCTCGTTTTTGGGCGCGGCTTTGCCCGCGTCCTATTTTTGGCACACGGAGGGGCCTCGCAAAGTCTCGGCCCATTCCGAGTCCGGCGGACGAAGTTCGCCAGCCCCACGCCCCAAGGCTATAGCACACCCGTTTTTGGGGCATTTTTCCGCTGGACGAACTTGGGGCCCCGGCCTTCGGTCGCTCGTTTTTGGGCGCGGCTTTGCCCGCGGCCTATTTTTGGCACACGGAGGGGCCTCGCAAAGTCTCCGCCCATTCCGAGTCCGGCGGACGAAGTTCGCCAGCCCCACGTCCCAAGGCTATAGCACACCCGTTTTTGGGGCATTTTTCCGCTGGACGAACTTGGGGCCCCGGCCTTCGGTCGCTCGTTTTTGGGCGCGGCTTTGCCCGCGGCCTATTTTTGGCACACGGAGGGGCCTCGCAAAGTCTCGGCCCATTCCGAGTCCGGCGGACGAAGTTCGCCAGCCCCACGCCCCAAGGCTATAGCACACCCGTTTTTGGGGCATTTTTCCGCTGGACGAACTTCGGGCCCCGGCCTTCGGTCGCTCGTTTTTGGGCGCGGCTGTGCCCGCGGCTATTTTTGGCACACGGAGGGGCCTCGCAAAGTCTCGGCCCATTCCGAGTCCGGCGGACGAAGTTCGCCAGCCCCACGCCCCAAGGCTATAGCACACCCGTTTTTGGGGCATTTTTCCGCTGGACGAACTTGGGGCCCCGGCCTTCGGTCGCTCGTTTTTGGGCGCGGCTGTGCCCGCGGCCTATTTTTGGCACACGGAGGGGCCTTGCAAAGTCTCGGCCCATTCCGAGTCCGGCGGACGAAGTTCGCCAGCCCCACGCCCCAAGGCTATAGCACACCCGTTTTTGGGGCATTTTTCCGCTGGACGAACTTGGGGCCCCGGCCTTCGGTCGCTCGTTTTTGGGCGCGGCTGCGCCCACGGCCTATTTTTTGCACACGGAGGGGCCTCGCAAAGTCTCGGCCCATTCCGAGTCCAGCGGACGAAGTTCGCCAGCCCCACGCCCCAAGGCTATAGCACACCCGTTTTTGGGGCATTTTTCCGCTGGACGAACTTGGGGCCCCGGCCTTCGGTCGCTCGTTTTTGGGCGCGGCTGTGCCCGCGGCCTATTTTTGGCACACGGAGGGGCCTCGCAAAGTCTCAGCCCATTCCGAGTCCGGCGGACGAAGTTCGCCAGCCCCACGCCCCAAGGCTATAGCACACCCGTTTTTGGGGCATTTTTCCGCTGGACGAACTTGGGGCCCCGGCCTTCGGTCGCTCGTTTTTGGGCGCGGCTGTGCCCGCGGCCTATTTTTGGCACACGGAGGGGCCTCGCAAAGTCTCGGCCCATTCCGAGTCCGGCGGACGAAGTTCGCCAGCCCCACGCCCCAAGGCTATAGCACACCCGTTTTTGGGGCATTTTTCCGCTGGACGAACTTGGGGCCCCGGCCTTCGGTCGCTCGTTTTTGGGCGCGGCTTTGCCCGCGGCCTATTTTTGGCACACGGAGGGGCCTCGCAAAGTCTCCGCCCATTCCGAGTCCGGCGGACGAAGTTCGCCAGCCCCACGTCCCAAGGCTATAGCACACCCGTTTTTGGGGCATTTTTCCGCTGGACGAACTTGGGGCCCCGGCCTTCGGCCGCTCGTTTTTGGGCGCGGCTTTGCCCGCGGCCTATTTTTGGCACACGGAGGGGCCTCGCAAAGTCTCGGCCCATTCCGAGTCCGGCGGACGAAGTTCGCCAGCCCAACGCCCCAAGGCTATAGCACACCCATTTTTGGGGCATTTTTCCGCTGGACGAACTTCGGGCCCCGGCCTTCGGTCGCTCGTTTTTGGGCGCGGCTGTGCCCGCGGCTATTTTTGGCACACGGAGGGGCCTCGCAAAGTCTCGGCCCATTCCGAGTCCGGCGGACGAAGTTCGCCAGCCCCACGCCCCAAGGCTATAGCACACCCGTTTTTGGGGCATTTTTCCGCTGGACGAACTTGGGGCCCCGGCCTTCGGTCGCTCGTTTTTGGGCGCGGCTGTGCCCGCGGCCTATTTTTGGCACACGGAGGGGCCTCGCAAAGTCTCGGCCCATTCCGAGTCCGGCGGACGAAGTTCGCCAGCCCCACGCCCCAAGGCTATAGCACACCCGTTTTTGGGGCATTTTTCCGCTGGACGAACTTGGGGCCCCGGCCTTCGGTCGCTCGTTTTTGGGCGCGGCTGTGCCCGCGGCCTATTTTTGGCACACGGAGGGGCCTCGCAAAGTCTCGGCCCATTCTGAGTCCAGCGGACGAAGTTCGCCAGCCCCACGCCCCAAGGCTATAGCACACCCGTTTTTGGGGCATTTTTCCGCTGGACGAACTTGGGGCCCCGGCCTTCGGTCGCTCGTTTTTGGGCGCGGCTGTGCCCGCGGCCTATTTTTGGCACACGGAGGGGCCTCGCAAAGTCTCAGCCCATTCCGAGTCCGGCGGACGAGGTTCGCCAGCCCCACGCCCCAAGGCTATAGCACACCCGTTTTTGGGGCATTTTTCCGCTGGACGAACTTGGGGCCCCGGCCTTCGGTCGCTCGTTTTTGGGCGCGGCTGTGCCCGCGGCCTATTTTTGGCACACGGAGGGGCCTCGCAAAGTCTCGGCCCATTCCGAGTCCGGCGGACGAAGTTCGCCAGCCCCACGCCCCAAGGCTATAGCACACCCGTTTTTGGGGCATTTTTCCGCTGGACGAACTTGGGGCCCCGGCCTTCGGTCGCTCGTTTTTGGGCGCGGCTTTGCCCGCGGCCTATTTTTGGCACACGGAGGGGCCTCGCAAAGTCTCCGCCCATTCCGAGTCCGGCGGACGAAGTTCGCCAGCCCCACGCCCCAAGGCTATAGCACACCCGTTTTTGGGGCATTTTTCCGCTGGACGAACTTGGGGCCCCGGCCTTCGGTCGCTCGTTTTTGGGCGCGGCTGTGCCCGCGGCCTATTTTTGGCACACGGAGGGGCCTCACAAAGTCTCGGCCCATTCCGAGTCCGGCGGACAAAGTTCGCCAGCCCCACGCCCCAAGGCTATAGCACACCCGTTTTTGGGGCATTTTTCCGCTGGACGAACTTGGAGCCCCGGCCTTCGGTCGCTCGTTTTTGGGCGCGGCTTTGCCCGCGGCCTATTTTTGGCACACGGAGGGGCCTCGCAAAGTCTCGGCCCATTCCGAGTCCGGCGGACAAAGTTCGCCAGCCCCACGCCCCAAGGCTATAGCACACCCGTTTTTGGGGCATTTTTCCGCTGGACGAACTTGGGGCCCCGGCCTTCGGTCGCTCGTTTTTTGGCGCGGCTGTGCCCGCGGCCTATTTTTGGCTCACGGAGGGGCCTCGCAAAGTCTCGGCCCA
Source organism: Citrus inodora (assembly GCA_029721495.1). Classification (NCBI taxonomy): domain Eukaryota; kingdom Viridiplantae; phylum Streptophyta; class Magnoliopsida; order Sapindales; family Rutaceae; genus Citrus; species Citrus inodora. Next base: position 31,968 of record JAQOOB010000040.1, read on the forward strand.
TTCCGAGTCCGGCGGACGAAGTTCGCCAGCCCCACGCCCCAAGGCTATAGCACACCCGTTTTTGGGGCATTTTTCCGCTGGACGAACTTCGGGCCCCGGCCTTCGGTCGCTCGTTTTTGGGCGCGGCTGTGCCCGCGGCTATTTTTGGCACACGGAGGGGCCTCGCAAAGTCTCAGCCCATTCCGAGTCCGGCGGACGAAGTTCGCCAGCCCCACGCCCCAAGGCTATAGCACACCCGTTTTTGGGGCATTTTTCCGCTGGACGAACTTGGGGCCCCGGCCTTCGGTCGCTCGTTTTTGGGCGCGGCTGTGCCCGCGGCCTATTTTTGGCACACGGAGGGGCCTCGCAAAGTCTCGGCCCATTCCGAGTCCGGCGGACGAAGTTCGCCAGCCCCACGCCCCAAGGCTATAGCACACCCGTTTTTGGGGCATTTTTCCGCTGGACGAACTTGGGGCCCCGGCCTTCGGTCCCTCGTTTTTGGGCGCGGCTTTGCCCGCGGCCTATTTTTGGCACACGGAGGGGCCTCGCAAAGTCTCGGCCCATTCCGAGTCCGGCGGACGAAGTTCGCCAGCCGCACGCCCCAAGGCTATAGCAGACCCGTTTTTGGGGCATTTTTCCGCTGGACGAACTTGGGGCCCCGGCCTTCGGTCGCTCGTTTTTGGGCGAGACTTTGCCCGCGGCCTATTTTTGGCACACGGAGGGGCCTCGCAAAGTTTCGGCCCATTCCGAGTCCGGCGGACGAAGTTCGCCAGCCCCACGCCCCAAGGCTATAGCACACCCGTTTTTGGGGCATTTTTCCGCTGGACGAACTTGGGGCCCCGGCCTTCGGTCGCTCGTTTTTGGGCGCGGCTGTGTCCGCAGCCTATTTTTAGCCCACGGAGGGGCCTCGCAAAGTCTCGGCCCATTCCGAGTCCGGCGGACGAAGTTCGCCAGCCCCACGCCCCAAGGCTATAGCACACCCGTTTTTGGGGCATTTTTCCGCTGGACGAACTTGGGGCCCCGGCCTTCGGTCGCTCGTTTTTGGGCGCGGCTTTGCCTGCGGCCTATTTTTGGCACACGGAGGGGCCTCGCAAAGTCTCGGCCCATTCCGAGTCCGGCGGACGAAGTTCGCCAGCCCCACGCCCCAAGGCTATAGCACACCCGTTTTTGGGGCATTTTTCCGCTGGACGAACTTGGGACCCCGGCCTTCGGTCGCTCGTTTTTGGGCGCGGCTTTGCCCGTGGCCTATTTTTGGCACACGGAGGGGCCTCGCAAAGTCTCGGCCCATTCCGAGTCCGGCGGACGAAGTTCGCCAGCCCCACGCCCCAAGGCTATAGCACACCCGTTTTTGGGGCATTTTTCCGCTGGACGAACTTGGGGCCCCGGCCTTCGGTCGCTCGTTTTTGGGCGCGGCTGTGCCCGCGGCCTATTTTTGGCACACGGAGGGGCCTCGCAAAGTCTCGGCCCATTCCGAGTCCGGCGGACGAAGTTCGCCAGCCCCACGCCCCAAGGCTATAGCACACCCGTTTTTGGGGCATTTTTCCGCTGGACGAACTTGGGGCCCCGGCCTTCGGTCGCTCGTTTTTGGGCGCGGCTTTGCCCGCGGCCTATTTTTGGCACACGGAGGGGCCTCGCAAAGTCTCGGCCCATTCCGAGTCCGGCGGATGAAGTTCGCCGGCCCCACGCCCCAAGGCTATAGCACACCCGTTTTTGGCGCATTTTTCCGCTGGACGAACTTGGGGCCCCGGCCTTCGGTCGCTCATTTTTGGGCGCGGCTTTGCCTGCGGCCTATTTTTGGCACACGGAGGGGCCTCGCAAAGTCTCGGCCCATTCTGAGTCCGGCGGACGAAGTTCGCCAGCCCCACGCCCCAAGGCTATAGCACACCCGTTTTTGGGGCATTTTTCCGCTGGACGAACCTGGGGCCCCGGCCTTCGGTCGCTCGTTTTTGTGCACGGCTTTGCCCACGGCCTATTTTTGGCACACGGAGGGGCCTCGCAAAGTCTCGGCCCATTCCGAGTCCGGCGGACGAAGTTCGCCAGCCCCACGCCCCAAGGCTATAGCACACCCGTTTTTGGGGCATTTTTCCGCTGGACAAACTTGGGGCCCCGGCCTTCGGTCGCTCGTTTTTGGGCGCGGCTGTGCCCGCGGCCTATTTTTGGCACACGGAGGGGCCTCGCAAAGTCTCGGCCCATTCCGAGTCCGGCGGACGAAGTTCGCCAGCCCCACGCCCCAATGCTATAGCACACCCGTTTTTGGGGCATTTTTCCGCTGGACGAACTTGGGGCCCCGGCCTTCGGTCGCTCGTTTTTGGGCGCGGCTTTGCCCGCGGCCTATTTTTGGCACACGGAGGGGCCTCGCAAAGTCTCGGCCCATTCCGAGTCCGGCGGACGAAGTTCGCCAGCCCCACGCCCCAAGGCTATACCACACACGTTTTTGGGGCATTTTTCCGCTGGACGAACTTGGGGCCCCGGCCTTCGGTCGCTCGTTTTTGGGCGCGGCTTTGCCCGCGGCCTATTTTTGGCACACGGAGGGGCCTCGCAAAGTCTCGGCCCATTCCGAGTCCGGCGGACGAAGTTCGCCAGCCCCACGCCCCAAGGCTATAGCACACCCGTTTTTGGGGCATTTTTCCGCTGGACGAACTAGGGGCCCCGGCCTTCGGTCGCTCGTTTTTGGGCGCGGCTGTGCCCGCGGCCTATTTTTGGCACACGGAGGGGCCTCGCAAAGTCTCGGCCCATTCCGAGTCCGGCGGACGAAGTTCGCCAGCCCCACGCCCCAACGCTATAGCACACCCGTTTTTGGGGCATTTTTCCGCTGGACGAACTTGGGGCCCCGGCCTTCGGTCGCTCGTTTTTGGGCGCGGCTGTGCCCGCGGCCTATTTTTGGCACACGGAGGGGCCTCGCAAAGTCTCGGCCCATTCCGAGTCCGGCAGACAAAGTTCGCCAGCCCCACGCCCCAAGGCTATAGCACACCCGTTTTTGGGGCATTTTTCCGCTGGACGAACTTGGGGCCCCGGCCTTCGGTCACTTGTTTTTGGGCGCGGCTTTGCCCGCGGCCTATTTTTGGCACACGGAGGGTCCTCGCAAAGTCTAGGCCCATTCCGAGTCCGGCGGACGAAGTTCGCCAGCCCCACGCCCCAAGGCTATAGCACACCCGTTTTTGGCGCATTTTTCCGCTGGACGATCTTGGGGCCCCGGCCTTCGGTCACTCATTTTTGGGCGCGGCTTTGCTTCCGGCCTATTTTTGGCACACGGAGGGGCCTCGCAAAGTCTCGGCCCATTCTGAGTCCGGCAGACGAAGTTCGCCAGCCCCACGCCCCAAGGCTATAGCACACCCGTTTTTGGGGCATTTTTCCGCTGGACGAACCTGGGGCCCCGGCCTTCGGTCGCTCGTTTTTGTGCACGGCTTTGCCCACGGCCTATTTTTGGCACACGGAGGGGCCTCGTAAAGTCTCGGCCCATTCCGAGTCCGGCGGACGAAGTTCGCCAGCCCCACGCCCCAAGGCTATAGCACACCCGTTTTTGGGGCATTTTTCCGCTGGACAAACTTGGGGCTCCGGCCTTCGGTCGCTCGTTTTTGGGCGCGGCTGTGCCCGCGGCCTATTTTTGGCACACGGAGGGGCCTCGCAAAGTCTCGGCCCATTCCGAGTCCGGCGGACGAAGTTCGCCAGCCCCACGCCCCAATGCTATAGCACACCCGTTTTTGGGGCATTTTTCCGCTGGACGAACTTGGGGCCCCGGCCTTCGGTCGCTCGTTTTTGGGCGCGGCTTTGCCCGCGGCCTATTTTTGGCACACGGAGGGGCCTCGCAAAGTCTCGGCCCATTCCGAGTCCGGCGGACGAAGTTCGCCAGCCCCACGCCCCAAGGCTATACCACACACGTTTTTGGGGCATTTTTCCGCTGGACGAACTTGGGGCCCCGGCCTTCGGTCGCTCGTTTTTGGGCGCGGCTTTGCCCGCGGCCTATTTTTGGCACACGGAGGGGCCTCGCAAAGTCTCGGCCCATTCCGAGTCCGGCTGACGAAGTTCGCCAGCCCCACGCCCCAAGGCTATAGCACACCCGTTTTTGGGGCATTTTTCCGCTGGACGAACTAGGGGCCCCGGCCTTCGGTCGCTCGTTTTTGGGCGCGGCTGTGCCCGCGGCCTATTTTTGGCACACGGAGGGGCCTCGCAAAGTCTCGGCCCATTCCGAGTCCGGCGGACGAAGTTCGCCAGCCCCACGCCCCAACGCTATAGCACACCCGTTTTTGGGGCATTTTTCCGCTGGACGAACTTGGGGCCCCGGCCTTCGGTCGCTCGTTTTTGGGCGCGGCTGTGCCCGCGGCCTATTTTTGGCACACGGAGGGGCCTCGCAAAGTCTCGGCCCATTCCGAGTCCGGCAGACAAAGTTCGCCAGCCCCACGCCGCAAGGCTATAGCACACCCGTTTTTGGGGCATTTTTCCGCTGGACGAACTTGGGGCCCCGGCCTTCGGTCACTTGTTTTTGGGCGCGGCTTTGCCCGCGGCCTATTTTTGGCACACGGAGGGGCCTCGCAAAGTCTAGGCCCATTCCGAGTCCGGTGGACGAAGTTCGCCAGCCCCACGCCCCAAGGATATAGCACACCCGTTTTTGGGGCATTTTTCCGCTGGACGAACTTGGGGCCCCGTCCTTCGGTCGCTCGTTTTTGGGCGCGGCTGTGCCCGCGGCCTATTTTTGGCACACGGAGGGGCCTCGCAAAGTCTCGGCCCATTCCGAGTCCGGCGGACGAAGTTCACCAGCCCCACGCCCCAAGGCTATAGCACACCCGTTTTTGGGGCATTTTTCCGCTGGACGAACTTGGGGCCCCGGCCTTCGGTCGCTCGTTTTTGGGCACAGCTTTGCCCGCGGCCTATTTTTGGCACACGGAGGGGCCTCACAAAGTCTCGGCCCATTCCGAGTCCGGCGGACGAAGTTCGCCAGCCCCACGCCCCAAGGCTATAGCACACCCGTTTTTGGGGCATTTTTCCGCTGGACGAACTTGGGGCCCCGGCCTTCGGTCGCTCGTTTTTGGGCGCGGCTGTGCCCGCGGCCTATTTTTGGCACACGGAGGGGCCTCGCAAAGTCTCGGCCCATTCCGAGTCCGGCGGATGAAGTTCGCCAGCCCCACGCCCCAAGGCTATAGCACACCCGTTTTTGGCGCATTTTTCCGCTGGACGAACTTGGGGCCCCGGCCTTCGGTCGCTCGTTTTTGGGCGCGGCTTTGCCCGCGGCCTATTTTTGGCACACGGAGGGGCCTCGCAAAGTCTTGGCCCATTCCGAGTCCGGCGGACGAAGTTCGCCAGCCCCACCCCCCAAGGCTATAGCACACCCGTTTTTGGGGCATTTTTCCGCTGGACGAACTTGGGGCCCCGGCCTTCGGTCGCTCGTTTTTGGGCGCGGCTGTGCCCGCGGCCTATTTTTGGCACACGGAGGGGCCTCGCAAAGTCTCGGCCCATTCTGAGTCCGGCGGACGAAGTTCGCCAGCCCCACGCCCCAAGGCTATAGCACACCCGTTTTTGGGGCATTTTTCCGCTGGACGAACTTGGGGCCCCGGCCTTCGGTCGCTCGTTTTTGGGCGCGGCTTTCCCCGCGGCCTATTTTTGGCACACGGAGGGGCCTCACAAAATCTCGGCCCATTCCGAGTCCGGCGGACGAAGTTCGCCAGCCCCACGCCCCAAGGCTATAGCACACCCGTTTTTGGGGCATTTTTCCGCTGGACGAACTTGGGGCCCCGGCCTTCGGTCGCTCGTTTTTGGGCGCGGCTGTGCCCGCGGCCTATTTTTGGCACACGGAGGGGCCTCGCAAAGTCTCGGCCCATTCCGAGTCCGGCGGACGAAGTTCGCCAGCCCCACGCCCCAAGGCTATAGCACACCCGTTTTTGGGGCATTTTTCCGCTGGACGAACTTGGGGCCCCGGCCTTCGGTCGCTCGTTTTTGGGCGCGGCTTTGCCCGCGGCCTATTTTTGGCACACGGAGGGGCCTCGCAAAGTCTCGGCCCATTCCAAGTCCGGCGGACGAAGTTCGCCAGCCCCACGCCCCAAGGCCATAGCACACCCGTTTTTGGGGCATTTTTCCGCTGGACGAACTTGGGGCCCCGGCCTTCGGTCGCTCGTTTTTGGGCGCGGCTGTGCCCGCGGCCTATTTTTGGCACACGGAGAGGCCTCGCAAAGTCTCGGCCCATTCCGAGTCCGGCGGACGAAGTTCGGCCCCCCCACGCCCCAAGGCTATAGCACACCCGTTTTTGGGGCATTTTTCCGCTGGACGAACTTGGGGCCCCGGCCTTCGGTCACTCGTTTTTGGGCGCGGCTGTGCCCACGGCCTATTTTTGGCACACGGAGGGGCCTCGCAAAGTCTCGGCCCATTCCGAGTCCGGCGGACGAAGTGCGCCGGCCCCACGCCCCAAGGCTATAGCACACCCGTTTTTGGGGCATTTTTCCGCTGGACGAACTTGGAGCCCCGGCCTTCGGTCGCTCGTTTTTGGGCGCGGCTGTGCCTGCGGCCTATTTTTGGCACACGGAGGGGCCTCGGAAAGTCTCGGCCCATTCCGAGTCCGGCGGACGAAGTTCGCCAGCCCCACGCCCCAAGGCTATAGCACACCCGTTTTTGGGGCATTTTTCCGCTGGACGAACTTGGTGCCCCGGCCTTCGGTCGCTCGTTTTTGGGCGCGGCTGTGCCCGCGGCCTATTTTTGGCACACTTAGGGGCCTCGCAAAGTCTCGGCCCATTCCGAGTCCGGCGGACGAAGTTCGCCAGCCCCACGCCCCAAGGCTATAGCACACCCGTTTTTGGGGCATTTTTCCGCTGGACGAACTTGGGGCCCCGGCCTTCGGTCGCTCGTTTTTGGGCGCGGCTTTTCCCGCGGCCTATTTTTGGCACACGGAGGGGCCTCGCAAAGTCTCGGCCCATTCCGAGTCCGGCGGACGAAGTTCGCCAGCCCCACGCCCCAAGGCTATAGCACACCCGTTTTTGGGGCATTTTTCCACTGGACGAACTTGGGGCCCCGGCCTTCGGTCGCTCGTTTTTGGGCGCGGCTTTGCCCGCGGCCTATTTTTGGCACACGGAGGGGCCTCGCAAAGTCTCGGCCCATTCCGAGTCCGGCGGACGAAGTTCGCCAGCCCCACGCCCCAAGGCTATAGCACACCCGTTTTTGGGGCATTTTTCCGCTGGACGAACTTGGGGCCCCGGCCTTCGGTCGCTCGTTTTTGGGCGCGGCTGTGCCCGCGGCCTATTTTTGGCGCACGGAGGGGCCTCGCAAAGTCTCGGCCCATTCCGAGTCCGGCGGACGAAGTTCGCCAGCCCCACGCCCCAAGGCTATAGCACACCCGTTTTTGGGGCATTTTTCCGCTGGACGAACTTGGGGCCCCGGCCTTCGGTCGCTCGTTTTTGGGCGCGGCTGTGCCCGCGGCCTATTTTTGGCGCACGGAGGGGCCTCGCAAAGTCTCGGCCCATTCCGAGACCAGCGGACGAAGTTCGCCAGCCCCACGCCCCAAGGCTATAGCACACCCGTTTTTGGGGCATTTTTCCGCTGGACGAACTTGGTGCCCCGGCCTTCGGTCGCTCGTTTTTGGGCGCGGCTGTGCCCGCGGCCTATTTTTGGCACACTGAGGGGCCTCGCAAAGTCTCGGCCCATTCCGAGTCTGGCGGACGAAGTTCGCCAGCCCCACGCCCCAAGGCTATAGCACACCCGTTTTTGGGGCATTTTTCCGCTGGACGAACTTGGGGCCCCGGCCTTCGGTCCCTCGTTTTTGGGCGCGGCTTTTCCCGCGGCCTATTTTTGGCACACGGAGGGGCCTCGCAAAGTCTCGGCCCATTCCGAGTCCGGCGGACGAAGTTCGCCAGCCCCACGCCCCAAGGCTATAGCACACCCGTTTTTGGGGCATTTTTCCGCTGGACGAACATGGGGCCCCGGCCTTCGGTCGCTCCTTTTTGGGCGCGGCTTTGCCCGCGGCCTATTTTTGGCACACGGAGGGGCCTCGCAAAGTCTCGGCCCATTCCGAGTCCGGCGGACGAAGTTCGTCAGCCCCACGCCCCAAGGCTATAGCACACCCGTTTTTGGGGCATTTTTCCGCTGGACGAACTTGGGGCCCCGGCCTTCGGTCGCTTGTTTTTGAGCGCGGCTGTGCCCGCGGCCTATTTTTGGCACACGGAGGGCCCTCGTAAAGTCTCGGCCCATTCCGAGTCCGGCGGATGAAGTTCGCCAGCCCCACGCCCCAAGGCTATAGCACACCCGTTTTTGGGGCATTTTTCCGCTGGACGAACTTGGTGCCCCGGCCTTCGGTCGCTCGTTTTTGGGCGCGGCTGTGCCCGCGGCCTATTTTTGGCACACTGAGGGGCCTCGCAAAGTCTCGGCCCATTCCGAGTCTGGCGGACGAAGTTCGCCAGCCCCACGCCCCAAGGCTATAGCACACCCGTTTTTGGGGCATTTTTCCGCTGGACGAACTTGGGGCCCCGGCCTTCGGTCCCTCGTTTTTGGGCGCGGCTTTTCCCGCGGCCTATTTTTGGCACACGGAGGGGCCTCGCAAAGTCTCGGCCCATTCCGAGTCCAGCGGACGAAGTTCGCCAGCCCCACGCCCCAAGGCTATAGCACACCCGTTTTTGGGGCATTTTTCCGCTGGACGAACTTGGGGCCCCGGCCTTCAGTCGCTCGTTTTTGGGCGCGGCTGTGTCCGCGGCCTATTCTTGGCACACGGAGGGGCCTCGCAAAGTCTCGGCCCATTCCGAGTCCGGCGGACGAAGTTCGCCAGCCCCACGCCCCAAGGCTATAGCACACCCGTTTTTGGGGCATTTTTCCGCTGGACGAACTTGGGGCCCCGGCCTTCGGTCGCTCGTTTTTGGGCGCGGCTGTGCCCGCGGCCTATTTTTGGCACACGGAGGGGCCTCGCAAAGTCTCGGCCCATTCCGAGTCCGGCGGACGAAGTTCGCCAGCCCCACGCCCCAAGGCTATAGCACACCCGTTTTTGGGGCATTTTTCCGCTGGACGAACTTGGGGCCCCGGCCTTCGGTCTCTTGTTTTTGGCCGCGGCTGTGCCCGCGGCCTATTTTTGGCACACGGAGGGGCCTCGCAAAGTCTCGGCCCATTCCGAGTCCGGCGGACGAAGTTCGCCAGCCCCACGCCCCAAGGCTATAGCACACCCATTTTTGGGGCATTTTTCCGCTGGACGAACTTGGGGCCCCGGCCTTCGGTGGCTCGTTTTTGGGCGCGGCTTTGCCCGCGGCCTATTTTTGGCACACGGAGGGGCCTCGCAAAGTCTCGGCCCATTCCGAGTCCGGCGGACGAAGTTCGCCAGCCCCACGCCCCAAGGCTATAGCACACCCGTTTTTGGGGCATTTTTCCGCTGGACGAACTTGGGGCCCCGGCCTTCGGTCGCTCGTTTTTGGGTGCGGCTTCGTCCGCGGCCTATTTTTTCCACACAGAGGGGCCTCGCAAAGTCTCGGCCCATTCCGAGTCCGGCGGACGAAGTTCGCCAGCCCCACGCCCCAAGACTATAGCACACCCTTTTTTGGGGCATTTTTCCGCTGGACGAACTTGGGGCCCCGGCCTTCGGTCGCTCGTTTTTGGGCGCGGCTGTGCCTGCGGCCTATTTTTGGTACACGGAGGGGCCTCGCAAAGTCTCGGCCCATTCCGAGTCCGGCGGACGAAGTTTGCCAGCCCCACGCCCCAAGGCTATAGCACACCCGTTTTTGGGGCATTTTTCCGCTGGACGAACTTGGGGCCCCGGCCTTCGGTTGCTCGTTTTTGGGCGCGGCTGTGCCCGCGGCCTATTTTTGGCACACGGAGGGGCCTCGTAAAGTCTCGGCCCATTCCGAGTCCGGCGGACGAAGTTCGCCAGCCCCTCGCCCCAAGGCTATAGCACACCCGTTTTTGGGGCATTTTTCCGCTGGACGAACTTGGGGCCCCGGCCTTCGGTCGCTCGTTTTTGGGCGCGGCTGTGCCCGCGGCCTATTTTTGGCACACGGAGGGGCCTCGCAAAGTCTCGGCCCATTCCGAGTCCGGCGGACGAAGTTCGCCAGCCCCACGCCCCAAGGCTATAGCACACCCGTTTTTGGGGCATTTTTCCGCTGGACGAACTTGGGCCCCAGGCCTTCGGTCGCTCATTTTTGGACGCGGCTGTGCCCGCGGCCTATTTTTCGCACACGGAGGGGCCTCGCAAAGTCTCGGCCCATTCCGAGTCCGGCGGACGAAGTTCGCCAGCCCCACGCCCCAAGGCTATAGCACACCCGTTTTTGGGGCATTTTTCCGCTGGACGAACTTGGGGCCCCGGCCTTCGGTCGCTCGTTTTTGGGCGCGGCTGTGCCCGCGGCCTATTTATGGCACACGGAGGGGCCTAGCAAAGTCTCGGCCCATTCCAAGCCCGGCGGACGAAGTTCGCCAGCCCCACGCCCCAAGGCTATAGCACACCCGTTTTTGGGGCATTTTTCCGCTGGACGAACTTGGGGCCCCGGCCTTCGGTCGCTCGTTTTTGGGCGCGGTTGTGCCCGCGGCCTATTTTTGGCACACGGAGGGGCCTCGCAAAGTCTCGGCCCATTCCGAGTCCGGCGGACGAAGTTCGCCAGCCCCACGCCCCAAGGCTATAGCACACCCGTTTTTGGGGCATTTTTCCGCTGGACGAACTTGGGCCCCAGGCCTTCGGTCGCTCGTTTTTGGACGCGGCTGTGCCCGCGGCCTATTTTTCGCACACGGAGGGGCCTCGCAAAGTCTCGGCCCATTCCGAGTCCGGCGGACGAAGTTCGCCAGCCCCACGCCCCAAGGCTATAGCACACCCGTTTTTGGGGCATTTTTCCGCTGGACGAACTTGGGGCCCCGGCCTTCGGTCGCTCGTTTTTGGGCGCGGCTTTGCCCGCGGCCTATTTTTGGCACACGGAGGGGCCTCGCAAAGTCTCGGCCCATTCCGAGTCCGGCGGACGAACTTCGCCAGCCCCACGCCCCAAGGCTATAGCACACCCGTTTTTGGGGCATTTTTCCGCTGGACGAACTTGGGGCCCCGGCCTTCGGTCGCTCGTTTTTGGCCGCGGCTTTGCCCGCGGCCTATTTTTGGCACACGGAGGGGCCTGGCAAAGTCTCGGCCCATTCCGAGTCCGGCGGACGAAGTTCGCCAGTCCCACGCCCCAAGGCTATAGCACACCCGTTTTTGGGGCATTTTTCCGCTGGACGAACTTGGGGCCCTGGCCTTCGGTCGCTCGTTTTTGGGCGCGGCTGTGCCCGCGGCCTATTTTTGGTACACGGAGGGGCCTCGCAAAGTCTCGGCCCATTCCGAGTCCGGCGGACGAAGTTCGCCAGCCCCACGCCCCAAGGCTATAGCACACCCGTTTTTGGGGCATTTTTCCGCTGGACGAACTTGGGGCCCCGGCCTTCGGTCACTCATTTTTCGGCGCGGCTGTGCCCGCGGCCTATTTTTGGCACACGGAGGGGCCTCGCAAAGTCTCGGCCCATTCCGAGTCCGGCGGACGAAGTTCGCCAGCCCCACGCCCCAAGGCTATAGCACACCCGTTTTTGGGGCATTTTTCCGCTGGACGAACTTGGGGCCCCGGCCTTCGGTCGCTCGTTTTTGGGCGCGGCTTTGCCCGCGGCCTATTTTCGGCACACGGAGGGGCCTCGCAAAGTCTCGGCCCATTCCGAGTCCGGCGGACGAAGTTCGCCAGCCCCACGCCCCAAGGCTATAGCACACCCGTTTTTGGGGCATTTTTCCGCTGGACGAACTTGGGGCCCCGGCCTTCGGTCGCTCGTTTTTGGGCGCGGCTTTGCCCGCGGCCTATTTTTGGCACACGGAGGGGCCTCGCAAAGTCTCGGCCCATTCCGAGTCCGGCGGACGAAGTTCGCCAGCCCCACGCCCAAAGGCTATAGCACACCCGTTTTTGGGGCATTTTTCCGCTGGACGAACTTGGGGCCCCGGCCTTCGGTCGCTCGTTTTTGGGCGCGGCTGTGCCCGCGGCCTATTTTTGGCACACGGAGGGGCCTGGCAAAGTCTCGGCCCATTCCGAGTCCGGCGGATGAAGTTCCCCAGCCCCACGCCCCAAGGCTATAGCACACCCGTTTTTGGGGCATTTTTCCGCAGGACGAACTTGGGGCCCCGGCTTTCGGTCGCTCGTTTTTGGACGCGGCTTTGCCCGCGGCCTAGTTTTGGCACACGGAGGGGCCTCGCAAAGTCTCGGCCCATTCCGAGTCCGGCGGACGAAGTTCGCCAGCCCCACGCCCCAAGGCTATAGCACACCCGTTTTTGGGGCATTTTTCCGCTGGACGAACTTGGGGCCCCGGCCTTCGGTCGCTCGTTTTTGGGCGCGGCTGTGCCCGCGGCCTATTTTTGGCACACGGAGGGGCCTCGCAAAGTCTCGGCCCATTCCGAGTCCGGCGGACGAAGTTCGCCAGCCCCACGCCCCAAGGCTATAGCACACCCGTTTTTGGGGCATTTTTCCGCTGGACGAACTTGGGGCCCCGGCCTTCGGTCGCTCGTTTTTGGGCGCGGCTTTGCCCGCGGCCTATTTTTGGCACACGGAGGGGCCTCGCAAAGTCTCGCCCCATTCCAAGTCCGGCGGACGAAGTTCGCCAGCCCCACGCCCCAAGGCTATAGCACACCCGTTTTTGGGGCATTTTTCCGCTGGACGAACTTGGGGCCCCGGCCTTCGGTCGCTCGTTTTTGGGCGCGGCTGTGCCCGCGGCCTATTTTTGGCACACGGAGGGGCCTCGCAAAGTCTCGGCCCATTCCGAGTCCGGCGGACGAAGTTCGCCAGCCCCACGCCCCAAGGCCATAGCACACCCGTTTTTGGGGCATTTTTCCGATGGACGAACTTGGGGCCCCGGCCTTCGGTCGCTCGTTTTTGGGCGCGGCTGTGCCCGCGGCCTATTTCTGGCACACGGAGGGGCCTCGCAAAGTCTCGGCCCATTCCCAGTCCGGCGGACGAAGTTCGCCAGCCCCACGCCCCAAGGCTATAGCACACCCGTTTTTGGGGCATTTTTCCGCTGGACGAACTTGGGGCCCGGGCCTTCGGTCGCTCGTTTTTGGGCGCGGCTGTGCCCGCGGCCTATTTTTGGCACACGGAGGGGCCTCGCAAAGTCTCGGCCCATTCCAAGTCCGGCGGACGAAGTTCGCCAGCCCCACGCCCCAAGGCTATAGCACACCCGTTTTTGGGGCATTTTTCCGCTGGACGAACTTGGGGCCCCGGCCTTCGGTCACTCGTTTTTGGGCGCGGCTTTGCCCGCGGCCTATTTTTGCCACACGGAGGGGCCTCGCAAAGTCTCGGCCCATTCCGAGTCCGGCGGACGAAGTTCGCCAGCCCCACGCCCCAAGGCTATAGCACACCCGTTTTTGGGGCATTTTTCCGCTGGACGAACTTGGGGCCCCGGCCTTCGGTCGCTCGTTTTTGGGCGCGGCGGTGCCCGCGGCCTATTTTTGGCATACGGAGGGGCCTCGCAAAGTCTCGGCCCATTCCGAGTCCGGCGGACGAAGTTCGCCAGCCCCACGCCCCAAGGCTATAGCACACCCGTTTTTGGGGCATTTTTCCGCTGGACGAACTTGGGGCCCCGGCCTTCGGCAGCTCGTTTTTGGGCGCGGCTTTGCCCGCGGCCTATTTTTGGCACACGGAGGGGCCTCGCAAAGTCTCGGCCCATTCCGAGTCCGGCGGACGAAGTTCGCCAGCCCTACGCCCCAAGGCTATAGCACACCCGTTTTTGGGGCATTTTTCCGCTGGACGAACTTGGGGCCCCGGCCTTCGGTCGCTCGTTTTTGGGCGCGGCTGTGCCCGCGGCCTATTTTTGGCACACGGAGGGGCCTCGCAAAGTCTCGGCCCTTTCCGAGTCCGGCGGACGAAGTTCCCCAGCCCCACGCCCCAAGGCTATAGCACACCCGTTTTTGGGGCATTTTTCCGCTGGACGAACTTGGGGCCCCGGCCTTCGGCAGCTCGTTTTTGGGCGCGGCTTTGCCCGCGGCCTATTTTTGGCACACGGAGGGGCCTCGCAAAGTCTCGGCCCATTCCGAGTCCGGCGGACGAAGTTCGCCAGCCCCACGCCCCAAGGCTATAGCACACCCGTTTTTGGGGCATTTTTCCGCTGGACGAACTTGGGGCCCCGGCCTTCGGTCGCTCGTTTTTGGGCGCGGCTTTGCCCGCGGCCTATTTTTGGCACACGGAGGGGCCTCGCAAAGTCTCGGCCCATTCCGAGTCCGGCGGACGAAGTTCGCCAGCCCCACGCCCCAAGGCTATAGCACACCCGTTTTTGGGGCATTTTTCCGCTGGACGAACTTGGGGCCCCGGCCTTCGGTCGCTCGTTTTTGGGCGCGGATTTTCCCGCGGCCTATTTTTGGCACACAGAGGGGCCTCGCAAAGTCTCGGCCCATTCCGAGTCCGGCGGACGAAGTTCGCCAGCCCCACGCCCCAAGGCTATAGCACACCCGTTTTTGGGGCATTTTTCCGCTGGACGAACTTGGGGCCCCGGACTTCGGTCGCTCGTTTTTGGGCGCGGCTGTGCCCGCGGCCTATTTTTGGCACACGGAGGGGCCTCACAAATTCTCGGCCCATTCCGAGTCCGGCGGACGAAGTTCGCCAGCCCCACGCCCCAAGGCTATAGCACACCCATTTTTGGGGCATTTTTCCGCTGGACGAACTTGGGGCCCCGGCCTTCGGTCGCTCGTTTTTGGGCGAGGCTTTGCCCGCGGCCTATTTTTGGCACACGGAGGGGCCTCGCAAAGTCTCGGCCCATTCCGAGTCCGGCGGACGAAGTTCGCCAGCCCCACGCCCCAAGGCTATGGCACACCCATTTTTGGGGCATTTTTCCGCTGGACGAACTTGGGGCCCTGGCCTTCGGTCGCTCGTTTTTGGGCGCGGCTGTGCCCGCGGCCTATTTTTGGCACACGGAGGGGCCTCGCAAAGTCTCGGCCCATTCCAAGTCCGGCGGACGAAGTTCGCCAGCCCCACGCCCCAAGGCTATAGCACACCCGTTTTTGGGGCATTTTTCCGCTGGACGAACTTGGGGCCCCGGCCTTCGGTCGCTCGTTTTTGGGCGCGGCTTTGCCCGCGGCCTATTTTTGGCACACGGAGGGGCCTCGCAAAGTCTCGGCCCATTCCGAGTCCGGCGGACGAAGTTCGCCAGCCCCACGCCCCAAGGCTATAGCACACCCGTTTTTGGGGCATTTTTCCGCAGGACGAACTTGGGGCCCCGGCCTTCGGTCGCTCGTTTTTGGACGCGGCTTTGCCCGCGGCCTAGTTTTGGCACACGGAGGGGCCTCGCAAAGTCTCGGCCCATTCCGAGTCCGGCGGACGAAGATCGCCAGCCCCACGCCCCAAGGCTATAGCACACCCGTTTTTGGGGCATTTTTCCGCTGGACGAACTTGGGGCCCCGGCCTTCGGTGGCTCGTTTTTGGACGCGGCTGTGCCCGCGGCCTATTTTTGGCACACGGAGGGGCCTCGCAAAGTCTCGGCCCATTGCGAGTCCGGCGGACGAAGTTCGCCAGCCCCACGCCCCAAGGCTATAGGACACCCGTTTTTGGGGCATTTTTCCGCTGGACGAACTTGGGGCCCCGGCCTTCGGTCGCTCGTTTTTGGGCGCGGCTTTGCCCGCGGCCTATTTTTGGCACACGGAGGGGCCTTGGAAAGTCTCGGCCCATTCCGAGTCCGGCGGACGAAGTTCGCCAGCCCCACGCCCCAAGGCTATAGCACACCCGTTTTTGGGGCATTTTTCCGCTGGACGAACTTGGGGCCCCGGCCTTCGGTCGCTCGTTTTTGGGCGCGGCTTTGCCCGCGGCCTATTTTTGGCACACGGAGGGGCCTCGCAAAGTCTCGGCCCATTCTGAGTCCGGCGGACGAAGTTCGCCAGCCCCACGCCCCAAGGCTATAGCACACCCGTTTTTGGGGCATTTTTCCGCTGGACGAACTTGGGGCCCCGGCCTTCGGTCGCTCGTTTTTGGGCGCGGCTGTGCCCGCGGCCTATTTTTGGCACACGGAGGGGCCTCGCAAAGTCTCGGCCCATTCCGAGTCCGGCGGACGAAGTTCGCCCGCCCCACGCCCCAAGGCTATAGCACACCCGTTTTAGGGGCATTTTTCCGCTGGACGAACTTGGGGCCCCGGCCTTCGGTCGCTCGTTTTTGGCAGCGGCTTTGCCCGCGGCCTATTTTTGGCACACGGAGGGGCCTCGCAAAGTCTCGGCCCATTCCGAGTCCGGCGGACGAAGTTCGCCCGCCCCACGCCCCAAGGCTATAGCACACCCGTTTTTGGGGCATTTTTCCGCTGGACGAACTTGGGGCCCCGGCCTTCGGTCGCTCGTTTTTGGGCGCGGCTTTGCCCGCGGACTATTTTTGGCACACGGAGGGGCCTCGCAAAGTCTCGGCCCATTCTGAGTCCGGCGGACGAAGTTCGCCAGCCCCACGCCCCAAGGCTATAGCACACCCGTTTTTGGGGCATTTTTCCGCTGGACGAACTTGGGGCCCCGACCTTCGGTCGCTCGTTTTTGGGCGCGGCTGTGCCCGCGGCCTATTTTTGGCACACGGAGGGGCCTCGCAAAGTCTCGGCCCATTCCGAGTCCGGCGGACGAAGTTCGCCAGCCCCACGCCCCAAGGCTATAGCACACCCGTTTTTGGGGCATTTTTCCGCTGGACGAACTTGGGGCCCCGGCCTTCGGTCGCTCGCTTTTGGGCGCGGCTGTGCCCGCGGCCTATTTTGGCACACGGAGGGGCCTCGCAAAGTCTCGGCCCATTCCGAGTCCGGCGGACGAAGTTCGCCAGCCCCACGCCCCAAGGCTATAGCACACCCGTTTTTGGGGCATTTTTCCGCTGGACGAACTTGGGGCCCCGGCCTTCGGTCGCTCGTTTTTGGGCGCGGCTTTGCCCGCGGCCTATTTTTGCCACACGGAGGGGCCTCGCAAAGTCTCGGCCCATTCCGAGTCCGGCGGACGAAGTTCGCCAGCCCCACGCCCCATGGCTATAGCACACCCGTTTTTGGGGCATTTTTCCGCTGGACGAACTTGGGGCCCCGGCCTTCGGTCGCTCGTTTTTGGGCGCTGCTTTGCCCGCGGCCTATTTTTGCCACACGGAGGGGCCTCGCAAAGTCTCGGCCCATTCCGAGTCCGGCGGACGAAGTTCGCCAGCCCCACGCCCCATGGCTATAGCACACCCGTTTTTGGGGCATTTTTCCGCTGGACGAACTTGGGGCCCCGGCCTTCGGTCGCTCGTTTTTGGTCGCGGCTTTGCCCGCGGCCTATTTTTGGCACACGGAGGGGCCTCGCAAAGTCTCGGCCCATTCCGAGTCCGGCGGATGAAGTTCGCCAGCCCCACGCCCCAAGGCTATAGCACACCCGTTTTTGGGGCATTTTTCCGCTGGACGAACTTGGGGCCCCGGCCTTCGGTCGCTCGTTTTTGGGCGCGGCTGTGCCCGCGGCCTATTTTTGGCACACGGAGGGGCCTCGCAAAGTCTCGGCCCATTCCGAGTCCGGCGGACGAAGTTCGCCAGCCCCACGCCCCAAGGGTATAGCACACCCGTTTTTGGGGCATTTTTCCGCTGGACGAACTTGGGGCCCCGGCCTTCGGTCGCTCGTTTTTGGGCGCGGCTGTGCCCGCGGCCTATTTTTGGTACACGGAGGGGCCTCGCAAAGTCTCGGCCCATTCCGAGTCCGGCGGACGAAGTTCGCCCGCCCCACGCCCCAAGGCTATAGCACACCCGTTTTTGGGGCATTTTTCCGCTGGACGAACTTGGGGCCCCGGCCTTCGGTCGCTCGTTTTTGGGCGCGGCTTTGCCCGCGGCCTATTTTTGGCACACGGAGGGGCCTCGCAAAGTCTCGGCCCATTCCGAGTCCGGCGGACGAAGTTCGCCAGCCCCACGCCCCAAGGCTATAGCACACCCGTTTTTGGGGCATTTTTCCGCTGGACGAACTTGGGGCCCCGGCCTTCGGTCGCTCGTTTTTGGGCGCGGCTTTACCCGCGGCCTATTTTTGCCACACGGAGGGGCCTCGCAAAGTCTCGGCCCATTCCGAGTCCGGCGGACGAAGTTCGCCAGCCCCACGCCCCAAGGCTATAGCACACCCGTTTTTGGGGCATTTTTCCGCTGGACGAACTTGGGGCCCCGGCCTTCGGTCGCTCGTTTTTGGGCACGGCTGTGCCCGCGGCCTATTTTTGGCACACGGAGGGGCCTCGCAAAGTCTCGGCCCATTCCGAGTCCGGCGGACAGAGTTCGCCAGCCCCACGCCCCAAGGCTATAGCACACCCGTTTTTGGGGCATTTTTCCGCTGGACGAACTTGGGGCCCCGGCCTTCGGTCGCTCGTTTTTGGGCGCGGCTTTGCCCGCGGCCTATTTTTGGCACACGGAGGGGCCTCGCAAAGTCTCGGCCCATTCCGAGTCCGGCGGACGAAGTTCGCCAGCCCCACGCCCCAAGGCTATAGCACACCCGTTTTTGGGGCATTTCTCCGCTGGACGAACTTGGGGCCCCGGCCTTCGGTCGCTCGTTTTTGGGCGCGGCTGTGCCCGCGGCCTATTTTTGGCACACGGAGGGTCCTCGCAAAGTCTCGGCCCATTCCGAGTCCGGCGGACGAAGTTCGCCAGCCCCACGCCCCAAGGGTATAGCACACCCGTTTTTGGGGCATTTTTCCGCTGGACGAACTTGGGGCCCCGGCCTTCGGTCGCTCGTTTTTGGGCGCGGCTGTGCCCGCGGCCTATTTTTGGCACACGGAGGGGCCTCGCAAAGTCTCGGCCCATTCCGAGTCCGGCGGACGAAGTTCGCCCGCCCCACGCCCCAAGGCTATAGCACACCCGTTTTTGGGGCATTTTTCCGCTGGACGAACTTGGGGCCCCGGCCTTCGGTCGCTCGTTTTTGGGCGCGGCTTTGCCCGCGGCCTATTTTTGGCACACGGAGGGGCCTCGCAAAGTCTCGGCCCATTCCGAGTCCGGCGGACGAAGTTCGCCAGCCCCACGCCCCAAGGCTATAGCACACCCGTTTTTGGGGCATTTTTCCGCTGGACGAACTTGGGGCCCCGGCCTTCGGTCGCTCGTTTTTGGGCGCGGCTGTGCCCGCGGCCTATTTTTGGCACATGGAGGGGCCTCGCAAAGTCTCAGCCCATTCCGAGTCCGGCGGACGAAGTTCGCCAGCCCCACGCCCCAAGGCTATAGCACACCCGTTTTTGGGGCATTTTTCCGCTGGACGAACTTGGGGCCCCGGCCTTCGGTCGCTCGTTTTTGGGCGCGGCTTTGCCCGCGGCCTATTTTTGCCACACGGAGGGGCCTCGCAAAGTCTCGGCCCATTCCGAGTCCGGCGGACGAAGTTCGCCAGCCCCACGCCCCAAGGCTATAGCACACCCGTTTTTGGGGCATTTTTCCGCTGGACGAACTTGGGGCCCCGGCCTTCGGTCGCTCGTTTCTGGGCGCGGCTTTGCCCGCGGCCTATTTTTGGCACACGGAGGGGCCTCGCAAAGTCTCGGCCCATTCCGAGTCCGGCGGACGAAGTTCGCCAGCCCCACTCCCCAAGGCTATAGCACACCCGTTTTTGGGGCATTTTTCCGCTGGACGAACTTGGGGCCCCGGCCTTCGGTCGCTCGTTTTTGGGCGCGGCTTTGCCCGTGGCCTATTTTTGGCACACGGAGGGGCCTCGCAAAGTCTCGGCCCATTCCGAGTCCGGCGGGCGAAGTTCGCCAGCCCCACGCCCCAAGGCTATAGCACACCCGTTTTTGGGGCATTTTTCCGCTGGACGAACTTGGGGCCCCGGCCTTCGGTCGCTCGTTTTTGGGCGCGGCTTTGCCCGCGGCCTATTTTTGGCACACGGAGGGGCCTCGCAAAGTCTCGGCCCATTCCGAGTCCTGCGGACGAAGTTCGCCAGCCCCACGCCCCAAGGCTATAGCACACCCGTTTTTCGGGCATTTTTCCGCTGGACGAACTTGGGGCCCCGGCCTTCGGTCGCTCGTTTTTGGGCGCGGCTGTGCCCGCGGCCTATTTTTGGCACACGGAGGGGCCTCGCAAAGTCTCGGCCCATTCCGAGTCCGGCGGACGAAGTTCGCCAGCCCCACGCCCCAAGGCTATAGCACACCCGTTTTTGGGGCATTTTTCCGCTGGACGAACTTGGGGCCCCGGCCTTCGGTCGCTCGTTTTTGGGCGCGGCTTTGCCCGCGGCCTATTTTTGGCACACGGAGGGGCCTCGCAAAGTCTCGGCCCATTCCGAGTCCGGCGGATGAAGTTCGCCAGCCCCACGCCCCAAGGCTATAGCACACCCGTTTTTGGGGCATTTTTCCGCTGGACGAACTTGGGGCCCCGGCCTTCGGCCGCTCGTTTTTGGGCGCGGCTGTGCCCGCGGCCTATTTTTAGCACACGGAGGGGCCTCGCAAAGTCTCGGCCCATTCCGAGTCCGGCGGACGAAGTTCGCCAGCCCCACGCCCCAAGGCTATAGCACACCCGTTTTTGGGGCATTTTTCCGCTGGACGAACTTGGGGCCCCGGCCTTCGGTCGCTCGTTTTTGGGCGCGGCCTTACCCGCGGCCTATTTTTGCCACACGGAGGGGCCTCGCAAAGTCTCGGCCCATTCCGAGTCCGGCGGATGAAGTTCGCCAGCCCCACGCCCCAAGGCTATAGCACACCCGTTTTTGGGGCATTTTTCCGCTGGACGAACTTGCGGCCCCGGCCTTCGGTCGCTCGTTTTTGGGCGCGGCTTTGCCCGCGGCCTATTTTTGCCACACGGAGGGGCCTCGCAAAGTCTCGGCCCATTCCGAGTCCGGCGGACGAAGTTCGCCAGCCCCACGCCCCAAGGCTATAGCACACCCGTTTTTGGGGCATTTTTCCGCTGGACGAACTTGGGGCCCCGGCCTTCGGTCGCTCGTTTTTGGGCGCGGCTTTGCCCGCGGCCTATTTTTGGCACACGGAGGGGCCTCGCAAAGTCTCGGCCCATTCCGAGTCCAGCGGACGAAGTTCGCCAGCCCCACTCCCCAAGGCTATAGCACACCCGTTTTTGGGGCATTTTTCCGCTGGACGAACTTGGGGCCCCGGCCTTCGGTCGCTCGTTTTTGGGCGCGGCTTTGCCCGTGGCATATTTTTGGCACACGGAGGGGCCTCGCAAAGTCTCGGCCCATTCCGAGTCCGGCGGACGAAGTTCGCCAGCCCCACGCCCCAAGGCTATAGCACACCCGTTTTTGGGGCATTTTTCCGCTGGACGAACTTGGGGCCCCGGCCTTCGGTCGCTCGTTTTTGGGCGCGGCCTTACCCGCGGCCTATTTTTGCCACACGGAGGGGCCTCACAAAGTCTCGGCCCATTCCGAGTCCGGCGGACGAAGTTCGCCAGCGCCACGCCCCAAGGCTATAGCACACCCGTTTTTGGGGCATTTTTCCGCTGGACGAACTTGGGGCCCCGGCCTTCGGTCGCTCGTTTTTGGGCGCGGCTTTGCCCGCGGCCTATTTTTGGCACACGGAGGGGCCTCGCAAAGTCTCGGCCCATTCCGAGTCCGGCGGACGAAGTTCGCCAGCCCCACGCCCCAAGGCTATAGCACACCCATTTTTGGGGCATTTTTCCGCTGGACGAACTTGGGGCCCCGGCCTTCGGTCGCTCGTTTTTGGGCGCGGCTGTGCCCGCGGCCTATTTTTGGCACACGGAGGGGCCTCGCAAAGTCTCGGCCCATTCCGAGTCCAGCGGACGAAGTTCGCCAGCCCCACTCCCCAAGGCTATAGCACACCCGTTTTTGGGGCATTTTTCCGCTGGACGAACTTGGGGCCCCGGCCTTCGGTCGCTCGTTTTTGGGCGCGGCTTTGCCCGTGGCCTATTTTTGGCACACGGAGGGGCCTCGCAAAGTCTCGGCCCATTCCGAGTCCGGCGGACGAAGTTCGCCAGCCCCACGCCCCAAGGCTATAGCACACCCGTTTTTGGGGCATTTTTCCGCTGGACGAACTTGGGGCCCCGGCTTTCGGTCGCTCGTTTTTGGGCGCGGCTGTGCCCGCGGCCTATTTTGGCACACGGAGGGGCCTCGCAAAGTCTCGGCCCATTCCGAGTCCGGCGGACGAAGTTCGCCAGCCCCACGCCCCAAGGCTATAGCACACCCGTTTTTGGGGCATTTTTCCGCTGGACGAACTTGGGGCCCCGGCCTTCGGTCGCTCGTTTTTGGGCGCGGCTTTGCCCGCGGCCTATTTTTGCCACACGGAGGGGCCTCGCAAAGTCTCGGCCCATTCCGAGTCCGGCGGACGAAGTTCGCCAGCCCCACGCCCCAAGGCTATAGCACACCCGTTTTTGGGGCATTTTTCCGCTGGACGAACTTGGGGCCCCGGCCTTCGGTCGCTCGTTTTTGGGCGCGGCTTTGCCCGCGGCCTATTTTTGGCACACGGAGGGGCCTCGCAAAGTCTCGGCCCATTCCGAGTCCGGCGGAAGAAGTTCGCCAGCCCCACGCCCCAAGGCTATAGCACACCCGTTTTTGGGGCATTTCTCCGCTGGACGAACTTGGGGCCCCGGCCTTCGGTCGCTCGTTTTTGGGCACGGCTGTGCCCGCGGCCTATTTTTGGCACACGGAGGGGCCTCGCAAAGTCTCGGCCCATTCCGAGTCCGGCGGACGAAGTTCGCCAGCCCCACGCCCCAAGGCTATAGCACACCCGTTTTTGGGGCATTTTTCCGCTGGACGAACTTGGGGCCCCGGCTTTCGGTCGCTCGTTTTTGGGCGCGGCTGTGCCCGCGGCCTATTTTGGCACACGGAGGGGCCTCGCAAAGTCTCGGCCCATTCCGAGTCCGGCGGACGAAGTTCGCCAGCCCCACGCCCCAAGGCTATAGCACACCCGTTTTTGGGGCATTTTTCCGCTGGACGAACTTGGGGCCCCGGCCTTCGGTCGCTCGTTTTTGGGCGCGGCTTTGCCCGCGGCCTATTTTTGCCACACGGAGGGGCCTCGCAAAGTCTCGGCCCATTCCGAGTCCGGCGGACGAAGTTCGCCAGCCCCACGCCCCAAGGCTATAGCACACCCGTTTTTGGGGCATTTTTCCGCTGGACGAACTTGGGGCCCCGGCCTTCGGTCGCTCGTTTTTGGGCGCGGCTTTGCCCGCGGCCTATTTTTGGCACACGGAGGGGCCTCGCAAAGTCTCGGCCCATTCCGAGTCCGGCGGAAGAAGTTCGCCAGCCCCACGCCCCAAGGCTATAGCACACCCGTTTTTGGGGCATTTCTCCGCTGGACGAACTTGGGGCCCCGGCCTTCGGTCGCTCGTTTTTGGGCGCGGCTGTGCCCGCGGCCTATTTTTGGCACACGGAGGGGCCTCGCAAAGTCTCGGCCCATTCCGAGTCCGGCGGACGAAGTTCGCCAGCCCCACGCCCCAAGGCTATAGCACACCCGTTTTTGGGGCATTTTTCCGCTGGACGAACTTGGGGCCCCGGCCTTCGGCCGCTCGTTTTTGGGCGCGGCTTTGCCCGCGGCCTATTTTTGGCACACGGAGGGGCCTCGCAAAGTCTCGGCCCATTCCGAGTCCTGCGGACGAAGTTCGCCAGCCCCACGCCCCAAGGCTATAGCACACCCGTTTTTCGGGCATTTTTCCGCTGGACGAACTTGGGGCCCCGGCCTTCGGTCGCTCGTTTTTGGGCGCGGCTGTGCCCGCGGCCTATTTTTGGCACACGGAGGGGCCTCGCAAAGTCTCGGCCCATTCCGAGTCCGGCGGACGAAGTTCGCCAGCCCCACGCCCCAAGGCTATAGCACACCCGTTTTTGGGGCATTTTTCCGCTGGACGAACTTGGGGCCCCGGCCTTCGGTCGCTCGTTTTTGGGCGCGGCTTTGCCCGCGGCCTATTTTTGGCACACGGAGGGGCCTCGCAAAGTCTCGGCCCATTCCGAGTCCGGCGGACGAAGTTCGCCAGCCCCACGCCCCAAGGCTATAGCACACCCGTTTTTGGGGCATTTTTCCGCTGGACGAACTTGGGGCCCCGGCCTTCGGTCGCTCGTTTTTGGGCGCGGCTTTGCCCGCGGCCTATTTTTGGCACACGGAGGGGCCTCGCAAAGTCTCGGCCCATTCCGAGTCCGGCGGACGAAGTTCGCCAGCCCCACGCCCCAAGGCTATAGCACACCCGTTTTTGGGGCATTTTTCCGCTGGACGAACTTGGGGCCCCGGCCTTCGGTCGCTCGTTTTTGGGCGCGGCTGTGCCCGCGGCCTATTTTTAGCACACGGAGGGGCCTCGCAAAGTCTCGGCCCATTCCGAGTCCGGCGGACGAAGTTCGCCAGCCCCACGCCCCAAGGCTATAGCACACCCGTTTTTGGGGCATTTTTCCGCTGGACGAACTTGGGGCCCCGGCCTTCGGTCGCTCGTTTTTGGGCACGGCTGTGCCCGCGGCCTATTTTTGGCACATGGAGGGGCCTCGCAAAGTCTCGGCCCATTCCGAGTCCGGCGGACGAAGTTCGCCAGCCCCACGCCCGAAGGCTATAGCACACCCGTTTTTGGGGCATTTTTCCGCTGGACGAACTTGGGGCCCCGGCCTTCGGTCGCTCGTTTTTGGGCGCGGCTTTGACCGCGGCCTATTTTTGGCACACGGAGGGGCCTCGCAAAGTCTCGGCCCATTCCGAGTCCGGCGGACGAAGTTCGCCAGCCCCACGCCCCAAGGCTATAGCACACCCGTTTTTGGGGCATTTTTCCGCTGGACGAACTTGGGGCCCCGGCCTTCGGTCGCTCGTTTTTGGGCGCGGCTTTGCCCGCGGCCTATTTTTGGCACACGGAGGGGCCTCGCAAAGTCTCGGCCCATTCCGAGTCCAGCAGACGAAGTTCGCCAGCCCCACTCCCCAAGGCTATAGCACACCCGTTTTTGGGGCATTTTTCCGCTGGACGAACTTGGGGCCCCGGCCTTCGGTCGCTCGTTTTTGGGCGCGGCTTTGCCCGTGGCCTATTTTTGGCACACGGAGGGGCCTCGCAAAGTCTCGGCCCATTCCGAGTCCGGCGGACGAAGTTCGCCAGCCCCACGCCCCAAGGCTATAGCACACCCGTTTTTGGGGCATTTTTCTGCTGGACGAACTTGGGGCCCCGGCCTTCGGTCGCTCGTTTTTGGGCGCGGCTGTGCCCGCGGCCTATTTTTGGCACGCGGAGGGGCCTCGCAAAGTCTCGGCCCATTCTGAGTCCGGCGGACGAAGTTCGCCAGCCCCACGCCCCAAGGCTATAGCGCACCCGTTTTTGGGGCATTTTTCCGCTGGACGAACTTGTGGCCCCGGCCTTCGGTCGCTCGTTTTTTGGCGCGGCTTTGCCCGCGGCCTATTTTTGGCACACGGAGGGGCCTCGCAAAGTCTCGGCCCATTCCGAGTCCGGCGGACGAAGTTCGCCAGCCTCACGCCCCAAGGCTATAGCACACCCATTTTTGGGGCATTTTTCCGCTGGACGAACTTGGGGCCCCGGCCTTCGGTCGCTCGTTTTTGGGCGCGGCTTTGCCCGCGGCCTATTTTTGGCACACGGAGGGGCCTCGCAAAGTCTCGGCCCATTCCGAGTCCGGCGGACGAAGTTCGCCAGCCCCACGCCCCAAGGCTATAGCACACCCGTTTTTGGGGCATTTTTCCGCTCGACGAACTTGGGGCCCCGGCCTTCGG
Organism: Citrus inodora; assembly: GCA_029721495.1. NCBI lineage: Eukaryota > Viridiplantae > Streptophyta > Magnoliopsida > Sapindales > Rutaceae > Citrus > Citrus inodora. The sequence continues at coordinate 57,410 of JAQOOB010000040.1, forward strand.
TCGCTCTTTTTTGGGCGCGGCTGTGCCCGCGGCCTATTTTCGGCACACGGAGGGGCCTCGCAAAGTCTCGGCCCATTCCGAGTCCGCGGACGAAGTTCGCCAGCCCCACGCCCCAAGGCTATAGCACACCCGTTTTTGGGGCATTTTTCCGCTGGACGAACTTGGGGCCCCGGCCTTCGGTCGCTCGTTTTTGGGCGCGGCTTTGCCCGCGGCCTATTTTTGGCACACGGAGGGGCCTCGCAAAGTCTCGGCCCATTCCGAGTCCAGCAGACGAAGTTCGCCAGCCCCACTCCCCAAGGCTATAGCACACCCGTTTTTGGGGCATTTTTCCGCTGGACGAACTTGGGGCCCCGGCCTTCGGTCGCTCGTTTTTGGGCGCGGCTTTGCCCGTGGCCTATTTTTGGCACACGGAGGGGCCTCGCAAAGTCTCGGCCCATTCCGAGTCCGGCGGACGAAGTTCGCCAGCCCCACGCCCCAAGGCTATAGCACACCCGTTTTTGGGGCATTTTTCTGCTGGACGAACTTGGGGCCCCGGCCTTCGGTCGCTCGTTTTTGGGCGCGGCTGTGCCCGCGGCCTATTTTTGGCACACGGAGGGGCCTCGCAAAGTCTCGGCCCATTCTGAGTCCGGCGGACGAAGTTCGCCCGCCCCACGCCCCAAGGCTATAGCGCACCCGTTTTTGGGGCATTTTTCCGCTGGACGAACTTGGGGCCCCGGCCTTCGGTCGCTCGTTTTTTGGCGCGGCTTTGCCCGCGGCCTATTTTTGGCACACGGAGGGGCCTCGCAATGTCTCGGCCCATTCCGAGTGCGGCGGACGAAGTTCGCCAGCCCCACGCCCCAAGGCTATAGCACACCCATTTTTGGGGCATTTTTCCGCTGGACGAACTTGGGGCCCCGGCCTTCGGACGCTCGTTTTTGGGCGCGGCTTTGCCCGCGGCCTATTTTTGGCACACGGAGGGGCCTCGCAAAGTCTCGGCCCTTTCCGAGTCCGGCGGACGAAGTTCGCCAGCCCCACGCCCCAAGGCTATAGCACACCCGTTTTTGGGGCATTTTTTCCGCTCGACGAACTTGGGGCCCCGGCCTTCGGTCGCTCTTTTTTGGGCGCGGCTGTGCCCGCGGCCTATTTTTGGCACACGGAGGGGCCTCGCAAAGTCTCGGCCCATTCCGAGTCCGGCGGACGAAGTTCGCCAGCCCCACGCCCCAAGGCTATAGCACACCCGTTTTTGGGGCATTTTTCCGCTGGACGAACTTGGGGCCCCGGCCTTCGGTCGGTCGTTTTTGGGCGCGGCTGTGCCCGCGGCCTATTTTTGGCACACGGAGGGGCCTCGCAAAGTCTCGGCCCATTCCGAGTCCGCGGACGAAGTTCGCCAGCCCCACGCCCCAAGGCTATAGCACACCCGTTTTTGGGGCATTTTTCCGCTGGACGAACTTGGGGCCCCGGCCTTCGGTCGCTCGTTTTTGGGCGCTGCTTTGCCCGTGGCCTAGTTTTGGCACACGGAGGGGCCTCGCAAAGTCTCGGCCCATTCCGAGTCTGGCGGACGAAGTTCGGCAGCCCCACGCCCCAAGGCTATAGCACACCCGTTTTTGGGGTATTTTTCCGCTGGACGAACTTGGGGCCCCGGCCTGCGGTCGCTCGTTTTTGGGCGCGGCTTTGTCCGCGGCCTATTTTTGGCACACGGAGGGGCCTCGCAAAGTCTCGGCCCATTCCGAGTCCGGCGGACGAAGTTCGCCAGCCCCACGCCCCAAGGCTATAGCACACCCGTTTTTGGGGCATTTTTCCGCTGGACGAACTTGGGGCCCCGGCCGTCGGTCGCTCGTTTTTGGGCGCGGCTGTGCCCGCGGCCTATTTTTGGCACACGGAGGGGCCTCGCAAAGTCTCGGCCCATTCTGAGTCTGGCGGACGAAGTTCGCCAGCCCGACGCCCCAAGGCTATAGCACACCCGTGTTTGGGGCATTTTTCCGCTGGACGAACTTGGGACCCCGGCCTTCGGTCGCTCGTTTTTTGGCGCGGCTTTGCCCGCGGCCTATTTTTGGCACACGGAGGGGCCTCGCAAAGTCTCGGCCCATTCCGAGTCCGGCGGACGAAGTTCGCCAGCCCCACGCCCCAAGGCTATAGCACACCCGTTTTTGGGGCATTTTTCCGCTGGACGAACTTGGGGCCCCGGCCTTCGGTCGCTCGTTTTTGGGCGCGGCTTTGCCCGCGGCCTATTTTTGGCACACGGAGGGGCCTCGCAAAGTCTCGGCCCATTCCGAGTCCGGCGGACGAAGTTCGCCAGCCCCACGCCCCAAGGCTATAGCACACCCGTTTTTGGGGCATTTTTCCGCTCGTCGAACTTGGGGCCCCGGCCTTCGGTCGCTCTTTTTTGGGCGCGGCTGTGCCCGCGGCCTATTTTTGGCACACGGAGGGGCCTCGCAAAGTCTCGGCCCATTCCGAGTCCGGCGGACGAAGTTCGCCAGCCCCACGCCCCAAGGCTATAGCACACCCGTTTTTGGGGCATTTTTCCGATGGACGAACTTGGGGCCCCGGCCTTCGGTCGCTCGTTTTTGGGCGCGGCTGTACCCGCGGCCTATTTTTGGCACACGGAGGGGCCTCGCAAAGTCTCAGCCCATTCCGAGTCCGGCGGACTAAGTTCGCCAGCCCCACGCCCCAAGGCTATAGCACACCCGTTTTTGGGGCATTTTTCCGCTGGACGAACTTGGGGCCCCGGCCTTCGGTCGCTCGTTTTTGGTCGCGGCTTTGCCCGCGGCCTATTTTTGGTACACGGAGGGGCCTCGCAAAGTCTCGGCCCATTCCGAGTCCGGCGGACGAAGTTCGCCAGCCCCACGCCCCAAGGCTATAGCACACCCGTTTTTGGGGCATTTTTCTGCTGGACGAACTTGGGGACCCGGCCTTCGGTCGCTCGTTTTTGGGCGCGGCTTTGCCCGCGGCCTATTTTTGGCACACGGAGGGGCCTCGCAAAGTCTCGGCCCATTCCGAGTCCGGCGGACGAAGTTCGCCAGCCCCACGCCCCAAGGCTATAGCACACCCGTTTTTGGGGCATTTTTCCGCTGGACGAACTTGGGGCCCCGGCCTTCGGTCGCTCGTTTTTGGGCGCGGCTTTGCCCGCGGCCTATTTTTGGCACACGGAGGGGCCTCGCAAAGTCTCGGCCCATTCCGAGTCCGGCGGACGAAGTTCGCCAGCCCCACGCCCCAAGGCTATAGCACACCCGTTTTTGGGGCATTTTTCCGCTGGACGAACTTGGGGCCCCGGCCTTCGGTCGCTCGTTTTTGGGTGCGGCTGTGCCCGCGGCCTATTTTTGGCACACGGAGGGGCCTCGCAAAGTCTCGGCCCATTCCGAGTCCGGCGGACGAAGTTCGCCAGCCCCACGCCCCAAGGCTATAGCACACCCGTTTTTCGGGCATTTTTCCGCTGGACGAACTTGGGGCCCCGGCCTTCGGTCGCTCGTTTTTGGGCGCGGCTTTGCCCGCGGCCTATTTTTGGCACACGGAGGGGCCTCGCAAAGTCTCGGCCCATTCCGAGTCCGGCGGACGAAGTTCGCCAGCCCCACGCCCCAAGGCTATAGCACACCCGTTTTTGGGGCATTTTTCCGCTGGACGAACTTGGGGACCCGGCCTTCGGTCGCTCGTTTTTGGGCGCGGCTGTGCCCGCGGCCTATTTTTGGCACACGGAGGGGCCTCGCAAAGTCTCGGCCCATTCCGAGTCCGGCGGACGAAGTTCGCCAGCCCCACGCCCCAAGGCTATAGCACACCCGTTTTTGGGGCATTTTTCCGCTGGACGAACTTGGGGCCCCGGCCTTCGGTCGCTCGTTTTTGGGCGCGGCTTTGCGCGCGGCCTATTTTTGGCACACGGAGGGGCTTCGCAAAGTCTCGGCCCATTCCGAGTCCGGCGGACGAAGTTCGCCAGCCCCACGCCCCAAGGCTATAGCACACCCGTTTTTGGGGCATTTTTCCGCTGGACGAACTTGGGGCCCCGGCCTTCGGTCGCTCCTTTTTGGGCGCGGCTTTGCCCGCGGCCTATTTTTGCCACACGGAGGGGCCTCCCAAAGTCTCGGCCCATTCCGAGTCCGGCGGACGAAGTTCGCCAGCCCCACGCCCCAAGGCTATAGCACACCCGTTTTTGGGGCATTTTTCCGCTGGACGAACTTGGGGCCCCGGCCTTCGGTCGCTCGTTTTTGGGCGCGGCTTTGCCCGCGGCCTATTTTTGGCACACGGAGGGGCCTCGCAAAGTCTCGGCCCATTCCGAGTCCGGCGGACGAAGTTCGCCAGCCCCACGCCCCAAGGCTATAGCACACCCGTTTTTGGGGCATTTTTCCGCTGGACGAACTTGGGGCCCCGGCCTTCGGTCGCTCGTTTTTGGGTGCGGCTGTGCCCGCGGCCTATTTTTGGCACACGGAGGGGCCTCGCAAAGTCTCGGCCCATTCCGAGTCCGGCGGACGAAGTTCGCCAGCCCCACGCCCCAAGGCTATAGCACACCCGTTTTTCGGGCATTTTTCCGCTGGACGAACTTGGGGCCCCGGCCTTCGGTCGCTCGTTTTTGGGCGCGGCTTTGCCCGCGGCCTATTTTTGGCACACGGAGGGGCCTCGCAAAGTCTCGGCCCATTCCGAGTCCGGCGGACGAAGTTCGCCAGCCCCACGCCCCAAGGCTATAGCACACCCGTTTTTGGGGCATTTTTCCGCTGGACGAACTTGGGGACCCGGCCTTCGGTCGCTCGTTTTTGGGCGCGGCTGTGCCCGCGGCCTATTTTTGGCACACGGAGGGGCCTCGCAAAGTCTCGGCCCATTCCGAGTCCGGCGGACGAAGTTCGCCAGCCCCACGCCCCAAGGCTATAGCACACCCGTTTTTGGGGCATTTTTCCGCTGGACGAACTTGGGGCCCCGGCCTTCGGTCGCTCGTTTTTGGGCGCGGCTTTGCGCGCGGCCTATTTTTGGCACACGGAGGGGCTTCGCAAAGTCTCGGCCCATTCCGAGTCCGGCGGACGAAGTTCGCCAGCCCCACGCCCCAAGGCTATAGCACACCCGTTTTTGGGGCATTTTTCCGCTGGACGAACTTGGGGCCCCGGCCTTCGGTCGCTCCTTTTTGGGCGCGGCTTTGCCCGCGGCCTATTTTTGCCACACGGAGGGGCCTCCCAAAGTCTCGGCCCATTCCGAGTCCGGCGGACGAAGTTCGCCAGCCCCACGCCCCAAGGCTATAGCACACCCGTTTTTGGGGCATTTTTCCGCTGGACGAACTTGGGGCCCCGGCCTTCGGTCGCTCGTTTTTGGGCGGGGCGGGGCTGTGCCCGCGGCCTATTTTTGGCACACGGAGGGGCCTCGCAAAGTCTCGGCCCATTCCGAGTCCGGCGGACGAAGTTCGCCAGCCCCACGCCCCAAGGCTATAGCACACCCGTTTTTGGGGCATTTTTCCGATGGACGAACTTGGGGCCCCGGCCTTCGGTCGCTCGTTTTTGGGCGCGGCTGTACCCGCGGCCTATTTTTGGCACACGGAGGGGCCTCGCAAAGTCTCAGCCCATTCCAAGTCCGGCGGACTAAGTTCGCCAGCCCCACGCCCCAAGGCTATAGCACACCCGTTTTTGGGGCATTTTTCCGCTGGACGAACTTGGGGCCCCGGCCTTCGGTCGCTCGTTTTTGGTCGCGGCTTTGCCCGCGGCCTATTTTTGGCACACGGAGGGGCCTCGCAAAGTCTCGGCCCATTCCGAGTCCGGCGGACGAAGTTCGCCAGCCCCACGCCCCAAGGCTATAGCACACCCGTTTTTGGGGCATTTTTCTGCTGGACGAACTTGGGGACCCGGCCTTCGGTCGCTCGTTTTTGGGCGCGGCTTTGCCCGCGGCCTATTTTTGGCACACGGAGGGGCCTCGCAAAGTCGCGGCCCATTCCGAGTCCGGCGGACGAAGTTCGCCAGCCCCACGCCCCAAGGCTATAGCACACCCGTTTTTGGGGCATTTTTCCGCTGCACGAACTTGGGGCCCCGGCCTTCGGTCGCTCCTTTTTGGGCGCGGCTTTGCCCGCGGCCTATTTTTGCCACACGGAGGGGCCTCGCAAAGTCTCGGCCCATTCCGAGTCCGGCGGACGAAGTTCGCCAGCCCCACGCCCCAAGGCTATAGCACACCCGTTTTTGGGGCATTTTTCCGCTGGACGAACTTGGGGCCCCGGCCTTCGGTCGCTCGTTTTTGGGCGGGGCTGTGCCCGCGGCCTATTTTTGGCACACGGAGGGGCCTCGCAAAGTGTCGGCCCATTCCGAGTCCGGCGGATGAAGTTCGCCAGCCCCACGCCCCAAGGCTATAGCACACCCGTTTTTGGGGCATTTTTCAGCTGGACGAACTTGGAGCCCCGGCCTTCGGTCGCTCGTTTTTGGGCGCGGCTTTGCCCGCGGCCTATTTTTGGCACACGGAGGGGCCTCGCAAAGTCTCGGCCCATTCCGAGTCCGGTGGACAAAGTTCGCCAGCCCCACGCCCCAAGGCTATAGCACACCCGTTTTTGGGGCATTTTTCCGCTGGACGAACTTGGGGCCCCGGCCTTCGGTCGCTCGTTTTTGGTCGCTGCTGTGCCCGCGGCCTATTTTTGGCACACGGAGGGGCCTCGCAAAGTCTCGGCCCATTCCGAGTCCGGCGGACGAAGTTCGCCAGCCCCACGCCCCAAGGCTATAGCACACCCGTTTTTGGGGCATTTTTCCGCTGGACGAACTTGGGGCCCCGGCCTTCGGTCGCTCGTTTTTGGGCGCGGCTTTGCCCGCGGCCTATTTTTGGCACACGGAGGGGCCTCGCAAAGTCTCGGCCCATTCCGAGTCCGGCGGACGAAGTTCGCCAGCCCCACGCCCCAAGGCTATAGCACACCAGTTTTTGGGGCATTTTTCCGCTGGACGAACTTGGGGCCCCGGCCTTCGGTCGCTCATTTTTGGGCGCGGCTGTGCCCGCGGCCTATTTTTGGCACACGGAGGGGCCTAGCAAAGTCTCGGCCCATTCCGAGTCCGGTGGACGAAGTTCGCCAGCCCCACGCCCCAAGCCCCGGCCTTCGGTCGCTCGTTTTTGGGCGCGGCTTTGCCCGCGGCCTATTTTTGGCACACGGAGGGGCTTCGCAAAGTCTCGGCCCATTCCGAGTCCAGCGGACGAAGTTCGCCAGCCCCACGCCCCAAGGCTATAGCACACCCGTTTTTGGGGCATTTTTCCGCTGGACGAACTTGGGGCCCCGGCCTTCGGTCGCTCGTTTTTGGGCGCGGCAGTGCCCGCGGCCTATTTTTGGCACACGGAGGGGCCTCGCAAAGTCTCGGCCCATTCCGAGTCCGGCGGACGAAGTTCGCCAGCCCCACGCCCCAAGGCTATAGCACACCCGTTTTTGGGGCATTTTTCCGCTGGACGAACTTCGGACCCCGGCCTTCGGTCGCTCGTTTTTGGGCGCGGCTTTGCCCGCGGCCTAATTTTGGCACACGGAGGGGCCTCGCAAAGTCTCGGCCCATTCCGAGTCCGGCGGACGAAGTTCGCCAGCCCCACGCCCCAAGGCTATAGCACACCCGTTTTTGGGGCATTTTTCCGCTGGACGAACTTGGGGCCCCGGCCTTCGGTCGCCCGTTTTTGGGCGCGGCTGTGCCCGCGGCCTATTTTTGGCACACGGAGGGGCCTCGCAAAGTCTCGGCCCATTCCGAGTCCGGCGGACGAAGTTCGCCAGCCCCACGCCCCAAGGCTATAGCACACCCGTTTTTGGGGCATTTTTCCGCTGGACGAACTTGAGGCCCCGGCCTTCGGTCGCTCGTTTTTGGGCGCGGCTTTGCGCGCGGCCTATTTTTGGCACACGGAGGGGGCTCGCAAAGTCTCGGCCCATTCCGAGTCCGGCGGATGAAGTTCGCCAGCCCCACGCCCCAAGGCTATAGCACACCCGTTTTTGGGGCATTTTTCCGCTAGACGAACTTGGGGCCCTGCCCTTCGGTCGCTCGTTTTTGGGCGCGGCTGTGCCCGCGGCCTATTTTTGGCACACGGAGGGGCCTCGCAAAGTCTCGGCCCATTCCGAGTCCGGCGGACGAAGTTCGCCAGCCCCACGCCCCAAGGCTATAGCACACCCGTTTTTGGGGCATTTTTCCGCTGGACGAACTTGGGGCCCCGGCCTTCGGTCGCTCGTTTTTGGGTGCGGCTTTGCCCGCGGCCTATTTTTGCCACACGGAGGGGCCTCGCAAAGTCTCGGCCCATTCCGAGTCCGGCGGACGAAGTTCGCCAGCCCCACGCCCCAAGGCTATAGCACACCTGTTTTTGGGGCATTTTTCCGCTGGACGAACTTGGGGCCCCGGCCTTCGGTCGCTCGTTTTTGGGCGCGGCTTTGCCCGCGGCCTATTTTTGGCACACGGAGGGGCCTCGTAAAGTCTCCGCCCATTCCGAGTCCGGCGGACGAAGTTCGCCAGCCGCACGCCCCAAGGCTATAGCACACCCGTTTTTGGGGCATTTTTCCGCTGGACGAACTTTGGGCCCCGGCCTTCGGTTGCACGTTTTTGGGCGCGGCTGCGCCCGCGGCCTATTTTTGGCACACGGAGGGGCCTCACAAAGTCTCGGCCCATTCCGAGTCCGGCGAACGAAGTTCGCCAGCCCCACGCCCCAAGGCTATAGCACACCCGTTTTTGGGGCATTTTTCCGCTGGACGAACTTGGGGCCCCGGCCTTCGGTCGCTCATTTTTGGGCGCGGCTGTGCCCGCGGCCTATTTTTGGCACACAGAGGGGCCTCGCAAAGTCTCGGCCCATTCCGAGTCCGGCGGACGAAGTTCGCCAGCCCCACGCCCCAAGGCTATAGCACACCCGTTTTTGGGGCATTTTTCCGCTGGACGAACTTGGGGCCCCGGCCTTCGGTCGCTCGTTTTTGGGCGCGGCTTTGCCCGCGGCCTATTTTTGGCACACGGAGGGGCCTCGCAAAGTCTCGGCCCATTCCGAGTCCGGCGAACGAAGTTCGCCAGCCCCACGCCCCAAGGCTATAGCACACCCGTTTTTGGGGCATTTTTTCGCTGGACGAACTTGGGGCCCCGGCCTTCGGTCGCTTGTTTTTGGGCGCGGCTTTGGCCGTGGCCTATTTTTGGCACACGGAGGGGCCTCACAAAGTCTCGGCCCATTCCGAGTCCGGCGGATGAAGTTCGCCAGCCCCACGCCCCAAGGCTATAGCACACCCGTTTTTGGGGCATTTTTCCGCTGGACGAACTTGGGGGCCCGGCCTTCGGTCGCTCGTTTTTGGGCGCGGCTGTGCCCGCGGCCTATTTTTGGCACACGGAGGGGCCTCGCAAAGTCTCGCCCCATTCCGAGTCCGGCGGACGAAGTTCGCCAGCCCCACGCCCCAAGGCTATAGCACACCCGTTTTTGGGGCATTTTTCCGCTGGACGAACTTGGGGCCCCGGCCTTCGGTCTCTCGTTTTTGGGCGCGGCTTTGCCCGCGGCCTATTTTTGGCACACGGAGGGGCCTCGCAAAGTCTCGGCCCATTCCGAGTCTGGCGGACGAAGTTCGCCAGCCCCACGCCCCAAGGCTATAGCACACCCGTTTTTGGGGCATTTTTCCGCTGGACGAACTTGGGGCCCCGGCCTTCGGTCGCTCGTTTTTGGGCGCGGCTTTGCCCGCGGCCTATTTTTGGTACACGGAGGGGCCTCGCAAAGTCTCGGCCCATTCCGAGTCCGGCGGACGAAGTTCGCCAGCCCCACGCCCCAAGGCTATAGCACACCCGTTTTTGGGGCATTTTTCCGCTGGACGAACTTGGGGCCCCGGCCTTCGGTCGCTCGTTTTTGGGCGCGGCTGTGCCCGCGGCCTATTTTTGGCACACGGAGGGGCCTCGCAAAGTCTCGGCCCATTCCGAGTCCGGCGGACGAAGTTCGCCGGCCCCACGCCCCAAGGCTATAGCACACCCGTTTTTGGGGCATTTTTCCGCTGGACGAAATTGGGGCCCCGGCCTTGGGTCGCTCGTTTTTGGGCGCGGCTTTGCCCGCGGCCTATTTTTGGCACACGGAGGGGCCTCGCAAAGTCTCGGCCCATTCCGAGTCCGGCGGACGAAGTTCGACAGCCCCACGCCCCAAGGCTATAGCACACCCATTTTTGGGGCATTTTTCCGCTGGACGAACTTGGGGCCCCGGCCTTCGGTCGCTCGTTTTTGGGCGCGGCTGTGCCCGCGTCCTATTTTTGGCACACGGAGGGGCCTCGCAAAGTCTCGGCCCATTCCGAGTCCGGCGGACGAAGTTCGCCAGCCCCACGCCCCAAGGCTATAGCACACCCGTTTTTGGGGCATTTTTCCGCTGGTCGAACTTGGGGCCCCGGCCTTCGGTCGCTCGTTTTTGGGCGCGGCTTTGCCCGCGGCCTATTTTTGGCACACGGAGGGGCCTCGCAAAGTCTCGGCCCATTCCGAGTCCGGCGGACGAAGTTCGCCCGCCCCACGCCCCAAGGCTATAGCACACCCGTTTTTGGGGCATTTTTCCGCTGGACGAACTTGGGGCCCCGGCCTTCAGTCGCTCATTTTTGGGCGCGGCTGTGCCCGCGGCCTATTTTTCGCACACGGAGGGGCCTCGCAAAGTCTCGGCCCATTCCGAGTCCGGCGGACGAAGTTCGCCAGCCCCACGCCCCAAGGCTATAGCACACCCATTTTTGGGGCATTTTTCCGCTGGACGAACTTGGGGCCCCGGCCTTCGGTCGCTCGTTTTTGGGCGCGGCTGTGCCCGCGGCCTATTTTCGGCACACGGAGGGGCCTCGCAAAGTCTCGGCCCATTCCGAGTCCGGCGGACGAAGTTCGCCAGCCCCACGCCCCAAGGCTATAGCACACCCGTTTTTGGGGCATTTTTCCGCCGGACGAACTTGGGGCCCCGGCCTTCGGTCACTCGTTTTTGGGCGCGGCTTTGCCCGCGGCCTATTTTTGGCACACGGAGGGGCCTCGCAAAGTCTCAGCCCATTCCGAGTCCGGCGGATGAAGTTCGCCAGCCCCACGCCCCAAGGCTATAGCACACCCGTTTTTGGGACATTTTTCCGCTGGACGAACTTGGGGCCCCGGCCTTCGGTCGCTCGTTTTTGGGCGCGGCTTTGCCCGCGGCCTATTTTTGGCACACGGAGGGGCCTCGCAAAGTCTCAGCCCATTCCGAGTCCGGCGGACGAAGTTCGCCAGCCCCACACCCCAAGGCTATAGCACACCCGTTTTTGGGGCATTTTTCCGCTGGACGAACTTGGGGCCCCGGCCTTCGGTCGCTCGTTTTTGGGCGCGGCTGTGCCCGCGGCCTATTTTTGGCACACGGAGGGGCCTCGCAAAGTCTCAGCCCATTCCGAGTCCGGCGGACGAAGTTCGCCCGCCCCACGCCCCAAGGCTATAGCACACCCGTTTTTGGGGCATTTTTCCGCTGGTCGAACTTGGGGCCCCGGCCTTCGGTCGCTCGTTTTTGGGCGCGGCTTTGCCCGCGGCCTATTTTTGGCGCACGGAGGGGCCTCGCAAAGTCTCGGCCCATTCCGAGTCCGGCGGACGAAGTTCGCCAGCCCCACGCCCCAAGGCTATAGCACACCCATTTTTGGGGCATTTTTCCGCTGGACGAACTTGGGGCCCCGGCCTTCGGTCGCTCGTTTTTGGGCGCGGCTGTGCCCGCGGCCTATTTTTGGCACACGGAGGGGCCTCGCAAAGTCTCGTCCCATTCCGAGTCCGGCGGACGAAGTTCGCCAGCCCCACGCCCCAAGGCTATAGCACACCCGTTTTTGGGGCATTTTTTCGCTGGACGAACTTGGGGCCCCGGCCTTCGGTCGCTCGTTTTTGAGCGCGGCTTTGCCCGCGGCCTATTTTTGGCACACGGAGGGGCCTCGCAAAGTCTCGGCCCATTCCGAGTCCGGCGGACGAAGTTCGCCAGCCCCACGCCCCAAGGCTATAGCACACCCGTTTTTGGGGCATTTTTCCGCTGGACGAACTTGGGGCCCCGGCCTTCGGTCTCTCGTTTTTGGGCGCGGCTGTGCCCGCGGCCTATTTTTGGCACACAGAGGGGCCTCGCAAAGTCTCGGCCCATTCCGAGTCCGGCGGACGAAGTTCGCCAGCCCCACGCCCCAAGGCTATAGCACACCCGTTTTTGGGGCATTTTTCCGCTGGACGAACTTGGGGCCCCGGCCTTCGGTCGCTCGTTTTTGGGCGCGGCTGTGCCCGCGGCCTATTTTTGGCACACGGAGGGGCTTTGGGCCTCGCAAAGTCTCGGCCCATTCCGAGTCCGGCGGACGAAGTTCGCCAGCCCCACGCCCCAAGGCTATAGCACACCCGTTTTTGGGGCATTTTTCCGCTGGACGAACTTGGGGCCCCGGCCTTCGGTCGCTCGTTTTTGGGCGCGGCTGTGCCCGCGGCCTATTTTTGGCACACGGAGGGGCCTCATAAAGTCTCGGCCCATTCCGAGTCCGGCGGACGAAGTTCGCCAGCCCCACGCCCCAAGGCTATAGCACACCCGTTTTTGGGGCATTTTTCCGCTGGACGAACTTGGGGCCCCGGCCTTCGGTCACTCGTTTTTGGGCGCAGCTTTGCCCGCGGCCTATTTTTGGCACACGGAGGGGCCTCGTAAAGTCTCGGCCCATTCCGAGCCCGGCGGACAAAGTTCGCCAGCCCCACGCCCCAAGGCTATAGCACACCCGTTTTTGGGGCATTTTTCCGCTGGACGAACTTGGGGCCCCGGCCTTCGGTCGCTTGTTTTTGGGCGCGGCTTTGCCCGCGGCCTATTTTTGGCACACGGAGGGGCCTCGCAAAGTCTCGGCCCATTCCGAATCCGGCGGACGAAGTTCGCCAGCCCCACGCCCCAAGGCTATAGCACACCCGTTTTTGGGGCATTTTTCCGCTGGACGAACTTGGGGCCCCGGCCTTCGGTCGCTCGTTTTTGTGCGCGGCTTTGCCCGCGGCCTATTTTTGGCACACGGAGGGGCCTCGCAAAGTCTCGGCCCATTCCGAGTCCGGCGGACGAAGTTCGCCAGCCCCACGCCCCAAGGCTATAGCACACCCGTTTTTGGGGCATTTTTCCGGTGGACGAACATGGGGCCCCAGCCTTCGGTCGCTCGTTTTTGGTCGCGGCTTTGCCCGCGGCCTATTTTTGGCACACGGAGGGGCCTTGCAAAGTCTCGGCCCATTCCGAGTCCGGCGGACGAAGTTCGCCTGCCTCACGCCCCAAGGCTATAGCACACCCGTTTTTGGGGCATTTTTCCGCTTGGCGAACTTGGGGCCCCGGCCTTCGGTCGCTCGTTTTTGGGAGCGGCTGTGCCCGCGGCCTATTTTTGGCACACGGAGGGGCCTCGCAAAGTCTCGGCCCATTCCGAGTCCGGCGGACGAAGTTCGCCAGCCCCACGCCCCAAGGCTATAGCACACCCGTTTTTGGGGCATTTTTCCGCTGGACGAACTTGGGGCCCCGGCCTTCGGTCGCTCGTTTTTGGGCGTGGCTGTGCCCGCGGCCTATTTTTGGCACACGGAGGGGCCTCGTAAAGTCTCGGCCCATTCCGAGTCCGGCGGACGAAGTTCGCCAGCCCCACGCCCCAAGGCTATAGCACACCCGTTTTTGGGGCATTTTTCCGCTGGACGAACTTGGGGCCCCGGCCTTCTGTCACTCGTTTTTGGGCGCGGCTTTGCCCGCGGCCTATTTTTGGCACACGGGGGGGCCTCGCAAAGTCTCGGCCCATTCCGAGTCCGGCGGACAAAGTTTGCCAGCCCCACGCCCCAAGGCTATAGCACACCCGTTTTTGGGGCATTTTTCCGCTGGACGAACTTGGGGCCCCGGCTTTCGGTCGCTCGTTTTTGGGCGCGGCTTTGCCCGCGGTCTATTTTTGGCACACGGAGGGGCCTCGCAAAGTCTCGGCCCATTCCGAGTCCGGCGGACGAAGTTCGCCCACCCCACGCCCCAAGGCTATAGCACACCCGTTTTTGGGGCATTTTTCCGCTGGACGAACTTGGGGCCCCGGCCTTCGGTCGCTCGTTTTTGGGCGCGGCTTTGCCCGCGGCCTATTTTTGGCACACGGAGGGGCCTCACAAAGTCTCGGCGCATTCCGAGTCCGGCGGACGAAGTTCGCCAGCCCCACGCCCCAAGGCTATAGCACACCCGTTTTTGGGGCATTTTTTCGCTGGACGAACTTGGGGCCCCGGCCTTCGGTAGCTCGTTTTTGGGCGCGGCTTTGCCCGCGGCCTATTTTTGGCACACGGAGGGGCCTCGCAAAGTCTCGGCCCATTCCGAGTCCGGCGGACGAAGTTCGCCGGCCCCACGCCCCAAGGCTATAGCACACCCGTTTTTGGGGCATTTTTCCGCTGGACGAACTTGGGGCCCCGGCCTTCGGTCGCTCGTTTTTGGGCGCGGCTGTGCCCGCGGCCTATTTTTGGCACACGGAGGGGCCTCGCAAAGTCTTGGCCCATTCCGAGTCCGGCGGACGAAGTTCGCCAGCCCCACGCCCCAAGGCTATAGCACACCTGTTTTTGGGGCATTTTTCCGCTGGACGAACTTGGGGCCCCGGCCTTCGGTCGCTCGTTTTTGGGCGCGGCTGTGCCCGCGGCCTATTTTTGGCACACGGAGGGGCCTCGCAAAGTCTCGGCCCATTCCGAGTCCGGCGGACGAAGTTCGCCAGCCCCACGCCTCAAGGCTATAGCACACCCGTTTTTGGGGCATTTTTCCGCTGGACGAACTTGGGGCCCCGGCCTTCGGTCGCTCGTTTTTGGGCGCGGCTGTGCCCACGGCCTATTTTTGGCACACGGAGGGGCCTCACAAAGTCTCGGCCCATTCCGAGTCCGGCGGACGAAGTTCGCCAGCCCCACGCCCCAAGGCTATAGCACACCCGTTTTTGGGGCATTTTTCCGTTGGACGAACTTGGGGCCCCGGCCTTCGGTCGCTTGTTTTTGGGCGCGGCTTTGCCCGCGGCCTATTTTTGGCACACGGAGGGGCCTCGCAAAGTCTCGGCCCATTCCGAGTCTGGCGGACGAAGTTCGCCAGCCCCACGCCCCAAGGCTATAGCACACCCGTTTTTGGGGCATTTTTCCGCTGGACGAACTTGGGGCCCCGGCCTTCGGTCACTTGTTTTTGGGCGTGGCTTTGCCCGCGGCCTATTTTTGGCACACGGAGGGGCCTCACAAAGTCTCGGCCCATTCCGAATCCGGCGGACGAAGTTCGCCAGCCCCACGCCCCAAGGCTATAGCACACCCGTTTTTGGGGCATTTTTCCGCTGGACGAACTTGGGGCCCCGGCCTTCGGTCGCTCGTTTTTGGGCGCGGCTGTGCCCGCGGCCTATTTTTGGCACACGGAGGGGCCTCGCAAAGTCTCGGCCCATTCCGAGTCCGGCGGACGAAGTTCGCCCGCCGCACGCCCCAAGGCTATAGCACACCCGTTTTTGGGGCATTTTTCCGCTGGACGAACTTGGGGCCCCGGCCTTCGGTCGCTCGTTTTTGGGCGCGGCTTTGCCCGCGGCCTATTTTTGGCACACGGAGGGGCCTCGCAAAGTCTCGGCCAATTCCGAGTCCGGCGGACGAAGTTCGCCAGCCCCACGCCCCAAGGCTATAGCACACCCGTTTTTGGGGCATTTTTCCGCTGGACGAACTTGGGGCCCCGGCCTTCGGTCGCTCGTTTTTGGGCGCGGCTTTGCCCGCGGCCTATTTTTGGCACACGGAGGGGCCTCGCAAAGTCTCGGCCCATTCCGAGTCCGGCGGACGAAGTTCGCCAGCCCCACGCCCCAAGGCTATAGCACACCCGTTTTTGGGGCATTTTTCCGGTGGACGAACATGGGGCCCCAGCCTTCGGTCGCTCGTTTTTGGTCGCGGCTTTGCCCGCGGCCTATTTTTGGCACACGGAGGGGCCTTGCAAAGTCTCGGCCCATTCCGAGTCCGGCGGACGAAGTTCGCCTGCCTCACGCCCCAAGGCTATAGCACACCCGTTTTTGGGGCATTTTTCCGGTGGACGAACATGGGGCCCCAGCCTTCGGTCGCTCGTTTTTGGTCGCGGCTTTGCCCGCGGCCTATTTTTGGCACACGGAGGGGCCTTGCAAAGTCTCGGCCCATTCCGAGTCCGGCGGACGAAGTTCGCCTGCCTCACGCCCCAAGGCTATAGCACACCCGTTTTTGGGGCATTTTTCCGCTTGGCGAACTTGGGGCCCCAGCCTTCGGTCGCTCGTTTTTGGGAGCGGCTGTGCCCGCGGCCTATTTTTGGCACACGGAGGGGCCTCGCAAAGTCTCGACCCATTCCGAGTCCGGCGGACGAAGTTCGCCAGCCCCACGCCCCAAGGCTATAGCACACCCGTTTTTGGGGCCTTTTTCCGCTGGACGAACTTGGGGCCCCGGCCTTCGGTCGCTCGTTTTTGGGCACGGCTTTCCCCGCGGCCTATTTTTGGCACACGGACGGGCCTCGCAAAGTCTCGGCCCATTCCGAGTCCGGCGGACGAAGTTCGCCCGCCCCACGCCCCAAGGCTATAGCACACCCGTTTTTGGGGCATTTTTCCGCTGGACGAACTTGGGGCCCCGGCCTTCGGTCGCTCGTTTTTGGGCGCGGCTTTGCCCGCGGCCTATTTTTGGCACACGGAGGGGCCTCGCAAAGTCTCGGCCCATTCCGAGTCCGGCGGACGAAGTTCGCCAGCCCCACGCCCCAAGGCTATAGCACACCCGTTTTTGGGGCATTTTTCCGCTGGACGAACTTGGGGCCCCGGCCTTCGGTCACTCGTTTTTGGGCGCGGCTTTGCCCGCGGCCTATTTTTGGCACACGGAGGGGCCTCGCAAAGTCTCGGCCCATTCCGAGTCCGGCGGACGAAGTTCGCCAGCCCCACGCCCCAAGGCTATAGCACACCCGTTTTTGGGGCATTTTTCCGGTGGACGAACATGGGGCCCCAGCCTTCGGTCGCTCGTTTTTGGTCGCGGCTTTGCCCGCGGCCTATTTTTGGCACACGGAGGGGCCTTGCAAAGTCTCGGCCCATTCCGAGTCCGGCGGACGAAGTTCGCCTGCCTCACGCCCCAAGGCTATAGCACACCCGTTTTTGGGGCATTTTTCCGCTTGGCGAACTTGGGGCCCCGGCCTTCGGTCGCTCGTTTTTGGGAGCGGCTGTGCCCGCGGCCTATTTTTGGCACACGGAGGGGCCTCGCAAAGTCTCGGCCCATTCCGAGTCCGGCGGACGAAGTTCGCCAGCCCCACGCCCCAAGGCTATAGCACACCCGTTTTTGGGGCATTTTTCCGCTGGACGAACTTGGGGCCCCGGCCTTCGGTCGCTCGTTTTTGGGCGCGGCAGTGCCCGCGGCCTATTTTTGGCACACGGAGGGGCCTCGTAAAGTCTCGGCCCATTCCGAGTCCGGCGGACGAAGTTCGCCAGCCCCATGCCCCAAGGCTATAGCACACCCGTTTTTGGGGAATTTTTCCGCTGGACGAACTTGGGGCCCCGGCCTTCTGTCACTCGTTTTTGGGCGCGGCTTTGCCCACGGCCTATTTTTGGCACACGGAGGGGCCTCGCAAAGTCTCGGCCCATTCCGAGTCCGGCGGACAAAGTTTGCCAGCCCCACGCCCCAAGGCTATAGCACACCCGTTTTTGGGGCATTTTTCCGCTGGACGAACTTGGGGCCCCGGCCTTCGGTCGCTCGTTTTTGGGCGCGGCTTTGCCCGCGGCCTATTTTTGGCACACGGAGGGGCCTCGCAAAGTCTCGGCCCATTCTGAGTCCGGCGGACGAAGTTCGCCCGCCCCACGCCCCAAGGCTATAGCACACCCGTTTTTGGGGCATTTTTCCGCTGGACGAACTTGGGGCCCCGGCCTTCGGTCGCTCGTTTTTGGGCGCGGCTGTGCCCGCGGCCTATTTTTGGCACACGGAGGGGCTCGCAAAGTCTCGGCCCATTCCAAGTCCGGCGGACGAAGTTCGCCAGCCCCACGCCCCAAGGCTATAGCACACCTGTTTTTGGGGCATTTTTCCGCTGGACGAACTTGGGGCCCCGGCCTTCGGTCGCTCGTTTTTGGGCGCGGCTGTGCCCGCGGCCTATTTTTGGCACACGGAGGGGCCTCGCAAAGTCTCGGCCCATTCCGAGTCCGGCGGACGAAGTTCGCCAGCCCCACGCCCCAAGGCTATAGCACACCCGTTTTTGGGGCATTTTTCCGCTGGACGAACTTGGGGCCCCGGCCTTCGGTCGCTCGTTTTTGGGCGCGGCTGTGCCCGCGGCCTATTTTTGGCACACGGAGGGGCCTCGCAAAGTCTCGGCCCATTCCGAATCCGGCGGACGAAGTTCGCCAGCCCCACGCCCCAAGGCTATAGCACACCCGTTTTTGGGGCATTTTTCCGCTGGACGAACTTGGGGCCCCGGCCTTCGGTCGCTCGTTTTTGGGCGCGGCTGTGCCCGCGGCCTATTTTTGGCACACGGAGGGGCCTCGCAAAGTCTCGGCCCATTCCGAGTCCGGCGGACGAAGTTCGCCAGCCCCACGCCCCAAGGCTATAGCACACCCGTTTTTGGGGCATTTTTCCGCTGGACGAACTTGGGGCCCCGGCCTTCGGTCGCTCGTTTTTGGGCGCGGCTGTGCCCGCGGCCTATTTTTGGCACACGGAGGGGCCTCGCAAAGTCTCGGCCCATTCCGAGTCCGGCGGATGAAGTTCGCCAGCCCCACGCCCCAAGGCTATAGCACACCCGTTTTTGGGGCATTTTTCCGCTGGACGAACTTGGGGCCCCGGCCTTCGGTCGCTCGTTTTTGGGCGCGGCTGTGCCCGCGGCCTATTTTTGGCACACGGAGGGGCCTCGCAAAGTCTCGGCCCATTCCGAGTCCGGCGGACGAAGTTCGCCAGCCCCACGCCCCAAGGCTATAGCACACCCGTTTTTGGGGCCTTTTTCCGCTGGACGAACTTGGGGCCCCGGCCTTCGGTCGCTCGTTTTTGGGCGCGGCTTTGCCCGCGGCCTATTTTTGGCACACGGAGGGTCCTCGCAAAGTCTCGGCCCATTCCGAGTCCGGCGGACGAAGTTCGCCCGCCCCACGCCCCAAGGCTATAGCACACCCGTTTTTGGGGCATTTTTCCGCTGGACGAACTCGGGGCCCCGGCCTTCGGTCGCTCGTTTTTGGGTGCGGCTTTGCCCGCGGCCTATTTTTCGCACACGGAGGGGCCTCGCAAAGTCTCGGCCCATTCTGAGTCCGGCGGACGAAGTTCGCCAGCCCCACGCCCCAAGGCTATAGCACACCCGTTTTTGGGGCATTTTTCCGCTGGACGAACTTGGGGCCCCGGCCTTCGGTCACTCGTTTTTGGGCGCGGCTGTGCCCGCGGCCTATTTTTGGCACACGGAGGGGCCTGACAAAGTCTCGGCCCATTCCGAGTCCGGCGGACGAAGTTCGCCAGCCCCACGCCCCAAGGCTATAGCACACCCGTTTTTGGGGCATTTTTCCGCTGGACGAACTTGGGGCCCCGGCCTTCGGTCGCTCGTTTTTGGGCGCGGCTTTGCCCGCGGCCTATTTTTGGCACACGGAGGGGCCTCGCAAAGTCTCGGCCCATTCCGAGTCCGGCGGACGAAGTTCGCCAGCCCCACGCCCCAAGGCTATACCACACCCGTTTTCGGGGCATTTTTCCGCTGGACGAACTTGGGGCCCCGGCCTTCGGTCGCTCGTTTTTGGGCGCGGCTGTGCCCGCGGACTATTTTTGGCACACGGAGGGGCCTCGCAAAGTCTCGGCCCATTCCGAGTCCGGCGGACGAAGTTCGCCAGCCCCACGCCCCAAGGCTATAGCACACCCGTTTTTGGGGCATTTTTCCGCTGGACGAACTTGGGGCCCCGGCCTTCGGTCACTCGTTTTTGGGCGCGGCTTTGCCCGCGGCCTATTTTTGGCACACGGAGGGGCCTCGCAAAGTCTCGGCCCATTCCGAGTCTGGCGGACGAAGTTCGCCAGCCCCACGCCCCAAGGCTATAGCACACCCGTTTTTGGGGCATTTTTCCGCTGGACGAACTTGGGGCCCCGGCCTTCGGTCGCTCGTTTTTGGGCGCGGCTGTGCCCGCGGCCTATTTTTGGCACACGGAGGGGCCTCGCAAAGTCTCGGCCCATTCCGAGTCTGGCGGACGAAGTTCGCCAGCCCCACGCCCCAAGGCTATAGCACACCCGTTTTTGGGGCATTTTTCCGCTGGACGAACTTGGGGCCCCGGCCTTCGGTCGCTCGTTTTTGGGCGCGGCTTTGCCCGCGGCCTATTTTTGGCACACGGAGGGGCCTCGTAAAGTCTCGGCCCATTCCGAGTCCGGCGGACGAAGTTCGCCAGCCCCACGCCCCAAGGCTATAGCACACCCATTTTTGGGGCATTTTTCCGCTGGACGAACTTGGGGCCCCGGCCTTCGGTCGCTCGTTTTTGGGCGCGGCTGTGCCCGCGCCCTATTTTTGGCACACAGAGGGGCCTCGCAAAGTCTCGACCCATTCCGAGTCCGGCGGACGAAGTTCGCCAGCCCCACGCCCCAAGGCTATAGCACACCCGTTTTTGGGGCATTTTTCCGCTGGACGAACTTGGGGCCCCGGCCTTCGGTCGCTCGTTTTTGGGCGCGGCTGTGCCTGCGGCCTATTTTTGGCACACGGAGGGGCCTCGCAAAGTCTCGGCCTATTGCGAGTCCGGCGGACGAAGTTCGCCAGCCCCACGCCCCAAGGCTATAGCACACCCGTTTTTGGGGCATTTTTCCGCTGGACGAACTTGGGGCCCCGGCCTTCGGTCGCTCGTTTTTCGGCGCGGCTTTGCCCGCGGCCTATTTTTGGCACACGGAGGGGCCTCGCAAAGTCTCGGCCCATTCCGAGTCCGGCGGACGAAGTTCGCCAGCCCCACGCCCCAAGGCTATAGCACACCCGTTTTCGGGGCATTTTTCCGCTGGACGAACTTGGGGCCCCGGCCTTCGGTCGCTCGTTTTTGGGCGCGGCTGTGCCCGCGGCCTATTTTTGGCACACGGAGGGGCCTCGCAAAGTCTCGGCCCATTCCGAGTCCGGCGGACGAAGTTCGCCAGCCCCACGCCCCAAGGCTATAGCACACCCGTTTTTGGGGCATTTTTCCGCTGGACGAACTTGGGGCCCCGGCCTTCGGTCGCTCGTTTTTGGGTGCGGCTTTGCCCGCGGCCTATTTTTGGCACACGGAGGGGCCTCGCAAAGTCTCGGCCCATTCCGAGTCCGGCGGACGAAGTTCGCCAGCCCCACGCCCCAAGGCTATAGCACACCCGTTTTTGGGGCATTTTTCCGCTGGACGAACTTGGGGCCCCGGCCTTTGGTCGCTCGTTTTTGGGCGCGGCTGTGCCCGCGGCCTATTTTTGGCACACGGAGGGGCCTCGCAAAGTCTCGGCCCATTCCGAGTCCGGCGGACGAAGTTCGCCAGCCCCACGCCCCAAGGCTATAGCACACCCGTTTTTGGGGCATTTTTCCGCTGGACGAACTTGGGGCCCCGGCCTTCGGTCGCTCGTTTTTTGGCGCGGCTTTGTCCGCGGCCTATTTTTGGCACACGGAGGGGCCTCGCAAAGTCTCGGCCCATTCCGAGTCCGGCGGACGAAGTTCGCCAGCCCCACGCCCCAAGGCTATAGCACACCCGTTTTTGGGGCATTTTTCCGCTGGACGAACTTGGCGCCCCGGCCTTCGGTCGCTCGTTTTTGGGCGCGGCTTTGCCCGCGGCCTATTTTTGGCCCACGGAGGGGCCTCGCAAAGTCTCGGCCCATTCCGAGTCCGGCGGACGAAGTTCGCCAGCCCCACGCCCCAAGGCTATAGCACACCCGTTTTTGGGGCATTTTTCCGCTGGACGAACTTGGGGCCCCGGCCTTCGGTCGCTCGTTTTTGGGCGTGGCTGTGCCCGCGGCCTATTTTTGGCACACGGAGGGGCCTCGCAAAGTCTCGGCCCATTCCGAGTCCGGCGGACGAAGTTCGCCAGCCCCACGCCCCAAGGCTATAGCACACCCATTTTTGGGGCATTTTTCCGCTGGACGAAGTTGGGACCCCGGCCTTCGGTCGCTCGATTTTGGGCGCGGCTGTGCCCGCGGCCTATTTTTGGCACACGGAGGGGCCTCGCAAAGTCTCGGCCCATTCCGAGTCCGGCGGACGAAGTTCGCCAGCCCCACGCCCCAAGGCTATAGCACACCCGTTTTTGGGGCATTTTTCCGCTGGACGAACTTGGGGCCCCGGCCTTCGGTCGCTCGTTTTTGGGCGCGACTTTGCCCGCGGCCTATTTTTGGCACACGGAGGGGCCTCGCAAAGTCTCGGCCCATTCCGAGTCCGGCAGACGAAATTCGCCAGCCCCACGCCCCAAGGCTATAGCACACCCGTTTTTGGGGCATTTTTCCGCTGGACGAACTTGGGGCCCCGGCCTTCGGTCGCTCGTTTTTGGGCGCGGCTGTGCCCGCGGCCTATTTTTGGCCCACGGAGGGGCCTCGCAAAGTCTCGGCCCATTCCGAGTCCGGCGGACGAAGTTCGCCAGCCCCACGCCCCAAGGCTATAGCACACCCGTTTTTGGGGCATTTTTCCGCTGGACGAACTTGGGGCCCCGGCCTTCGGTCGCTCGTTTTTGGGCGTGGCTGTGCCCGCGGCCTATTTTTGGCACACGGAGGGGCCTCGCAAAGTCTCGGCCCATTCCGAGTCCGGCGGACGAAGTTCGCCAGCCCCACGCCCCAAGGCTATAGCACACCCATTTTTGGGGCATTTTTCCGCTGGACGAAGTTGGGACCCCGGCCTTCGGTCGCTCGATTTTGGGCGCGGCTGTGCCCGCGGCCTATTTTTGGCACACGGAGGGGCCTCGCAAAGTCTCGGCCCATTCCGAGTCCGGCGGACGAAGTTCGCCAGCCCCACGCCCCAAGGCTATAGCACACCCGTTTTTGGGGCATTTTTCCGCTGGACGAACTTGGGGCCCCGGCCTTCGGTCGCTCGTTTTTGGGCGCGACTTTGCCCGCGGCCTATTTTTGGCACACGGAGGGGCCTCGCAAAGTCTCGGCCCATTCCGAGTCCGGCAGACGAAATTCGCCAGCCCCACGCCCCAAGGCTATAGCACACCCGTTTTTGGGGCATTTTTCCGCTGGACGAACTTGGGGCCCCGGCCTTCGGTCGCTCGTTTTTGGGCGCGGCTGTGCCCGCGGCCTATTTTTGGCACACGGAGGGGCCTCGCAAAGTCTCGGCCCATTCCGAGTCCGGCGGACGAATTTCGCCAGCCCCACGCCCCAAGGCTATAGCACACCCGTTTTTGGGGCATTTTTCCGCTGGACGAACTTGGGGCCCCGGCCTTCGGTCGCTCGTTTTTGGGCGCGGCTGTGCCCGCGGCCTATTTTTGGCACACGGAGGGGCCTCGCAAAGTCTCGGCCCATTCCGAGTCCGGCGGACGAAGTTCGCCAACCCCACGCCCCAAGGCTATAGCACACCCGTTTTTGGGGCATTTTTCCGCTGGACGAACTTGGGGCCCCGGCCTTCGGTCGCTCGTTTTTGGGTGCGGCTTTGCCCGCGGCCTATTTTTGGCACACGGAGGGGCCTCGCAAAGTCTCAGCCCATTCCGAGTCCGGCGGACGAAGTTCGCCAGCCCCACGCCCCAAGGCTATAGCACACCCGTTTTTGGGGCATTTTTCCGCTGGACGAACTTGGGGCCCCGGCCTTCGGTCACTCGTTTTTGGGCGCGGCTGTGCCCGTGGCCTATTTTTTGCACACGGAGGGGCCTCGCAAAGTCTCGGGCCATTCCGAGTCCGGCGGACGAAGTTCGCCAGCCCCAAGCCCCAAGGCTATAGCACACCCGTTTTTGGGGCATTTTTCCGCTGGACGAACTTGGGGCCCCGGCCTTCGGCCGCTCGTTTTTGGGCGCGGCTTTGCCCGCGGCCTATTTTTGGCACACGGAGGGGCCTCATAAAGTCTCGGCCCATTCCGAGTCCGGCGGACGAAGTTCGCCAGCCCCACGCCCCAAGGCTATAGCACACCCGTTTTTGGGGCATTTTTCCGCTGGACGAACTTGGGGCCCCGGCCTTCGGTCACTCGATTTTGGGTGCGGCTTTGCCTGCGGCCTATTTTTGGCACACGGAGGGGCCTCGCAAAGTCTCGGCCCATTCCGAGTCCGGCGGATGAAGTTCGCCAGCCCCACGCCCGAAGGCTATAGCACACCCGTTTTTGGGGCATTTTTCCGCTGGACGAACTTGGGGCCCCGGCCTTCGGTCGCTCGTTTTTGGGCGCGGCTTTGTCCGCGGCCTATTTTTGGCACACGGAGGGGCCTCGCAAAGTCTCGGCCCATTCCGAGTCCGGCGGACGAAGTTCGCCAGCCCCACGCCCCAAGGCTATAGCACACCCATTTTTGGGGCATTTTTCCGCTGGACGAACTTGGGGCCCCGGCCTTCGGTCGCTCGTTTTTGGGCGTGGCTGTGCCCGCGGCCTATTTTTGGCACACGGAGGGGCCTCGCAAAGTCTCGGCCCATTCCGAGTCCGGCGGACGAAGTTCGCCAGCCCCACGCCCCAAGGCTATAGCACACCCATTTTTGGGGCATTTTTCCGCTGGACGAAGTTGGGACCCCGGCCTTCGGTCGCTCGATTTTGGGCGCGGCTGTGCCCGCGGCCTATTTTTGGCACACGGAGGGGCCTCGCAAAGTCTCGGCCCATTCCGAGTCCGGCGGACGAAGTTCGCCAGCCCCACGCCCCAAGGCTATAGCACACCCGTTTTTGGGGCATTTTTCCGCTGGACGAACTTGGGGCCCCGGCCTTCGGTCGCTCGTTTTTGGGCGCGACTTTGCCCGCGGCCTATTTTTGGCACACGGAGGGGCCTCGCAAAGTCTCGGCCCATTCCGAGTCCGGCAGACGAAATTCGCCAGCCCCACGCCCCAAGGCTATAGCACACCCGTTTTTGGGGCATTTTTCCGCTGGACGAACTTGGGGCCCCGGCCTTCGGTCGCTCGTTTTTGGGCGCGGCTGTGCCCGCGGCCTATTTTTGGCACACGGAGGGGCCTCGCAAAGTCTCGGCCCATTCCGAGTCCGGCGGACGAATTTCGCCAGCCCCACGCCCCAAGGCTATAGCACACCCGTTTTTGGGGCATTTTTCCGCTGGACGAACTTGGGGCCCCGGCCTTCGGTCGCTCGTTTTTGGGCGCGGCTGTGCCCGCGGCCTATTTTTGGCACACGGAGGGGCCTCGCAAAGTCTCGGCCCATTCCGAGTCCGGCGGACGAAGTTCGCCAACCCCACGCCCCAAGGCTATAGCACACCCGTTTTTGGGGCATTTTTCCGCTGGACGAACTTGGGGCCCCGGCCTTCGGTCGCTCGTTTTTGGGTGCGGCTTTGCCCGCGGCCTATTTTTGGCACACGGAGGGGCCTCGCAAAGTCTCAGCCCATTCCGAGTCCGGCGGACGAAGTTCGCCAGCCCCACGCCCCAAGGCTATAGCACACCCGTTTTTGGGGCATTTTTCCGCTGGACGAACTTGGGGCCCCGGCCTTCGGTCACTCGTTTTTGGGCGCGGCTGTGCCCGTGGCCTATTTTTTGCACACGGAGGGGCCTCGCAAAGTCTCGGGCCATTCCGAGTCCGGCGGACGAAGTTCGCCAGCCCCAAGCCCCAAGGCTATAGCACACCCGTTTTTGGGGCATTTTTCCGCTGGACGAACTTGGGGCCCCGGCCTTCGGCCGCTCGTTTTTGGGCGCGGCTTTGCCCGCGGCCTATTTTTGGCACACGGAGGGGCCTCATAAAGTCTCGGCCCATTCCGAGTCCGGCGGACGAAGTTCGCCAGCCCCACGCCCCAAGGCTATAGCACACCCGTTTTTGGGGCATTTTTCCGCTGGACGAACTTGGGGCCCCGGCCTTCGGTCACTCGATTTTGGGTGCGGCTTTGCCTGCGGCCTATTTTTGGCACACGGAGGGGCCTCGCAAAGTCTCGGCCCATTCCGAGTCCGGCGGATGAAGTTCGCCAGCCCCACGCCCGAAGGCTATAGCACACCCGTTTTTGGGGCATTTTTCCGCTGGACGAACTTGGGGCCCCGGCCTTCGGTCGCTCGTTTTTGGGCGCGGCTTTGTCCGCGGCCTATTTTTGGCACACGGAGGGGCCTCGCAAAGTCTCGGCCCATTCCGAGTCCGGCGGACGAAGTTCGCCAGCCCCACGCCCCAAGGCTATAGCACACCCATTTTTGGGGCATTTTTCCGCTGGACGAACTTGGGGCCCCGGCCTTCGGTCGCTCGTTTTTGGGCGCGGCTTTGCCCGCGGCCTATTTTTGGCACACGGAGGGGCCTCGCAAAGTCTCGGCCCATTCCGAGTCCTGCGGACGAAGTTCGCCAGCCCCACGCCCCAAGGCTATAGCACACCCGTTTTTCAGGCATTTTTCCGCTGGACGAACTTGGGGCCCCGGCCTTCGGTCGCTCGTTTTTGGGCGCGGCTTTGCCCGCGGCCTATTTTTGGCACACGGAGGGGCCTCGCAAAGTCTCGGCCCATTCCGAGTCCGGCGGATGAAGTTCGCCAGCCCCACGCCCCAAGGCTATAGCACACCCGTTTTTGGGGCATTTTTCCGCTGGACGAACTTGGGGCCCCGGCCTTCGGTCGCTCGTTTTTGGGCGCGGCTGTGCCCGCGGCCTATTTTTGGCACACGGAGGGCCCTCGCAAAGTCTCGGCCCATTCCGAGTCCGGCGGACGAAGTTCGCCAGCCCCACGCCCCAAGGCTATAGCACACCCGTTTTTGGGGCATTTTTCCGCTGGACGAACTTGGGGCCCCGGCCTTCGGTCACTCGTTTTTGGGCGCGGCTTTGCCCGCGGCCTATTTTTGGCACACGGAGGGGCCTCGCAAAGTCTCGGCCCATTCCGAGTCTGGCGGACGAAGTTCGCCAGCCCCACGCCCCAAGGCTATAGCACACCCGTTTTTGGGGCATTTTTCCGCTGGACGAACTTGGGGTCCCGGCCTTCGGTCGCTCGTTTTTGGGCGCGGCTGTGCCCGCGGCCTATTTTTGGCACACGGAGGGGCCTCGCAAAGTCTCGGCCCATTCCGAGTCCGGCGGACGAAGTTCGCCAGCCCCACGCCCCAAGGCTATAGCACACCCATTTTTGGGGCATTTTTCCGCTGGACGAACTTGGGGCCCCGGCCTTCGGTCGCTCATTTTTGGGCGCGGCTTTGCCCGCGGCCTATTTTTGGCACACGGAGGGGCCTCGCAAAGTCTCGGCCCATTCCGAGTCCGGCGGACGAAGTTCGCCCGCCCCACGCCCAAAGGC
Organism: Citrus inodora; assembly: GCA_029721495.1. Classification (NCBI taxonomy): domain Eukaryota; kingdom Viridiplantae; phylum Streptophyta; class Magnoliopsida; order Sapindales; family Rutaceae; genus Citrus; species Citrus inodora. The sequence continues at coordinate 84,459 of JAQOOB010000040.1, forward strand.
TATAGCACACCCGTTTTTGGGGCATTTTTCCGCTGGACGAACTTGGGGCCCCGGCCTTCGGTCGCTCATTTTTGGGCGCGGCTTTGCCCGCGGCCTATTTTTGGCACACGGAGGGGCCTCGCAAAGTCTCGGCCCATTCCGAGTCCGGCGGACGAAGTTCGCCAGCCCCACGCCCCAAGGCTATAGCACACACGTTTTTGGGGCATTTTTCCGCTGGATGAACTTGGGGCCCCGGCCTTCGGTCGCTCGTTTTTGGGCGCGGCTTTGCCCGCGGCCTATTTTTGGCACAAGGAGGGGCCTCACAAAGTCTCGGCCCATTCCGAGTCCGGCGGACGAAGTTCGCCAGCCCCACGCCCCAAGGCTATAGCACACCCGTTTTTGGGGCATTTTTCCGCTGGACGAACTTGGGGCCCCGGCCTTCGGTCGCTCGTTTTTGGGCGCGGCTTTGCCCGCGGCCTATTTTGGCACACGGAGGGGCCTCGCAAAGTCTCGGCCCATTCCGAGTTCGGCGGACGAAGTTCGCCAGCCCCACGCCCCAAGGTTATAGCACACCCGTTTTTGGGGCATTTTTCCGCTGGACGAACTTGGGGCCCCGGCCCTCGGTCGCTCGTTTTTGGGCGCGGCTTTGCCCGCGGCCTATTTTTGGCACACGGCGGGGCCTCGCAAAGTCTCGGCCCATTCCGAGTCCGGCGGACGAAGTTCACCAGCCCCACGCCCCAAGGCTATAGCACACCCGTTTTTGGGGCATTTTTCCGCTGGACGAACTTGGGGCCCCGGCCTTCGGTAGCTCGTTTTTGGGCGCGGCTTTGCCCGCGGCCTATTTTTGGCACACGGAGGGGCCTCGCAAAGTCTCGGCCCACTCCGAGTCCGGCGGACGAAGTTCGCCAGCCCCACGCCCCAAGGCTACAGCACACCCGTTTTTGGGGTATTTTTCCGCTGGACGAACTTGGGGCCCCGGCCTTCGGTCGCTCGTTTTTGGGCGCGGCTGTGTCCGCGGCCTATTTTTGGCACACGGAGGGGCCTCGCAAAGTCTCGGCCCATTCCGAGTCCGGCGGACGAAGTTCGCCAGCCCCACGCCCCAAGGCTATAGCACACCCGTTTTTGGGGCATTTTTCCGCTGGACGAACTTGGGGCCCCAGCCTTCGGTCGCTCGTTTTTGGGCGCGGCTTTGCGCGCGGCCTATTTTTGGCACACGGAGGGGCCTCGCAAAGTCTCGGCCCATTCCGAGTCCGGCGGACGAAGTTCGCCAGCCCCACGCCCCAAGGCTATAGCACACCCGTTTTTGGGGCATTTTTCCGCTGGACGAACTTGGTGCCCCGGCCTTCGGTCGCTCGTTTTTGGGCGCGGCTTTAACCGCGGCCTATTTTTGGCACACGGCGGGGCCTCGCAAAGTCTCGGCCCATTCCGAGTCCGGTGGATGAAGTTCGCCAGCCCCACGCCCCAAGGCTATAGCACACCCGTTTTTGGGGCATTTTTCCGCTGGACGAACTTGGGGCCCCGGCCTTCGGTCGCTCGTTTTTGGGCGCGGCTGTGCCCGCGGCCTATTTTTGGCACACGGAGGGGCCTCGCAAAGTCTCGGCCCATTCCGAGTCCGGCGGACGAAGTTCGCCAGCCCCACGCCCCAAGGCTATAGCACACCCGTTTTTGGGGCATTTTTCCGCCGGACGAACTTGGGGCCCCGGCCTTCGGTCGCTCGTTTTTAGGCGCGGCTTTGCGCGCGGCCTATTTTTGGCACACGGAGGGGCCTCGCAAAGTCTCGGCCCATTCCGAGTCCGGCGGACGAAGTTCGCCAGCCCCACGCCCCAAGGCTATAGCACACCCGTTTTTGGGGCATTTTTCCGCTGGACGAACTTGGGGCCCCGGCCTTCGGTCGCTCGTTTTTGGGCGCGGCTGTGCCCGCGGCCTATTTTTGGCACACGGAGGGGCCTCGCAAAGTCTCGGCCCATTCCGAGTCCGGCGGACGAAGTTCGCCAGCCCCACGCCCCAAGGCTATAGCACACCCGTTTTTGGGGCATTTTTCCGCTGGACGAACTTGGGGCCCCGGCCTTCGGTCGCTCGTTTTTGGGCGCGGCTGTGCCCGCGGCCTATTTTTGGCACACGGAGGGGCCTCGCAAAGTCTCGGCCCATTCCGAGTCCGGCGGACAAACTTCGCCAGCCCCACGCCCCAAGGCTATAGCACACCCGATTTTGGGGCATTTTTCCGCTGGACGAACTTGGGGCCCCGGCCTTCGGTCGCTCGTTTTTGGGCGCGGCTGTGCCCGCGGCCTATTTTTGGTACACGGAGGGGCCTCGCAAAGTCTCGGCCCATTCCGAGTCCGGCGGACGAAGTTCGCCAGCCCCACGCCCCAAGGCTATAGCACACCCATTTTTGGGGCATTTTTTCGCTGGACGAACTTGGGGCCCCGGCCTTCGGTCGCTCGTTTTTGGGCGCGGCTTTGCCCGCGGCCTATTTTTGGCACACGGAGGGGCCTCGCAAAGTCTCGGCCCATTCCGAGTCCGGCGGACGAAGTTCGCCCGCCCCACGCCCCAAGGCTATAGCACACCCGTTTTTGGGGCATTTTTCCGCTGGACGAACTTGGGGCCCCGGCCTTCGGTCGCTCGTTTTTGGGCGCGGCTTTGCCCGCGGCCTATTTTTGGCACACGGAGGGGCCTCGCAAAGTCTCGGCCCATTCCGAGTCCGGCGGACGAAGTTCGCCAGCCCCACGCCCCAAGGCTATAGCACACCCGTTTTTGGGGCATTTTTCCGCTGGACGAACTTGGGGCCCCGGCCTTCGGTCGCTCGTTTTTGGGCGCGGCTGTGCCCGCGGCCTATTTTTGGCACATGGAGGGGCCTCGCAAAGTCTCGGCCCATTCCGAGTCCGGCGGACGAAGTTCGCCAGCCCCACGCCCCAAGGCTATAGCACACCCGTTTTTGGGGCATTTTTCCGCTGGACGAAGTTGGGGCCCCGGCCTTGGGTCGCTCGTTTTTGGGCGCGGCTGTGCCCGCGGCCTATTTTTGGCACACGGAGGGGCCTCGCAAAGTCTCGGCCCATTCCGAGTCCGGCGGACGAAGTTCGCCAGCCCCACGCCCCAAGGCTATAGCACACCCGTTTTTGGGGCATTTTTCCGCTGGACGAACTTGGGGCCCCGGCCTTCGGTCGCTCGTTTTTGGGCGCGGCTGTGCCCGCGGCCTATTTTTGGCACACGGAGGGGCCTCGCAAAGTCTCGGCCCAATCCGAGTCTGGCGGACGAAGTTCGCCAGCCCCACGCCCCAAGGCTATAGCACACCCGTTTTTGGGGCATTTTTCCGCTGGACGAACTTGGGGCCCCGGCCTTCGGTCGCTCGTTTTTGGGCGCGGCTTTGCCCGCTGCCTATTTTTGGCACACGGAGGGACCTCGCAAAGTCTCGGCCCATTCCGAGTCCGGCGGACGAAGTTCGCCAGCCCCACGCCCCAAGGCTATAGCACACCCGTTTTTGGGGCATTTTTCCGCTGGACGAACTTGGGGCCCCGGCCTTCGGTTGCTCGTTTTTGGGCGCGGCTGTGCCCGCGGCCTATTTTTGGCACACGGAGGGGCCTCGCAAAGTCTCGGCCCATTCCGAGTCCGGCGGACGAAGTTCGCCCGCCCCACGCCCCAAGGCTATAGCACACCCGTTTTTGGGGCATTTTTCCGCTGGACAAACTTGGGGCCCCGGCCTTCGGTCGCTCGTTTTTGGGCGCGGCTTTGCCCGCGGCCTATTTTTGGCACACGGAGGGGCCTCGCAAAGTCTCGGCCCATTCCGAGTCCGGCGGACGAAGTTCGCCAGCCCCACGCCCCAAGGCTATGGCACACCCGTTTTTGGGGCATTTTTCCGCTGGACGAACTTGGGGCCCCGGCCTTCGGTCGCTCGTTTTTGGGCGCAGCTTTGCCCGCGGCCTATTTTTGGCACACGGATGGGCCTCGCAAAGTCTCGGCCCATTCCGAGTCCGGCGGACGAAGTTCGCCAGCCCCACGCCCCAAGGCTATAGCACACCCGTTTTTGGGGTATTTTTCCGCTGGACGAACTTGGGGCCCCGGCCTTCGGTCGCTCGTTTTTGGGCGCGGCTTAGCCCGCAGCCTATTTTTGGCACACGGAGGGGCCTCGCAAAGTCTCGGCCCATTCCGAGTCCGGCGGACGAAGTTCGCCAGGCCCACGCCCCAAGGCTATAGCACACCCGTTTTTGGGGCATTTTCCGCTGGACGAACTTGGGGCCCCGGCCTTCGGTCGCTCGTTTTTGGGCGCGGCTGTGCCCGCGGCCTATTTTTGGCACACGGAGGGGCCTCGCAAAGTCTCGGCCCATTCCGAGTCCGGCGGACGAAGTTCGCCAGCCCCACGCCCCAAGGCTATAGCACACCCGTTTTTGGGGCATTTTTCCGCTGGACGAACTTGGGGCCCCGGCCTTCGGTCGCTCGTTTTTGGGTGCGGCTTTGCCCGCGGCCTATTTTTGGCACACTGAGGGGCCTCGCAAAGTCTCGGCCCATTCCGAGTCCGGCGGACGAAGTGCGCCAGCACCACGCCCCAAGGCTATAGCACACCCGTTTTTGGGGCATTTTTCCGCTGGACGAACATGGGGCCCCGGCCTTCGGTCCCTTGTTTTTGGGCGCGGCTGTGCCCGCGGCCTATTTTTGGCACACGGAGGGGCCTCGCAAAGTCTCGGCCCATTCCGAGTCCGGCGGACGAAGTTCGCCAGCCCCACGCCCCAAGGATATAGCACACCCATTTTTGGGGCATTTTTCCGCTGGACGAACTTGGGGCCCCGGCCTACGGTCGCTCGTTTTTGGGCGCGGCTTTGCCCGCGGCCTATTTTTGGTACACGGAGGGGCCTCGCAAAGTCTCGGCCCATTCCGAGTCTGGCGGACGAAGTTCGCCAGCTCCACGCCCCAAGGCTATAGCACACCCGTTTTTGGGGCATTTTTCCGCTGGACGAACTTGGGGCCCCAGCCTTCGGTCGCTCGTTTTTGGGCGCGGCTGTGCCCGCGGCCTATTTTTGGCACACGGAGGGGCCTCGCAAAGTCTCGGCCCATTCCGAGTCCGGCGGACGAAGTTCGCCAGCCCCACGCCCCAAGGCTATAGCACACCCGTTTTTGGGGCATTTTTCCGCTGGACGAACTTGGGGCCCCGGCCTTCGGTCGCTCGTTTTTGGGCGCGGCGTTTACCGCGGCCTATTTTTGGCACACGGAGGGGCCTCGCAAAGTCTCGGCCCATTCCGAGTCCGGCGGACGAAGTTCGCCAGCCCCACGCCCCAAGGCTATAGCACACCCGTTTTTGGGGCATTTTTCCGCTGGACGAACTTGGGGCCCCGGCCTTCGGTCGCTCGTTTTTGGGCGCGGCTTTGCCCGCGGCCTATTTTTGGCACACGGAGGGGCCTCGCAAAGTCTCGGCCCATTCCGAGTCCGGCGGACGAAGTTCGCCGGCCCCACGCCCCAAGGCTATAGCACACCCGTTTTTGGGGCATTTTTCCGCTGGACGAACTTGGGACCCCGGCCTTCGGTCGCTCGTTTTTGGGCACGGCTTTGCCCGCGGCCTATTTTTGGCACACGGAGGGGCCTCGCAAAGTCTCGGCCCATTCCGAGTCCGGCGGACGAAGTTCGCCAGCCCCACGCCCCAAGGCTATAGCACACCCGTTTTTGGGGCATTTTTCCGCTGGACGAACTTGGGGCCCCAGCCTTCGGTCACTCGTTTTTGGGCGCGGCTGTGCCCGCGGCCTATTTTTGGCACACGGAGGGGCCTCGCAAAGTCTCGTCCCATTCCGAGTCCGGCGGACGAAGTTCGCCAGCCCCACGCCCCAAGGCTATAGTACACCCGTTTTTGGGGCATTTTTCCGCTGGACGAACTTGGGGCCCCGGCCTTCGGTCGCTCGTTTTTGGGCGCGGCTTTGCCCGCGGCCTAATTTTGGCACACGGAGGGGCCTTGCAAAGTCTCGGCCCATTCCGAGTCCGGCGGACGAAGTTCGCCAGCCCCACGCCCCAAGGCTATAGCACACCCGTTTTTGGGGCATTTTTCCGCTGGACGAACTTGGGGCCCCGGCCTTCGGTCGCTCGTTTTTGGGCGCGGCTGTGCCAGCGGCCTATTTTTGGCACACGGAGGGGCCTCGCAAAGTCTCGGCCCATTCTGAGTCCGGCGGACGAAGTTCGCCAGCCCCACGCCCCAAGGCTATAGCACACCCGTTTTTGGGGCATTTTTCCGCTGGACGAACTTGGGGCCCCGGCCTTCGGTCGCTCGTTTTTGGGTGCGGCTTTGCCCGCGGCCTATTTTTGGCACACTGAGGGGCCTCGCAAAGTCTCGGCCCATTCCGAGTCCGGCGGACGAAGTGCGCCAGCCCCACGCCCCAAGGCTATAGCACACCCGTTTTTGGGGCATTTTTCCGCTGGACGAACATGGGGCCCCGGCCTTCGGTCCCTTGTTTTTGGGCGCGGCTGTGCCCGCGGCCTATTTTTGGCACACGGAGGGGCCTCGCAAAGTCTCGGCCCATTCCGAGTCCGGCGGACGAAGTTCGCCAGCCCCACGCCCCAAGGATATAGCACACCCATTTTTGGGGCATTTTTCCGCTGGACGAACTTGGGGCCCCGGCCTACGGTCGCTCGTTTTTGGGCGCGGCTTTGCCCGCGGCCTATTTTTGGTACACGGAGGGGCCTCGCAAAGTCTCGGCCCATTCCGAGTCCGGCGGACGAAGTTCGCCAGCTCCACGCCCCAAGGCTATAGCACACCCGTTTTTGGGGCATTTTTCCGCTGGACGAACTTGGGGCCCCAGCCTTCGGTCGCTCGTTTTTGGGCGCGGCTGTGCCCGCGGCCTATTTTTGGCACACGGAGGGGCCTCGCAAAGTCTCGGCCCATTCCGAGTCCGGCGGACGAAGTTCGCCAGCCCCACGCCCCAAGGCTATAGCACACCCGTTTTTGGGGCATTTTTCCGCTGGACGAACTTGGGGCCCCGGCCTTCGGTCCCTCGTTTTTGGGCGCGGCTTTGCCCGCGGCCTATTTTTGGCACACGGAGGGGCCTCGCAAAGTCTCGGCCCATTCCGAGTCCGGCGGACGAAGTTCGCCAGCCCCACGCCCCAAGGCTATAGCACACCCGTTTTTGGGGCATTTTTCCGCTGGACGAACTTGGGGCCCCGGCCTTCGGTCGCTCGTTTTTGGGCGCGGCTTTGCCCGCGGCCTATTTTTGGCACACGGAGGGGCCTCGCAAAGTCTCGGCCCATTCCGAGTCCGGCGGACGAAGTTCGCCGGCCCCACGCCCCAAGGCTATAGCACACCCGTTTTTGGGGCATTTTTCCGCTGGACGAACTTGGGGCCCCGGCCTTCGGTCGCTCGTTTTTGGGCACGGCTTTGCCCGCGGCCTATTTTTGGCACACGGAGGGGCCTCGCAAAGTCTCGGCCCATTCCGAGTCCGGCGGACGAAGTTCGCCAGCCCCACGCCCCAAGGCTATAGCACACCCGTTTTTGGGGCATTTTTCCGCTGGACGAACTTGGGGCCCCAGCCTTCGGTCACTCGTTTTTGGGCGCGGCTGTGCCCGCGGCCTATTTTTGGCACACGGAGGGGCCTCGCAAAGTCTCGTCCCATTCCGAGTCCGGCGGACGAAGTTCGCCAGCCCCACGCCCCAAGGCTATAGCACACCCGTTTTTGGGGCATTTTTCCGCTGGACGAACTTGGGGCCCCGGCCTTCGGTCGCTCGTTTTTGGGCGCGGCTTTGCCCGCGGCCTATTTTTGGCACACGGAGGGGCCTCGCAAAGTCTCGGCCCATTCCGAGTCCGGCGGACGAAGTTCGCCGGCCCCACGCCCCAAGGCTATAGCACACCCGTTTTTGGGGCATTTTTCCGCTGGACGAACTTGGGGCCCCGGCCTTCGGTCGCTCGTTTTTGGGCACGGCTTTGCCCGCGGCCTATTTTTGGCACACGGAGGGGCCTCGCAAAGTCTCGGCCCATTCCGAGTCCGGCGGACGAAGTTCGCCAGCCCCACGCCCCAAGGCTATAGCACACCCGTTTTTGGGGCATTTTTCCGCTGGACGAACTTGGGGCCCCAGCCTTCGGTCACTCGTTTTTGGGCGCGGCTGTGCCCGCGGCCTATTTTTGGCACACGGAGGGGCCTCGCAAAGTCTCGTCCCATTCCGAGTCCGGCGGACGAAGTTCGCCAGCCCCACGCCCCAAGGCTATAGCACACCCATTTTTGGGGCATTTTTCCGCTGGACGAACTTGGGGCCCCGGCCTACGGTCGCTCGTTTTTGGGCGCGGCTTTGCCCGCGGCCTATTTTTGGTACACGGAGGGGCCTCGCAAAGTCTCGGCCCATTCCGAGTCCGGCGGACGAAGTTCGCCAGCTCCACGCCCCAAGGCTATAGCACACCCGTTTTTGGGGCATTTTTCCGCTGGACGAACTTGGGGCCCCAGCCTTCGGTCGCTCGTTTTTGGGCGCGGCTGTGCCCGCGGCCTATTTTTGGCACACGGAGGGGCCTCGCAAAGTCTCGGCCCATTCCGAGTCCGGCGGACGAAGTTCGCCAGCCCCACGCCCCAAGGCTATAGCACACCCGTTTTTGGGGCATTTTTCCGCTGGACGAACTTGGGTCCCCGGCCTTCGGTCGCTCGTTTTTGGGCGCGGCTTTGCCCGCGGCCTATTTTTGGCACACGGAGGGGCCTCGCAAAGTCTCGGCCCATTCCGAGTCCGGCGGACGAAGTTCGCCGGCCCCACGCCCCAAGGCTATAGCACACCCGTTTTTGGGGCATTTTTCCGCTGGACGAACTTGGGGCCCCGGCCTTCGGTCGCTCGTTTTTGGGCACGGCTTTACCCGCGGCCTATTTTTGGCACACGGAGGGGCCTCGCAAAGTCTCGGCCCATTCCGAGTCCGGCGGACGAAGTTCGCCAGCCCCACGCCCCAAGGCTATAGCACACCCGTTTTTGGGGCATTTTTCCGCTGGACGAACTTGGGGCCCCAGCCTTCGGTCCCTCGTTTTTGGGCGCGGCTGTGCCCGCGGCCTATTTTTGGCACACGGAGGGGCCTCGCAAAGTCTCGTCCCATTCCGAGTCCGGCGGACGAAGTTCGCCAGCCCCACGCCCCAAGGCTATAGCACACCCGTTTTTGGGGCATTTTTCCGCTGGACGAACTTGGGGCCCCGGCCTTCGGTCGCTCGTTTTTGGGCGCGGCTGTGCCAGCGGCCTATTTTTGGCACACGGAGGGGCCTCGCAAAGTCTCGGCCCATTCTGAGTCCGGCGGACGAAGTTCGCCAGCCCCACGCCCCAAGGCTATAGCACACCCGTTTTTGGGGCATTTTTCCGCTGGACGAACTTGGGGCCCCGGCCTTCGGTCGCTCGTTTTTGGGCGCGGCTTTGCCCGCGGCCTATTTTTGGCACACGGAGGGGCCTCGCAAAGTCTCGGCCCATTCCGGGTCCGGAGGACGAAGTTCGCCCGCCTCACGCCCCAAGGCTATAGCACACCCGTTTTTGGGGCATTTTTCCGCTGGACGAACTTGGGGCCCCGGCCTTCGGTCGCTCGTTTTTGGGCGCGGCTTTGTCCGCGGCCTATTTTTGGCACACGGAAGGGCCTCGCAAAGTCTCGGCCCATTCCGAGTCCGGCGGACGAAGTTCGCCAGCCCCACGCCCCAAGGCTATAGCACACCCGTTTTTGGGGCATTTTTCCGCTGGACGAACTTGGGGCCCCGGCCTTCGGTCGCTCGTTTTTGGGCACGGCTTTGCCCGCGGCCTATTTTTGGCATACGGAGGGGCCTCACAAAGTCTCGGCCCATTCCGAGTCCGGCGGACGAAGTTCGCCAGCCCCACGCCCCAAGGCTATAGCACACCCGTTTTTGGGGCATTTTTCCGCTGGACGAACTTGGGGCCCCGGCCTTCGGTCACTCGTTTTTGGGCGCGGCTGTGCCCGCGGCCTATTTTTGGCACACGGAGGGGCCTCGCAAAGTCTCGGCCCATTCCGAGTGCGGCGGACGAAGTTCGCCAGCCCCACGCCCCAAGGCTATAGCACACCCGTTTTTGGGGCATTTTTCCGCTGGACGAACTTGGGGCCCCGGCCTTCGGTCGCTCGTTTTTGGGCGCGGCTTTGCCCGCGGCCTATTTATGGCACACGGAGGGGCCTCGCAAAGTCTCGGCCCATTCCGAGTCCGGCGGACGAAGTTCGCCAGCCCCACGCCCCAAGGCTATAGCACACCCGTTTTTGGGGCATTTTTCCGCTGGACGAACTTGGGGCCCCGGCCTTCGGTCGCTCGTTTTTGGGCGCAGCTTTGCCCGCGGCCTATTTTTGGCACACAGAGGGGCCTCGCAAAGTCTCGGCCCATTCCGAGTCCGGCGGACGAAGTTCGCCAGCCCCATGCCCCAAGGCTATAGCACACCCGTTTTTGGGGCATTTTTCCGCTGGACGAACTTGGGGCCCCGGCCTTCGGTCGCTCGTTTTTGGGCGCGGCTGTGCCCGCGGCCTATTTTTGGCACACGGAGGGGCCTCGCAAAGTCTCGGCCCATTCCGAGTCCGGCGGACGAAGTTCGCCAGCCCCATGCCCCAAGGCTATAGCACACCCGTTTTTGGGGCATTTTTCCGCTGGACGAACTTGGGGCCCCGGCCTTCGGTCGCTCGTTTTTGGGCGCGGCTTTGGCCGCTGCCTATTTTTGGCACACGGAGGGGCCTCGCAAAGTCTCGGCCCATTCCGAGTCCCGCGGACGAAGTTCGCCAGCCCCACGGCCCAAGGCTATAGCACACCCGTTTTTGGGGCATTTTTCCGCTGGACGAACTTGGGGCCCCGGCCTTCGGTCGCTCGTTTTTGGGCGCGGCTGTGCCCGCGGCCTATTTTTGGCACACGGAGGGGCCTCGCAAAGTCTCGGCCCATTCAGAGTCCGGCGGACGAAGTTCGCCAGCCCCACGCCCCAAGGCTATAGCACACCCGTTTTTAGGGCATTTTTCCGCTGGACGAACTTGGGGCCCCGGCGTTCGGTCGCTCGTTTTTGGGCGCGGCTGTGCCCACGGCCTATTTTTGGCACACGGAGGGCCCTCGCAAAGTCTCGCCCCATTCCGAGTCCGGCGGACGAAGTTCGCCAGCCCCACGCCCCAAGGCTATAGCACACCCGTTTTTGGGGCATTTTTCCGCTGGACGAACATGGCGCCCCGGCCTTCGGTCGCTCGTTTTTGGGCGCGGCTTTGCCCGCGGCCTATTTTTGGCACACGAAGGGGCCTCGCAAAGTCTCGGCCCATTCCGAGTCCGGCGGACGAAGTTCGCCAGCCCCACGCCCCAAGGCTATAGCACACCCGTTTTTGGGGTATTTTTCCGCTGGATGAACTTGGGGCCCCGGCTTTCGGTCGCTCGTTTTTGGGCGCGGCTGTGCCCGCGGCCTATTTTTGGCACACGGAGGGGCCTCGCAAAGTCTCGGCCTATTCCGAGTCCGGCGGACGAAGTTCGCCAGCCCCACGCCCCAAGGCTATAGCACACCCATTTTTGGGGCATTATTCCGCTGGACGAACTTGGGGCCCCGGCCTTCGGTCACTCGTTTTTGGGCGCGGCTTTGCCCGCGGCCTATTTTTGGCACAAGGAGGGGCCTCGCAAAGTCTCGGCCCATTCCGAGTCCGGCGGACGAAGTTCGCCAGCCCCACGCCCCAAGGCTATAGCACACCCTTTTTTTGGGCATTTTTCCGCTGGACGAACTTGGGGCCCCGGCCTTCGGTCGCTCGTTTTTGGGCGCGGCTGTGCCCGCGGCCTATTTTTGGCACACGGAGGGGCCTCGCAAAGTCTCGGCCCATTCCGAGTCCAGCGGACGAAGTTCGCCAGCCCCACGGCCCAAGGCTATAGCACACCCGTTTTTGGGGCATTTTTCCGCTTGACGAACTTGGGGCCCCGGCCTTCGGTCGCTCGTTTTTGGGCGCGGCTGTGCCCGCGGCCTATTTTTGGCACACGGAGGGGCCTCGCAAAGTCTCGGCCCATTCCGAGTCCGGCGGACGAAGTTCGCCAGCCCCACGCCCCAAGGCTATAGCTCACCCGTTTTTGGGGCATTTTTCCGCTGGACGAACTTGGGGCCCCGGCCTTCGGTCGCTCGTTTTTGGGCGCGGCTTTGCCCGCGGCCTATTTTTGGCACACGGAGGGGCCTCGCAAAGTCTCGGCCCATTCCGAGTCCGGCGGACGAAGTTCGCCAGCCCCACGCCCCAAGGCTATAGCACACCCGTTTTTGGGGCATTTTTCCGCTGGACGAACTTGGGGCCCCGGCCTTCGGACGCTCGTTTTTGGGTGCGGCTGTGCCCGCGGCCTATTTTTGGCACACGGAGGGGCCTCGCAAAGTCTCGGCCCATTCCGAGTCCGGCGGACGAAGTTCGCCAGCCCCACGCCCCAAGTGTATAGCACACCCGTTTTTGGGGCATTTTTCCGCTGGACGAACTTGGGGCCCCGGCCTTCGGTCGATCGTTTTTGGGCACGGCTGTGCCCGCGGCCTATTTTTGGCACACGGAGGGGCCTCGCAAAGTCTCGCCCATTCCGAGTCCGGCGGACGAAGTTCGCCAGCCCCACGCCCCAAGGCTATAGCACACCCGTTTTTGGGGCATTTTTCCGCTGGACGAACTTGTGGCCCCGGCCTTCGGTCGCTCGTTTTTGGGCGCGGCTTTGCCCGCGGCCTATTTTTGGCACACGGAGGGGCCTCGCAAAGTCTCGGCCCATTCCGAGTCCGGCGGACGAAGTTCGCCAGCCCCACGCCCCAGGGCAATAGCACACCCGTTTTTGGGGCAATTTTCCGCTGGACGAACTTAGGGCCCCGGCCTTCGGTCACTCGTTTTTTGGCGCGGCTGTGCCCGCGGCCTATTTTTGGCACACGGAGGGGCCTCGAAAAGTCTCGGCCCATTCCGAGTCCGGCGGACGAAGTTCGCCAGCCCCACGCCCCAAGGCTATAGCACACCCGTTTTTGGGGCATTTTTCCGCTGGACGAACTTGTGGCCCCGGCCTTCGGTAGCTCGTTTTTGGGCCCGGCTTTGCCCGCGGCCTATTTTTGGTACACGGAGGGGCCTCGCAAAGTCTCGGCCCATTCCGAGTCCGGCGGACGAAGTTCGCCAGCCCCACGGCCCAAGGCTATAGCACACCCGTTTTTGGGGCATTTTTCCGCTGGACGAACTTGGGGCCCCGGCCTTCGGTCGCTCGTTTTTGGGCGCGGCTGTGCCCGCGGCCTATTTTTGGCACACGGAGGGGCCTCGCAAAGTCTCGGCCCATTCCGAGTCCGGCGGACGAAGTTCGCCAGCCCCACGCCCCAAGGCTATAGCACACCCTTTTTTTGGGCATTTTTCCGCTGGACGAACTTGGGGCCCCGGCCTTCGGTCGCTCGTTTTTGGGCGCGGCTGTGCCCGCGGCCTATTTTTGGCACACGGAGGGGCCTCGCAAAGTCTCGGCCCATTCCGAGTCCGGCGGACGAAGTTCGCCAGCCCCACGCCCCAAGGCTATAGCACACCCGTTTTTGGGGCATTTTTCCGCTGGACGAACTTGTGGCCCCGGCCTTCGGTCGCTCGTTTTTGGGCGCGGCTTTGCCCGCGGCCTATTTTTGGCACACGGAGGGGCCTCGCAAAGTCTCGGCCCATTCCGAGTCCGGCGGACGAAGTTCGCCAGCCCCACGCCCCAGGGCAATAGCACACCCGTTTTTGGGGCATTTTTCCGCTGGACGAACTTGGGGCCCCGGCCTTCGGTCGCTCGTTTTTTGGCGCGGCTGTGCCCGCGGCCTATTTTTGGCACACGGAGGGGCCTCGCAAAGTCTCGGCCCATTCCGAGTCCGGCGGACGAAGTTCGCCAGCCCCACGCCCCAAGGCTATAGCACACCCGTTTTTGGGGCATTTTTCCGCTGGACGAACTTGGGGCCCCGGCGTTCGGTCGCTCGTTTTTGGGCGCGGCTTTGCCCGCGGCCTATTTTTGGCACACGGAGGGGCCTCGAAAAGTCTCGGCCCATTCCGAGTCCGGCGGACGAAGTTCGCCAGCCCCACGCCCCAAGGCTATAGCACACCCGTTTTTGGGGCATTTTTCCGCTGGACGAACTTGGGGCCCCGGCCTTCGGTCGCTCGTTTTTGGGCGCGGCTGTGCCCGCGGCCTATTTTTGGCACACGGAGGGGCCTCGGAAAGTCTCGGCCCATTCCGAGTCCGGCGGACGAAGTTCGCCAGCCCCACGCCCCAAGGCTATAGCACACCCGTTTTTTGGGCATTTTTCCGCTGGACGAACTTGGGGCCCCGGCCTTCGGTCGCTCGTTTTTGGGCGCGGCTGTGCCCGCGGCCTATTTTTGGCACACGGAGGGGCCTGGCAAAGTCTCGGCCCATTCCGAGTCCGGCGGACGAAGTTCGCCAGCCCCACGCCCCAGGGCAATAGCACACCCGTTTTTGGGGCATTTTTCCGCTGGACGAACTTGGGGCCCCGGCCTTCGGTCGCTCGTTTTTTGGCGCGGCTGTGCCCGCGGCCTATTGTTGGCACACGGAGGGGCCTCGCAAAGTCTCGGCCCATTCCGAGTCCGGCGGACGAAGTTCGCCAGCCCCACGCCCCAAGGCTATAGCACACCCGTTTTTGGGGCATTTTTCCGCTGGACGAACTTGGGGCCCCGGCGTTCGGTCGCTCGTTTTTGGGCGCGGCTGTGCCCGCGGCCTATTTTTGGCACACGGAGGGGCCTCGAAAAGTCTCGGCCCATTCCGAGTCCGGCGGACGAAGTTCGCCAGCCCCACGCCCCAAGGCTATAGCACACCCGTTTTTGGGGCATTTTTCCGCTGGACGAACTTGGGGCCCCGGCCTTCGGTCGCTCGTTTTTGGGCGCGGCTGTGCCCGCGGCCTATTTTTGGCACACGGAGGGGCCTCGCAAAGTCTCGGCCTATTCCGAGTCCGGCGGACGAAGTTCGCCAGCCCCACGCCCCAAGGCTATAGCACACCCGTTTTTGGGGCATTTTTCCGCTGGACGAACTTGGGGCCCCGGCCTTCGGTCACTCGTTTTTGGGCGCGGCTTTGCCCGCGGCCTATTTTTGGCACACGGAGGGGCCTCGCAAAGTCTCGGCCCATTCCGAGTCCGGCGGACGAAGTTCGCCAGCCCCACGCCCCAAGGCTATAGCACACCCGTTTTTTGGGCATTTTTCCGCTGGACGAACTTGGGGCCCCGGCCTTCGGTCGCTCGTTTTTGGGCGCGGCTGTGCCCGCGGCCTATTTTTGGCACACGGAGGGGCCTGGCAAAGTCTCGGCCCATTCCGAGTCCGGCGGACGAAGTTCGCCAGCCCCACGCCCCAAGGCTATAGCACACCCGTTTTTGGGGCATTTTTCCGCTGGACGAACTTGGGACCCCGGCCTTCGGTCGCTCGTTTTTGGGCGCGGCTTTGCCCGCGGCCTATTTTTGGTACACGGAGGGGCCTCGCAAAGTCTCGGCCCATTCCGAGTCCGGCGGACGAAGTTCGCCCGCCCCACGCCCCAAGGCTATAGCACACCCGTTTTTGGGGCATTTTTCCGCTGGACGAACTTGGGGCCCCGGCCTTCGGTCGCTCGTTTTTGGGCGCGGCTTTGCCCGCGGCCTATTTTTGGCACACGGAGGGGCCTCGAAATGTCTCGGCCCATTCCGAGTCCGGCGGACGAAGTTCGCCCGCCCCACGCCCCAAGGCTATAGCACACCCGTTTTTGGGGCATTTTTCCGCTGGACGAACTTGGCGCCCCGGCCTTCGGTCGCTCGTTTTTGGGCGCGGCTTTGCCCGCGGCCTATTTTTGGCACACGGAGGGGCCTCGCAAAGTCTCGGCCCATTCCGAGTCCGGCGGACGAAGTTCGCCAGCCCCACGGCCCAAGGCTATAGCACACCCGTTTTTGGGGCATTTTTCCGCTGGACGAACTTGGGGCCCCGGCCTTCGGTCGCTCGTTTTTGGGCGCGGCTGTGCCCGCGGCCTATTTTTGGCACACGGAGGGGCCTCGGAAAGTCTCGGCCCATTCCGAGTCCGGCGGACGAAGTTCGCCAGCCCCACGCCCCAAGGCTATAGCACACCCGTTTTTTGGGCATTTTTCCGCTGGACGAACTTGGGGCCCCGGCCTTCGGTCGCTCGTTTTTGGGCGCGGCTGTGCCCGTGGCCTATTTTTGGCACACGGAGGGGCCTGGCAAAGTCTCGGCCCATTCCGAGTCCGGCGGACGAAGTTCGCCAGCCCCACGCCCCAAGGCTATAGCACACCCGTTTTTGGGGCATTTTTCCGCTGGACGAACTTGGGGCCCCGGCCTTCGGTCGCTCGTTTTTGGGCGCGGCTTTGCCCGCGGCCTATTTTTGGCACACGGAGGGGCCTCGCAAAGTCTCGGCCCATTCCGAGTCCGGCGGACGAAGTTCGCCCGCCCCACGCCCCAAGGCTATAGCACACCCGTTTTTGGGGCATTTTTCCGCTGGACGAACTTGGGGCCCCGGCCTTCGGTCGCTCGTTTTTGGGCACGGCTTTGCCCGCGGCCTATTTTTGGCACACGGAGGGGCCTCGAAATGTCTCGGCCCATTCCGAGTCCGGCGGACGAAGTTTGCCAGCCCCACGCCCCAAGGCTATAGCACACCCGTTTTTGGGGCATTTTTCCGCTGGACGAACTTGGGGCCCCGGCCTTCGGTCGCTCGTTTTTGGGCGCGGCTTTGCCCGCGGCCTATTTTTGGCACACGGAGGGGCCTCGCAAAGTCTCGGCCCATTCCGAGTCCGGCGGACGAAGTTCGCCAGCCCCACGGCCCAAGGCTATAGCACACCCGTTTTTGGGGCATTTTTCCGCTGGACGAACTTGGGGCCCCGGCCTTCGGTCGCTCGTTTTTGGGCGCGGCTGTGCCCGCGGCCTATTTTTGGCACACGGAGGGGCCTCGCAAAGTCTCGGCCTATTCCGAGTCCGGCGGACGAAGTTCGCCAGCCCCACGCCCCAAGGCTATAGCACACCCGTTTTTGGGGCATTTTTCCGCTGGACGAACTTGGGGCCCCGACCTTCGGTCGCTCGTTTTTGGGCGCGGCTGTGACCGCGGCCTATTTTTGGCACACGGAGGGGCCTCGCAAAGTCTCGGCCCATTCCGAGTCCGGCGGACGAAGTTCGCCAGCCCCACGCCCCAAGGCTATAGCACACCCGTTTTTGGCGCATTTTTCCGCTGGACGAACTTGGGGCCCCGGCCTTCGGTCGCTCGTTTTTGGGCGCGGCTTTGCCCGCGGCCTATTTTTGGCACACGGAGGGGCCTCGCAAAGTCTCGGCCCATTCCGAGTCGGGCGGACGAAGTTCGCCAGCCCCACGCCCCAAGGCTATAGCACACCCGTTTTTGGGGCATTTTTCCGCTGGACGAACTTGGGGCCCCGGCCTTCGGTCGCTCGTTTTTGGGCACGGCTGTGCCCGCGGCCTATTTTTGGCACACGGAGGGGCCTCGCAAAGTCTCGGCCCATTCCGAGTCCGGCGGACGAAGTTCGCCAGCCCCACGCCCCAAGGCTATAGCACACCCGTTTTTGGGGCATTTTTCCGCTGGACGAACATGGGGCCCCGGCCTTCGGTCGCTCGTTTTTGGGCGCGGCTTTGCCCGCGGCCTATTTTTGGCACACGGAGGGGCCTCGCTATTCCGAGCCCGGCGGACGAAGTTCGCCAGCCCCACGCCCCAAGGCTATAGCACACCCGTTTTTGGGGCATTTTTCCGCTGGACGAACTTGGGGCCCCGGCCTTCGGTCGCTCGTTTTTGGGCGCGGCTTTGCCCGCGGCCTATTTTTGGCACACGGAGGGGCCTCGCAAAGTCTCGGCCCATTCCGAGTCCGGCGGACGAAGTTTGCCAGCCCCACGCCCCAAGGCTATAGCACACCCGTTTTTGGGGCATTTTTCCGCTGGACGAACTTGGGGCCCCGGCCTTCGGTCGCTCGTTTTTGGGCGCGGCTTTGCCCGTGGCCTATTTTTGGCGCACGGAGGGGCCTCGCAAAGTCTCGGCCCATTCCGAGTCCGGCGAACGAAGTTCGCCAGCCCCACGCCCCAAGGCTATAGCACACCCGTTTTTGGGGCATTTTTCCGCTGGACGAACTTGGGGCCCCGGCCTTTGGTCGCTCGTTTTTGGGCGCGGCTTTGCCCGCGGCCTATTTTTGGCACACGGAGGGGCCTCGCAAAGTCTCGGCCCATTCCGAGTCCGGCGGACGAAGTTCGCCAGCCCCACGCCCCAAGGCTATAGCACACCCGTTTTTGGGGCATTTTTCCGCTGGACGAACTTGGGGCCCCGGCTTTCGGTCGCTCATTTTTGGGCGCGGCTTTGCCCGCGGCCTATTTTTGGCACATGGAGGGGCCTCGCAAAGTCTCGGCCCATTCCGAGTCCGGCGGACGAAGTTCGCCAGCCCCACGCCCCAAGGCTAGCACACCCGTTTTTGGGGCATTTTTTCGCTGGACGAACTTGGGGCCCCGGCCTTCGGTCGCTCGTTTTTGGGCGCGGCTGTGCCCGCGGCCTATTTTTGGCACACGGAGGGGCCTCGCAAAGTCTCGGCCCATTCCGAGTCCGGCGGACGAAGTTCGCCTGCCCCACGCCCCAAGGCTATAGCACACCCGTTTTTGGGGCTTTTTTCCGCTGGACGAACTTGGGGCCCCGGCCTTCGGTCGCTCGTTTTTGGGCGCGGCTTTGCCCGCGGCCTATTTTTGGCACACGGAGGGGCCTCGCAAAGTCTCGGCCCATTCCGAGTCCGGCGGACGAAGTTCGCCCGCCCCACGCCCCAAGGCTATAGCACACCCGTTTTTGGGGCATTTTTCCGCTGGACGAACTTGGGGCCCCGGCCTTCGGTCGCTCGTTTTTGGGCGCGGCTTTGGCCGCGGCCTATTTTTGGCACACGGAGGGGCCTCGCAAAGTCTCGGCCCATTCCGAGTCCGGCGGACGAAGTTCGCCGGCCCCACGCCCCAAGGCTATAGCACACCCGTTTTTGGGGCATTTTTCCGCTGGACGAACTTGGGGCCCCGGCCTTCGGTCGCTTGTTTTTGGGCGCGGCTTTGCCTGCGGCCTATTTTTGGCACTCGGAGGGGCCTCGCAAAGTCTCGGCCCATTCGGAGTCCGGCGGACGAAGTTCGCCAGCCCCACGCCCCAAGGCTATAGCACACCCGTTTTTGGGGCATTTTTCCGCTGGACGAACTTGGGGCCCCGGCCTTCGGTCGCTCGTTTTTGGGCGCGGCTGTGCCCACGTCCTATTTTTGGCACACGGAGGGGCCTCACAAAGTCTCGGCCCATTCCGAGTCCGGCGGACGAAGTTCGCCAGCCCCACGCCCCAAGGCTATAGCACACCCGTTTTTGGGGCATTTTTCCGCTGGACGAACTTGGGGCCCCGGCCTTCGGTCGCTCGTTTTTGGGCGCAGCTGTGCCCGCGGCCTATTTTTGGCCCACGGAGGGGCCTCGCAAAGTCTCGGCCCATTCCGAGTCCAGCGGATGAAGTTCGCCAGCCCCACGCCCCAAGGCTATAGCACACCCGTTTTTGGGGCATTTTTCCGCTGGACGAACTTGGGGCCCCGGCCTTCGGTCGCTCGTTTTTGGGCGCGGCTTTGCCCGCGGCCTATTTTTGGCACACGGAGGGGCCTCGCAAAGTCTCGGCCCATTCCGAGTCCGGCGGACGAAGTTCGCCAGCCCCACGCCCCAAGGCTATAGCACACCCGTTTTTGGGGCATTTTTCCGCTGGACGAACTTGGGGCCCCGGCCTTCGGTCGCTCGTTTTTGGGCACGGCTTTGTCCGCGACCTATTTTTGGCACACGGAGGGGCCTCGCAAAGTCTCGGCCCATTCCGAGTCCGGCGGACGAAGTTCGCCAGCCCCACGCCCCAAGGCTATAGCACACCCATTTTTTGGGCATTTTTCCGCTGGACGAACTTGGGGCCCCGGCCTTCGGTCGCTTGTTTTTGGGCGCGGCTATGCCCGCGGCCTATTTTTGGCACACGGAGGGGCCTCGCAAAGTCTCGGCCCATTCCGAGTCCGGCGGACGAAGTTCGCCAGCCCCACGCCCCAAGGCTATAGCACACCCGTTTTTGGGGCATTTTTCCGCTGGACGAACTTGGGGCCCCGGCCTTCGGTCGCTCGTTTTTGGGCGCGGCTGTGCCCGCGGCCTATTTTTGGCACACGGAGGGGCCTCGCAAAGTCTCGGCCCATTCCCAGTCCGGCGGACGAAGTTCGCCAGCCCCACGCCCCAAGGCTATAGCACACCCATTTTTGGGGCATTTTTCCGCTGGACGAACTTGGGGCCCCGGCCTTCGGTCGCTCGTTTTTGGCGCGGCTGTGCCCGCGGCCTATTTTTGGCACACGGAGGGGCCTCGCAAAGTCTCGGCCCATTCCGAGTCCGGCGGACGAAGTTCGCCAGCCCCACGCCCCAAGGCTATAGCACACCCGTTTTTGGGGCATTTTTCCGCTGGACGAACTTGGGGCCCCGGCCTTCGGTCGCTTGTTTTTGGGCGCGGCTGTGCCCACGGCCTATTTTTGGCACACGGAGGGGCCTCACAAAGTCTCGGCCCATTCCGAGTCCGGCGGACGAAGTTCGCGAGCCTCACGCCCCAAGGCTACAGCACACCCGTTTTTGGGGCATTTTTCCGCTGGACGAACTTGGGGCCCCGGCCTTCGGTCGCTTGTTTTTGGGCGCGGCTTTGCCCGCGGCCTATTTTTGGCACACGGAGGGGCCTCGCAAAGTCTCAGCCCATTCCGAGTCCGGCGGACGAAGCTCGCCAGCCCCACGCCCCAAGGCTATAGCACACCCGTTTTTGGGGCATTTTTCCGCTGGACGAACTTGGGGCCCCGGACTTCGGTCGCTCGTTTTTGGGCGCAGCTGTGCCCGCGGCCTATTTTTGGTACACGGAGGGGCCTCCCAAAGTCTCGGCCCATTCCGAGTCCGGCGGATGAAGTTCGCCAGCCCCACGCCCCAAGGCTATAGCACACCCGTTTTTGGGGCATTTTTCCGCTGGACGAACTTGGGGCCCCGGCCTTCGGTCGCTCGTTTTTGGGTACGGCTTTGTCCGCGGCCTATTTTTGGCACACGGAGGGGCCTCGCAAAGTCTCGGCCCATTCCGAGTCCGGCGGACGAAGTTCGCCAGCCCCACGCCCCAAGGCTATAGCACACCCGTTTTTGGGGCATTTTTCCGCTGGACGAACTTGGGGCCCCGGCCTTCGGTCGCTCGTTTTTGGGCACGGCTTTCCCCGCGGCCTATTTTTTGCACACGGAGGGGCCTCGCAAAGTCACGCCCCATTCCGAGTCCGGCGGACGAAGTTCGCCAGCCCCACGCTCCAAGGCTATAGCACACCCGTTTTTTGGGCATTTTTCCGCTGGACGAACTTGGGGCCCCAGCCTTCGGTCACTTGGTTTTGGGAGCGGCTTTGCCCGCAGCCTATTTTTGGCACACGGAGGGGCCTCGCAAAGTCTCGGCCCATTCCGAGTCCGGCGGACGAAGTTCGCCAGCCCCACGCCCCAAGGCTATAGCACACCCGTTTTTTGGGCATTTTTCCGCTGGACGAACTTGGGGCCCCGGCCTTCGGTCGCTTGTTTTTGGGCGCGGCTCTGCCCGCGGCCTATTTTTGGCACACGGAGGGGCCTCGCAAAGTCTCGGCCCATTCCGAGTCTGGCGGACGAAGTTCGCCAGCCCCACGCCCCAAGGCTATAGCACACCCGTTTTTGGGGCATTTTTCCGCTGGACGAACTTGGGGCCCCGGCCTTCGGTCGCTCGTTTTTGGGCGCGGCTGTGCCCGCGGCCTATTTTTGGCACACGGAGGGGCCTCGCAAAGTCTCGGCCCATTCCGAGTCCGGCGGACGATGTTCGCCAGCCCCACGCCCCAAGGCTATAGCACACCCATTTTTGGGGCATTTTTCCGCTGGACGAACTTGGGGCCCCGGCCTTCGGTCTCTCGTTTTTGGGCGCGGCTGTGCCCGTGGCCTATTTTTGGCACACGGAGGGGCCTCGCAAAGTCTCGGCCCATTCCGAGTCCGGCGGACGAAGTTCGCCAGCCCCACGCCCCAAGGCTATAGCACACCCGTTTTTGGGGCATTTTTCCGCTGGACGAACTTGGGGCCCCGGCCTTCGGTCGCTCGTTTTTGGGCACGGCTGTGCCCACGGCCTATTTTTGGCACACGGAGGGGCCTCACAAAGTCTCGGCCCATTCCGAGTCCGGCGGACGAAGTTCGCCAGCCTCACGCCCCAAGGCTATAGCAAACCCGTTTTTGGGGCATTTTTCCGCTGGACGAACTTGGGGCCCCGGCCTTCGGTCGCTTGTTTTTGGGCGCGGCTTTACCCGCGGCCTATTTTTGGCACACGGAGGGGCCTCGCAAAGTCTCGGCCCATTCCGAGTCCGGCGGACGAAGTTCGCCAGCCCCACGCCCCAAGGCTATAGCACACCCGTTTTTGGGGCATTTTTCCGCTGGACGAAGTTGGGGCCCCGGCCTTCGGTCGCTCGTTTTTGGGCACGGCTTTCCCCGCGGCCTATTTTTTGCACACGGAGGGGCCTCGCAAAGTCTCGGCCCATTCCGAGTCCGGCGGACGAAGTTCGCCAGCCCCACGCCCCAAGGCTATAGCACACCCGTTTTTTGGGCATTTTTCCGCTGGACGAACTTGGGGCCCCGGCCTTCGGTCGCTTGTTTTTGGGCGCGGCTTTGCCCGTGGCCTATTTTTGGCACACGGGGGGCTCGCAAAGTCTCGGCCCATTCCGAGTCCGGCGGACGAAGTTCGCCAGCCCCACGCCCCAAGGCTATAGCACACCCGTTTTTGGGGCATTTTTCCGCTGGACGAACTTGGGGCCCCGGCCTTCGGTCGCTCGTTTTTGGGCGCGGCTGTGCCCGCGGCCTATTTTTGGCACACGGAGGGGCCTCACAAAGTCTCGGCCCATTCTGAGTCCGGCGGATGAAGTTCGCCCGCCCCACGCCCCAAGGCTATAGCACACCCGTTTTTGGGGCATTTTTCCGCTGGACGAACTTGGGGCCCCGGCCTTCGGTCGCTCGTTTTTGGGCGCGGCTTTGCCCGCGGCCTATTTTTGGCACACGGAGGGGTCTCGCAAAGTCTCGGCCCATTCCGAGTCCGGCGGACGAAGTTCGCCAGCCCCACGCCCCAAGGCTATAGCACACCCGTTTTTGGGGCATTTTTCCGCTGGACGAACTTGGGGCCCCGGCCTTCGGTCGCTCGTTTTTGGGCGCGGCTGTGCCCGCGGCCTATTTTTGGCACACGGAGGGGCCTCGCAAAGTCTCGGCCCATTCCGAGTCCGGCGGACGAAGTTCGCCAGCCCCACGCCCCAAGGCTATAGAACACCCGTTTTTGGGGCATTTTTCCGCTGGACAAACTTGGGGCCCCGGCCTTCGGTCGCTCGTTTTTGGGCGCGGCTTTGCCCGCGGCCTATTTTTGGCACACGGAGGAGCCTCGCAAAGTCTCGGCCCATTCCGAGTCCGGCGGACGAAGTTCGCCAGCCCCACGCCCCAAGGCTATAGCACACCCGTTTTTGGGGCATTTTTCCGCTGGACGAACTTGGGGCCCCGGCCTTCGGTCGCTCATTTTTTGGCGCGGCTTTGCCCGCGGCCTATTTTTGGCACACGGAGGGGCCTCGCAAAGTCTCGGCCCATTCCGAGTCCGGCGGACAAAGTTCACCAGCCCCACGCCCCAAGGCTATAGCACACCCGTTTTTGGGGCATTTTTCCGCTGGACGAACTTGGGGCCCCGGCCTTCGGTCGCTCGTTTTTGGGTGCGGCTTTGACCACGGCCTATTTCTGGCACACGGAGGGGCCTCGCAAAGTCTCGGCCCATTCCGAGTCCGGCGGACGAAGTTCGCCAGCCCCACGCCCCAAGGCTATAGCACACCCGTTTTTGGGGCATTTTTCCGCAGGACGAACTTGGGGCCCCGGCCTTCGGTCTCTCGTTTTTGGGCGCGGCTTTGCCCGCGGCCTATTTTTGGCACACGGAGGGGCCTCGCAAAGTCTCGGCCCATTCCGAGTCCGGCGGACGAAGTTCGCCAGCCCCACGCCCCAAGGCTATAGCACACCCGTTTTTGGGGCATTTTTCCGCTGGACGAACTTGGGGCCCCGGCCTTCGGTCGCTCGTTTTTGGGCGCGGCTTTGCCCGCGGCCTATTTTTGGCACACGGAGGGGCCTCGCAAAGTCTCGGCCCATTCCGAGTCAGGCGGACGAAGTTCGCCAGCCCCACGCCCCAAGGCTATAGCACACCCGTTTTTGGGGCATTCTTCCGCTGGACGAACTTGGGGCCCCGGCCTTCGGTCGCTCGTTTTTGGGTGCGGCTGTGCCCGCGGCCTATTTTTGGCACACGGAGGGGCCTCGCAAAGTCTCGGCCCATTCCGAGTCCGGCGGACGAAGTTCGCCAGCCCCACGCCCCAAGGCTATAGCACACCCGTTTTTGGGGCATTTTTCCGCTGGACAAACTTGGGGCCCCGGCCTTCGGTCGCTCGTTTTTGGGCGCGGCTTTGCCCGCGGCCTATTTTTGGCACACGGAGGGGCCTCGCAAAGTCTCGGCCCATTCCGAGTCCGGCGGACGAAGTTCGCCAGCCCCACGCCCCAAGGCTATAGCACACCCGTTTTTGGGGCATTTTTCCGCTGGACGAGTTTGGGGCCCCGGCCTTCGGTCGCTCGTTTTTGGGCGCGGCTTTGCCCGCGGCCAATTTTTGGCACACGGAGGGGCCTCGCAAAGTCTCGGCCCATTCCGAGTCGGGCGGACGAAGTTCGCCAGCCCCACGCCCCAAAGCTATAGCACACCCGTTTTTGGGGCATTTTTCCGCTGGACGAACTTGGGGCCCCGGCCTTTGGTCGCTCGTTTTTGGGCACGGCTGTGCCCGCGGCCTATTTTTGGCACACGGAGGGGCCTCGCAAAGTCTCGAAGCATTCCGAGTCCGGCGGACGAAGTTCGCCAGCCCCACGCCCCAAGGCTATAGCACACCCGTTTTTGGGGCATTTTTCCGCTGGACGAACTTGGGGCCCCGGCCTTCGGTCGCTCGTCTTTGGGCGCGGCTTTGCCCGCGGCCTATTTTTGGCACACGGAGGGGCCTCGCAAAGTCTCGGCCCATTCCGAGTCTGGCGGACGAAGTTCGCCAGCCCCACGCCCCAAGGCTATAGCACACCCGTTTTTGGGGCATTTTTCCGCTGGACGAACTTGGGACCCCGGCCTTCGGTCGCTCGTTTTTGGGCGCGGCTTTGCCTGCGGCCTATTTTTGGCACACGGAGAGGCCTCGCAAAGTCTCGGCCCATTCCGAGTCCGGCAGACGAAGTGCGCCAGCCCCACGCCCCAAGGCTATAGCACACCCGTTTTTGGGGCGTTTTTCTGCTGGACGAACTTGGGGCCCCGGCCTTCGGTCGCTCGTTTTTGGGCGCGGCTTTGCCCGCGGCCTATTTTTGGCACACGGAGGGGCCTCGCAAAGTCTCGGCCCATTCCGAGTCCGGCGGACGAAGTTTGCCAGCCCCACGCCCCAAGGCTATAGCACACCCGTTTTTGGGGCATTTTTCCGCTGGACAAACTTGGGGCCCCGGCCTTCGGTCGCTCGTTTTTGGGCGCGGCTTTGCCCGCGGCCTATTTTTGGCACACGGAGGGGCCTCGCAAAGTCTCGGCCCATTCCGAGTCCGGCGGACGAAGTTCGCCAGCCCCACGCCCCAAGGCTATAGCACACCCGTTTTTGGGGCATTTTTCCGCTGGACGAGTTTGGGGCCCCGGCCTTCGGTCGCTCGTTTTTGGGCGCGGCTTTGCCCGCGGCCAATTTTTGGCACACGGAGGGGCCTCGCAAAGTCTCGGCCCATTCCGAGTCGGGCGGACGAAGTTCGCCAGCCCCACGCCCCAAAGCTATAGCACACCCGTTTTTGGGGCATTTTTCCGCTGGACGAACTTGGGGCCCCGGCCTTTGGTCGCTCGTTTTTGGGCACGGCTGTGCCCGCGGCCTATTTTTGGCACACGGAGGGGCCTCGCAAAGTCTCGAAGCATTCCGAGTCCGGCGGACGAAGTTCGCCAGCCCCACGCCCCAAGGCTATAGCACACCCGTTTTTGGGGCATTTTTCCGCTGGACGAACTTGGGGCCCCGGCCTTCGGTCGCTCGTTTTTGGGCGCGGCTTTGCCTGCGGCCTATTTTTGGCACACGGAGAGGCCTCGCAAAGTCTCGGCCCATTCCGAGTCCGGCAGACGAAGTGCGCCAGCCCCACGCCCCAAGGCTATAGCACACCCGTTTTTGGGGCGTTTTTCTGCTGGACGAACTTGGGGCCCCGGCCTTCGGTCGCTCGTTTTTGGGCGCGGCTTTGCCCGCGGCCTATTTTTGGCACACGGAGGGGCCTCGCAAAGTCTCGGCCCATTCCGAGTCCGGCGGACGAAGTTTGCCAGCCCCACGCCCCAAGGCTATAGCACACCCGTTTTTGGGGCATTTTTCCGCTGGACGAACTTGGGGCCCCGGCCGTCGGTCGCTCGTTTTTGGGTACGGCTGTGCCCGCGGCCTATTTTTGGCACACGGAGGGGCCTCGTAAAGTCTCGGCCCATTCCGAGTCCGGCGGACGAAGTTCGCCAGCCCCACGCCCCAAGGCTATAGCACACCCGTTTTTGGGGCATTTTTCCGCTGGACGAACTTGGGGCCCCGGCCTTCGGTCACTCGTTTTTGGGCGCGGCTTTGCCCACGGCCTATTTTTGGCACACAGAGGGGCCTCGCAAAGTCTCGGCCCATTCCGAGTCCGGCGGACGAAGTTCGCCAGCCCCACGCCCCAAGCCTATAGCACACCTGTTTTTGGGGCATTTTTCTGCTGGGCGAACTTGGGGCCCCGGCCTTCGGTCGCTCGTTTTTGGGCGCGGCTTTGCCCGCGGCCTATTTTTGGCACACGGAGGGGCCTCGCAAAGTCTCGGCCCATTCCGAGTCCGGCGGACGAAGTTCGCCAGCCCCACGCCCCAAGGCTATAGCACACCCGTTTTTTGGGCATTTTTCCGCTGGACGAACTTGGGGCCCCGGCTTTCGGTCGCTTGTTTTTGGGCGCGGCTGTGCCCGCGGCCTATTTTTGGCACACGGAGGGGCCTCGCAAAGTCTCGGACCATTCCGAGTCCGGCGGACGAAGTTCGCCAGCCCCACGCCCCAAGGCTATAGCACACCCGTTTTTGGGGCATTTTTCCGCTGGACGAACTTGGGGCCCCGGCCTTCGGTCGCTCGTTTTTGGGCGCGGCTTTGCCCGCGGCCTATTTTTGGCACACGGAGGGGCCTTGCAAAGTCTCGGCCCATTCCGAGTCCGGCGGACGAAGTTCGCCAGCCCCACGCCCCAAGGCTATAGCACACCTGTTTTTGGGGCATTTTTCCGCTGGACGAACTTGGGGCCCCGGCCTTCGGTCGCTCGTTTTTGGGCGCGGCTTTGCCCGCGGCCTATTTTTGGCACACGGAGGGGCCTCGCAAAGTCTCGGCCCATTCCGAGTCCGGCGGACGAAGTTCGCCAGCCCCACGCCCAAGGCTATAGCACACCCGTTTTTGGGGCATTTTTCCGCTGGACGAACTTGGGGCCCCGGCCTTCGGTCGCTCGTTTTTGGGCGCGGCTGTGCCCGCTGCCTATTTTTGGCACACGGAGGGGCCTCGCAAAGTCTCGGCCCATTACGAGTCCGGCGGACGAAGTTCGCCAGCCCCACGCCCCAAGGCTATAGCACACCCGTTTTTGGGGCATTTTTCCGCGAGACGAACTTGGGGCCCCGGCCTTCTGTCGCTCGTTTTTGGGCGCGGCTGTGCCCGCGGCCTATTTTTGACACACGGAGGGGCCTCGCAAAGTCTCGGCCGATTCCGAGTCCGGCGGACGAAGTTCGCCAGCCCCACGCCCCAAGGCTATAGCACACCCGTTTTTGGGGCATTTTTCCGCTGGACGAACTTGGGGCCCCGGCCTTCGGTCGCTCGTTTTTGGGCGCGGCATTGCCCGCGGCTTATTTTTGGCACACGGAGGGGCCTCGCAAAGTCTCGGCCCATTCCGAGTCCGGCGGACGAAGTTCGCCAGCGCCACGCCCCAAGGCTATAGCACACCCGTTTTTGGGGCATTTTTCCGCTGGACGAACTTGGGGCCCCGGCCTTCGGTCGCTCGTTTTTGGGCATGGCTGTGCCCGCGGCCTATTTTTGGCACACGGAGGGGCCTCGCAAAGTCTCGGCCCATTCCGAGTCCGGCGGACGAAGTTCGCCAGCCCCACGCCCCAAGGCTATAGCACACCCGTTTTTGGGGCATTTTTCCGCTGGACGAACTTGGGGCCCCGGCCTTCGGTCGCTCGTTTTTGGGCGCGGCTGTGCCCGCGGCCTATTTTTGGCACACGGAGGGGCCTCGCAAAGTCTCGGCCCATTCCGAGTCCGGCGGACGAAGTTCGCCAGCCCCACGCCCCAAGGCTATAGCACACCCGTTTTTGGGGCATTTTTCCGCTGGACGAACTTGGGGCCCCGGCCTTCGGTCGCTCGTTTTTGGGCGCGGCTGTGCCCGCGGCCTATTTTTGGCACACGGAGGGGCCTCGCGAAGTCTCGGCCCATTCCGAGTCCGGCGGACGAAGTTCGCCAGCCCCACGCCCCAAGGCTATAGCACACCCGTTTTTGGGGCATTTTTCCGCTGGACGAACTTGGGGCCCCGGCCTTCGGTCGCTCGTTTTTGGGCGCGGCTGTGCCTGCGGCCTATTTTTGGCACACGGAGGGGCCTCGCAAAGTCTCGGCCCATTCCGAGTCCGGCGGACGAAGTTCGCCAGCCCCACGCCCCAAGGCTATAGCACACCCATTTTTGGGGCATTTTTCCGCTGGACGAACTTGGGGCCCCGGCCTTCGGTCGCTCGTTTTTGGGCGCGGCTTTGCCCGCGGCCTATTTTTGGCACACGGAGGGGCCTCGCAAAGTCTCAGCCCATTCCGAGTCCGGCGGATGAAGTTCGACAGCCCCACGCCCCAAGGCTATAGCACACCCGTTTTTGGGGCATTTTTCCGCTTGACGAACTTGGGGCCCCGGCCTTCGGTCGCTCGTTTTTGGGCGCGGCTTTGCCCGCGGCCTATTTTTGGCACACGGAGGGGCCTCGCAAAGTCTCAGCCCATTCCGAGTCCGGCGGATGAAGTTCGACAGCCCCACGCCCCAAGGCTATAGCACACCCGTTTTTGGGGCATTTTTCCGCTTGACGAACTTGGGGCCCCGGCCTTCGGTCGCTCGTTTTTGGGCGCGGCTTTGCCCGCGGCCTATTTTTGGTACACGGAGGGGCCTCGCAAAGTCTCGGCCCATTCCGAGTCCGGCGGACGAAGTTCGCCAGCCCCACGCCCCAAGGCCATAGCACACCCGTTTTTTGGGGCATTTTTCCGCTGGACGAACTTGGGGCCCCGGCCTTCGGTCGCTCGTTTTTGGGCGCGGCTTTGCCCGCGGCCTATATTTGGCACACGGAGGGGCCTCGCAAAGTCTCGGCCCTTTCCGAGTCTGGCGGACGAAGGTCGCCAGCCCCACGCCCCAAGGCTATAGCACACCCGTTTTTGGGGCATTTTTCCGCTGGACGAACTTGGGGCCCCGGCCTTCGGTCGCTCGTTTTTGGGCGCGGCTGTGCCCGCGGCCTATTTTTGGCACACGGAGGGGCCTCGCAAAGTCTCGGCCCATTCCGAGTCCGGCGGACGAAGTTCGCCAGCCCCACGCCCCAAGGCTATAGCACACCCGTTTTTGGGGCATTTTTTGCGCTGGACGAACTTGGGGCCCCGGCCTTCGGTCGCTCGTTTTTGGGCGCGGCTGTGCCCACGGCCTATTTTGGGCACACGGATGGGCCTTGCAAAGTCTCGGCCCATTCCGAGTCCGGCAGACGAAGTTCGCCAGCCCCGCGCCCCAAGGCTATAGCACACCCGTTTTTGGGGCATTTTTCCGCTGGACGAACTTGGGGCCCCGGCCTTCGATCGCTCGTTTTTGGGCGCGGCTGCGCCCGCGGCCTATTTTTGGCACACGGACGGGCCTCGCAAAGTCTCGGCCCATTCCGAGTCCGGCGGACGAAGTTCGCCAGCCCCACGCCCCAAGGCTATAGCACACCCGTTTTTGGGGCTTTTTTCCGCTGGACGAACTTGGGGCCCCGGCCTTCGGTCGCTCGTTTTTGGGCGCGGCTTTGCCCGCGGCCTATTTTTGGCACACGGAGGGGCCTCGCAAAGTCTCGGCCCAATCCGAGTCCGGCGGACGAAGTTCGCCAGCCCCACGCCCCAAGGCTATAGCACACCCGTTTTTGGGGCATTTTTCCGCTGGACGAACTTGGGGCCCCGGCCTTGGGTCGCTCGTTTTTGGGCGCGGCTTTGCCCGCGGCCTATTTTTGGCACACGGAGGGTCCTCGCAAAGTCTCGGCCCATTCCGAGTCCGGCGGACGAAGTTCGCCAGCCCCACGCCGCCCCAAGGCTATAGCACACCCGTTTTTGGGGCATTTTTCCGCTGGACGAACTTGGGGCCCCGGCCTTCGGTCGCTCATTTTTGGGCGCGGCTTTCCCTGCGGCCTATTTTTGGCACACGGAGGGGCCTCGCAAAGTCTCGGCCCATTCCGAGTCCGGCAGACGAAGTTCGCCAGCCCCACGCACCAAGGCTATAGCACACCCGTTTTTGGGGCATTTTTCCGCTGGACGAACTTGGGGCCCCGGCCTTCGGTCGCTCGTTTTTGGGCGCGGCTTTGCCCGCGGCCTATTTTTTGCACACGGAGGGGCCTCGCAAAGTCTCGGCCCATTCCAAGTCCGGCGGACGAAGTTCGCCAGCCCCACGCCCCAAGGCTATAGCACACCCGTTTTTGGGGCATTTTTCCGCTGGACGAACTTGGGGCCCCGGCCTTCGGTCGCTC
The DNA here is from genome assembly GCA_029721495.1 of Citrus inodora. Lineage (NCBI taxonomy): Eukaryota > Viridiplantae > Streptophyta > Magnoliopsida > Sapindales > Rutaceae > Citrus > Citrus inodora. The sequence continues at coordinate 115,099 of JAQOOB010000040.1, forward strand.
GTTTTTGGGCGCGGCTGTGCCCGCGGCCTATTTTTGGCACACGGAGGGGCCTCGCAAAGTCTCGGCCCATTCCGAGTCCGGCGGACGAAGTTCGCCAGCCCCACGCCCCAAGACTATAGCACACCCGTTTTTGGGGCATTTTTCCGCTGGACGAACTTGGGGCCCCGGCCTTCGGTCGCTCGTTTTTGGGCGCGGCTGTGCCCGCGGCCTATTTTTGGCACACGGAGGGGCCTCGCAAAGTCTAGGCCCATTCCGAGTCCGGCGGACGAAGTTCGCCAGCCCCATGCCCCAAGGCTATAGCACACCCGTTTTTGGGGCATTTTTCCGCTGGACGAACTTGGGGCCCCGGCCTTCGGTCGCTCGTTTTTGGGCGCGGCTTTGCCCGCAGCCTATTTTTGGCACACGGAGGGGCCTCGCAAAGTCTCGGCCCAATCCGAGTCCGGCGGACGAAGTTCGCCAGCCCCACGCCCCAAGGCTATAGCACACCCGTTTTTGGGGCATTTTTCCGCTGGACGAACTTGGGGCCCCGGCCTTCGGTCGCTCGTTTTTGGGCGCGGCTGTGCCCGCGGCCTATTTTGGGCACACGGATGGGCCTTGCAAAGTCTCGGCCCATTCCGAGTCCGGCAGACGAAGTTCGCCAGCCCCACGCCCCAAGGCTATAGCACACCCGTTTTTGGGGCATTTTTCCGCTGGACGAACTTGGGGCCCCGGCCTTCGATCGCTCGTTTTTGGGCGCGGCTGTGCCCGCGGCCTATTTTTGGCACACGGACGGGCCTCGCAAAGTCTCGGCCCATTCCGAGTCCGGCGGACGAAGTTCGCCAGCCCCACGCCCCAAGGCTATAGCACACCCGTTTTTGGGGCATTTTTTCCGCTGGACGAACTTGGGGCCCCGGCCTTCGGTCGCTCGTTTTTGGGCGCGGCTTTGCCCGCGGCCTATTTTTGGCACACGGAGGGGCCTCGCAAAGTCTCGGCCCAATCCGAGTCCGGCGGACGAAGTTCGCCAGCCCCACGCCCCAAGGCTATAGCACACCCGTTTTTGGGGCATTTTTCCGCTGGACGAACTTGGGGCCCCGGCCTTGGGTCGCTCGTTTTTGGGCGCGGCTTTGCCCGCGGCCTATTTTTGGCACACGGAGGGTCCTCGCAAAGTCTCGGCCCATTCCGAGTCCGGCGGACGAAGTTCGCCAGCCCCACGCCGCCCCAAGGCTATAGCACACCCGTTTTTGGGGCATTTTTTCCGCTGGACGAACTTGGGGCCCCGGCCTTCGGTCGCTCGTTTTTGGGCGCGGCTTTCCCTGCGGCCTATTTTTGGCACACGGAGGGGCCTCGCAAAGTCTCGGCCCATTCCGAGTCCGGCAGACGAAGTTCGCCAGCCCCACGCCCCAAGGCTATAGCACACCCGTTTTTGGGGCATTTTTTCCGCTGGACGAACTTGGGGCCCCGGCCTTCGGTCGCTCCTTTTTGGGCGCGGCTGTGCCCGCGGCCTATTTTTGGCACACGGAGGGGCCTCGCAAAGTCTCGGCCCATTCCGAGTCCGGCGGACGAAGTTCGCCAGCCCCACGCCCCAAGACTATAGCACACCCGTTTTTGGGGCATTTTTCCGCTGGACGAACTTGGGGCCCCGGCCTTCGGTCGCTCGTTTTTGGGCGCGGCTGTGCCCGCGGCCTATTTTTGGCACACGGAGGGGCCTCGCAAAGTCTAGGCCCATTCCGAGTCCGGCGGACGAAGTTCGCCAGCCCCATGCCCCAAGGCTATAGCACACCCGTTTTTGGGGCATTTTTCCGCTGGACGAACTTGGGGCCCCGGCCTTCGGTCGCTCGTTTTTGGGCGCGGCTGTGCCCGCGGCCTATTTTTGGCACACGGAGGGGCCTCGCAAAGTCTCGGCCCATTCCGAGTCCGGCGGACGAAGTTCGCCAGCCCCACGCCCCAAGGCTATAGCACACCCGTTTTTGGGGCATTTTTCCGCTGGACGAACTTGGGGCCCCGGCCTTCGGTCGCTCGTTTTTGGGCGCGGCTGTGCCCGCAGCCTATTTTTGGCACACGGAGGGGCCTCGCAAAGTCTCGGCCCATTCCGAGTCCGGCGGACGAAGTTCGCCAGCCCCACGCCCCAAGGCTATAGCACACCCGTTTTTGGGGCATTTTTTTGCGCTGGACGAACTTGGGGCCCCGGCCTTCGGTCGCTCGTTTTTGGGCGCGGCTGTGCCTGCGGCCGATTTTGGGCACACGGAGGGGCCTTGTAAAGTCTCGGCCCATTCCGAGTCCGGCAGACGAAGTTCGCCAGCCCCACGCCCCAAGGCTATAGCACACCCCGTTTTTGGGGCATTTTTCCGCTGGACGAACTTGGGGCCCCCGGCCTTCGATCGCTCGTTTTTGGGCGCGGCTGTGCCCGCGGCCTATTTTTGGCACACCGAGGGGCCTCGCAAAGTCTCGGCCCATTCCGAGTCCGGCGGACGAAGTTCGCCAGCCCCACGCCCCAAGGCTATAGCACACCCGTTTTTGGGGCATTTTTCCGCTGGACGAACTTGGGGCCCCGGCCTTCGGTCGCTCGTTTTTGGGCGCGGCTTTGCCCGCGGCCTATTTTTGGCACACGGAGGGGCCTCGCAAAGGCTCGGCCCAATCCGAGTCCGGCGGACGAAGTTCGCCAGCCCCACGCCCCAAGGCTATAGCACACCCGTTTTTGGGGCATTTTTCCGCTGGACGAACTTGGGGCCCCGGCCTTCGGTCGCTCGTTTTTGGGCGCGGCTTTGCCCGCGGCCTATTTTTGGCACACGGAGGGTCCTCGCAAAGTCTCGGCCCATTTCGAGTCCGGCGGACGAAGTTCGCCAGCCCCACGCCGTCCCAAGGCTATAGCACACCCGTTTTTGGGGCATTTTTCCGCTGGACGAACTTGGGGCCCCGGCCTTCGGTCGCTCGTTTTTGGGCGCGGCTGTGCCCGCGGCCTATTTTTGGCACACGGAGGGGCCTCGCAAAGTCTCGGCCCATTCCGAGTCCGGCGGATGAAGTTCGCCAGCCCCACACCCCAAGGCTATAGCACACCCGTTTTTGGGGCATTTTTCCGCTGGACGAACTTGGGGCCCCGGCCTTCGGTCGCTCGTTTTTGGGCGCGGCCGTGCCCGCGGCCTATTTTTGGCACACGGAGGGGCCTCGCAAAGTCTCGGCCCATTCCGAGTCCGGCGGACGAAGTTCGCCAGCCCCACGCCCCAAGGCTATAGCACACCCGTTTTTGGGGCATTTTTCCGCTGGACGAACTTGGGGCCCCGGCCTTCGGTCGCTCGTTTTTGGGCGCGGCTGTGCCCGCGGCCTATTTTTGGCACACGGAGGGGCCTCGCAAAGTCTCGGCCCATTCCGAGTCTGGCGGACGAAGTTCGCCAGCCCCACGCCCCAAGGCTATAGCACACCCGTTTTTGGGGCATTTTTCCGCTGGACGAACTTGGGGCCCCGGCCTTCAGTCGCTCGTTTTTGGGCGCGGCTTTGCCCGCGGCCTATTTTTGGCACACGGAGGGGCCTCGCAAAGTCTCGGCTCATTCCGAGTCCGGCGGACGAAGTTCGCGAGCCCCACGCCCCAAGGCTATAGCACACCCGTTTTTGGGGCATTTTTCCGCTGGACGAACTTGGGGCCCCGGCCTTCGGTCGCTCGTTTTTGGGCGCGGCTTTGCCCGCGGCCTATTTTTGGAACACGGAGGGGCCTCGCAAAGTCTCGGCCCATTCCGAGTCCGGCGGACGAAGTTCGCCAGCCCCACGCCCCAAGGCTATAGCACACCCGTTTTTGGGGCATTTTTTCCGCTGGACGAACTTGGGGCCCCGGCCTTCGGTCGCTCGTTTTTGGGCGCGGCTGTGCCCGCGGCCTATTTTTGGCACACGGAAGGGCCTAGCAAAGTCTCGGCCCATTCCGAGTCCGGCGGACGAAGTTCGCCAGCCCCACGCCCCAAGGCTATAGCACACCCGTTTTTGGGGCATTTTTCCGCTGGACGAACTTGGGGCCCCGGCCTTCGGTCGCTCGTTTTTGGGTGCGGCTGTGCCCACGGCCTATTTTTGGCACACGGAGGGGCCCCGCAAAGTATCGGCCCATTCCGAGTCCGGCGGACGAAGTTCGCCAGCCCCACGCCCCAAGGCTATAGCACACCCGTTTTTGGGGCATTTTTCCGCTGGACGAACTTGGGGCCCCGGCCTTCGGTCGCTCGTTTTTGGGCGCGGCTGTGCCCGCGGCCTATTTTTGGCACACGGAGGGGCCTCGCAAAGTCTCGGCCCATTCCGAGTCCGGCGGACGAAGTTCGCCAGCCCCACGCCCCAAGGCTATAGCACACCCGTTTTTGGGGCATTTTTCCGCTGGACGAACTTGGGGCCCCGGCCTTCGGTCGCTCGTTTTTGGGCGCAGCTGTGCCCGCGGCCTATTTTTGGCACATGGAGGGGCCTCGGAAAGTCTCGGCCCATTCCGAGTCCGGCGGACGAAGTTCGCCAGCCCCACGCCCCAAGGCTATAGCACACCCGTTTTTGGGGCATTTTTCCGCTGGACGAACTTGGGGCCCCGGCCTTCGGTCGCTCGTTTTTGGGCGCGGCTTTGCCCGCGGCCTATTTTTGGCACACGGAGGGTCCTCGCAAAGTCTCGGCCCATTCCGAGTCCGGCGGACGAAGTTCGCCAGCCCCACGCCGCCCAAAGGCTATAGCACACCCGTTTTTGGGGCATTTTCCCGCTGGACGAACTTGGGGCCCCGGCCTTCGGTCGCTCGTTTTTGGGCGCGGCTGTGCCCGCGGCCTATTTTTGGCACACGGAGGGGCCTCGCAAAGTCTCGGCCCATTCCGAGTCCGGCGGACGAAGTTCGCCGGCCCCACGCCCCAAGGCTATAGCACACCCGTTTTTGGGGCATTTTTCCGCTGGACGAACTTGGTGCCCCGGCCTTCGGTCGCTCGTTTTTGGGCGCGGCTTTCTCCGCTGCCTATTTTTGGCACACGGAGGGGCCTCGCAAAGTCTCGGCCCATTCCGAGTCCGGCGGACGAAGTTCGCCAGCCCCACGCCCCAAGGCTATAGCACACCCGTTTTTGGGGCATTTTTCCGCTGGACGAACTTGGGGCCCCGGCCTTCGGTCGCTCGTTTTTGGGCGCGGCTTTGCCCGCGGCCTATTTTTGGCACACGGAGGGGCCTCGCAAAGTCTCGGCCCATTCCGAGTCCGGCGGACGAAGTTCGCCAGCCCCACGCCCCAAGGCTATAGCACACCCGTTTTTGGGGCATTTTTCCGCTGGACGAACTTGGGGCCCCGGCCTTCGGTCGCTCGTTTTTGGGCGCGGTTGTGCCCGCGGCCTATTTTTGGCACACGGAGGGGCCTCGCAAAGTCTCGACCCATTCTGAGTCCGGCGGACGAAGTTCGCCAACCCCACGCCCCAAGGCTATAGCACACCCGTTTTTGGGGCATTTTTCCGCTGGACGAAATTGGGGCCCCGGCCTTGGGTCGCTCGTTTTTGGGCGCGGCTGTGCCCGCGGCCTATTTTTGGCACACGGAGGGGCCTCGCAAAGTCTCGGCCCATTCCGAGTCCGGCGGACGAAGTTCGCCAGCCCCACGCCCCAAGGCTATAGCACACCCGTTTTTGGGGCATTTTTCCGCTGGACGAACTTGGGGCCCCGGCCTTCGGTCGCTCGTTTTTGGGCGCGGCTTTGCCCGCGGCCTATTTTTGGCACACGGAGGGGCCTCGTAAAGTCTCGGCCCATTCCGAGTCCGGCGGACGAAGTTCGCCAGCCCCACGCCCCAAGGCTATAGCACACCCGTTTTTGGGGCATTTTTCCGCTGGACGAACTTGGGGCCCCGGCCTTCGGTCGCTCGTTTTTGGGCGCGGCTGTGCCTGCGGCCTATTTTTGGCACACGGAGGGGCCTCGCAAAGTCTCGGCCCATTCCGAGTCCGGCGGACGAAGTTCGCCAGCCCCACGCCCCAAGGCTATAGCACACCCGTTTTTGGGGCATTTTTCCGCTGGACGAACTTGGGGCCCCAGCCTTCGGTCGCTCGTTTTTGGGCGCGGCTTTGCCCGCGGCCTATTTTTGGCACACGGAGGGGCCTCGCAAAGTCTCGGCCCATTCCGAGTCCGGCGGACGAAGTTCGCCAGCCCCACGCCCCAAGGCTATAGCACACCCGTTTTTGGGGCATTTTTCCGCTGGACGAACTTGGGGCCCCGGCCTTCGGTCGCTCGTTTTTGGGCGCGGCTTTGCCCGCGGCCTATTTCTGGCACACGGAGGGGCCTCGCAAAGTCTCGGCCCATTCCGAGTCCGGCGGACGAAGTTCGCCAGCCCCACGCCCCAAGGCTATAGCACACCCGTTTTTGGGGCATTTTTCCGCTGGACGAACTTGGGGCCCCGGCCTTCGGTCGCTCGTTTTTGGGCGCGGCTGTGCCCGCGGCCTATTTTTGGCACACGGAGGGGCCTCGCAAAGTCTCGGCCCATTCCGAGTCCGGCGGACGAAGTTCGCCAGCCCCACGCCCCAAGGCTATAGCACACCCGTTTTTGGGGCATTTTTCCGCTGGACGAACTTGGGGCCCCGGCCTTCGGTCGCTCGTTTTTGGGCGTGGCTGTGCCCGCGGCCTATTTTTGGCACACGGAGGGGCCTCGTAAAGTCTCGGCCCATTCCGAGTCCGGCGGACGAAGTTCGCCAGCCCCACGCCCCAAGGCTATAGCACACCCGTTTTTGGGGCATTTTTCCGCTGGACGAACTTTGGGCCCCGGCCTTCGGTCGCTCGTTTTTGGGCGCGGCTGTGCCCGCGGCCTATTTTTGGCACACGGAGGGGCCTCGCAAAGTCTCGGCCCATTCCGAGTCCGGCGGACGAAGTTCGCCAGCCCCACACCCCAAGGCTATAGCACACCCGTTTTTGGGGCATTTTTCCGCTGGACGAACTTGGGGCCCCGGCCTTCGGTCGCTCGTTTTTGGGCAAGGCTTTGCCCGCGGCCTATTTTTGGCACACGGAGGGGCCCCGTAAAGTCTCGGCCCATTCCGAGTCCGGCGGACGAAGTTCGCCAGCCCCACGCCCCAAGGCTATAGCACACCCGTTTTTGGGGCATTTTTCCGCTGGACGAACTTGGGGCCCCGGCCTTCGGTCGCTCGTTTTTGGGCGCGGCTTTGCCCGCGGCCTATTTTTGGCACACGGAGGGGTCTCGCAAAGTCTCGGCCCATTCCGAGTCCGGCGGACGAAGTTCGCCAGCCCCACGCCCCAAGGCTATAGCACACCCGTTTTTGGGGCATTTTTCCGCTGGACGAACTTGGGGCCCCGGCCTTCGGTCGCTCGTTTTTGGGCGCGGCTGTGCCCGCGGCCTATTTTTGGCACACGAAGGGGCCTCGCAAAGTCTCGGCCCATTCCGAGTCCGGCGGACGAAGTTCGCCAGCCCCACGCCCCAAGGCTATAGCACACCCGTTTTTGGGGCATTTTTCCGCTGGACGGACTTGGGGTCCCGGCCTTCGGTCGCTCGATTTTGGGCGCGGCTGTGCCCGCGGCCTATTTTTGGCACACGGAGGGGCCTCGCAAAGTCTCGGCCCATTCCGAGTCCGGCGGACGAAGTTCGCCAGCCCCACGCCCCAAGGCTATAGCACACCCGTTTTTGGGGCATTTTTCCGCTGGACGAACTTGGGACCCCGGCCTTCGGTCGCTCGTTTTTGGGCGCGGCTTTGCCCGCGGCCTATTTTTGGCACATGGAGGGGCCTCATAAAGTCTCGGCCCATTCCGAGTCCGGCGGACGAAGTTCGCCAGCCCCACGCCCCAAGGCTATAGCACACCCGTTTTTGGGGCATTTTTCCGCTGGACGAACTTGGGGCCCCGGCCTTCAGTCGCTCGTTTTTGGCCGCGGCTTTTCCCGCGGCCTATTTTTGGCACACGGAGGGGCCTCGCAAAGTCTCGGCCCATTCCGAGTCCGGCGGACGAAGTTCGCCGGCCCCACGCCCCAAGGCTATAGCACACCCGTTTTTGGGGCATTTTTCCGCTGGACGAACTTGGGGCCCCGGCCTTCGGTCGCTCGTTTTTGGGCGCGGCTTTGCCCGCGGCCTATTTTTGGCACACGGAGGGGCCTCGCAAAGTCTCGGCCCATTCCGAGTCGGGCGGACGAAGTTCGCCAGCCCCACGCCCCAAGGCTATAGCACACCCGTTTTTGGGGCATTTTTCCGCTGGACGAACTTGGGGCCCCGGCCTTCGGTCGCTCGTTTTTGGGCGCGGCTGTGCCCGCGGCCTATTTTTGGCACACGGAGGGGCCTCGCAAAGTCTCGGCCCATTCCGAGTCCGGCGGACGAAGTTCGCCAGCCCCACGCCCCAAGGCTATAGCACACCCGTTTTTGGGGCATTTTTCCGCTGGACGAACTTGGGGCCCCGGCCTTCGGTCGCTCGTTTTTGGGTGCGGCTGTGCCCGCGGCCTATTTTTGGCACACGGAGGGGCCTCGCAAAGTCTCGGCCCATTCCGAGTCTGGCGGACGAAGTTCGCCAGCCCCACGCCCCAAGGCTATAGCACACCCGTTTTTGGGGCATTTTTCCGCTGGACGAACTTGGGGCCCCGGCCTTCGGTCGCTCGATTTTGGGCGCGGCTGTGCCCGCGGCCTATTTTTGGCACACGGAGGGGCCTCGCAAAGTCTCGGCCCATTCCGAGTCCGGCGGACGAAGTTCGCCAGCCCCACGCCCCAAGGCTATAGCACACCCGTTTTTCGGGCATTTTTCCGCTGGACGAACTTGGGGCCCCAGCCTTCGGTCGCTCGTTTTTGGGCGCGGCTTTGCCCGCGGCCTATTTTTGGCACACGGAGGGGCCTCATAAAGTCTCGGCCCATTCCGAGTCCGGCGGACGAAGTTCGCCAGCCCCACGCCCCAAGGCTATAGCACACCCGTTTTTGGGGCATTTTTCCGCTGGACGAACTTGGGGCCCCGGCCTTCAGTCGCTCGTTTTTGGGCGCGGCTTTGCCCGCGGCCTATTTTTGGCACACGGAGGGGCCTCGCAAAGTCTCGGCCCATTCCGAGTCCGGCGGACGAAGTTCGCCAGCCCCACGCCCCAAGGCTATAGCACACCCGTTTTTGGGGCATTTTTCCGCTGGTCGAAATTGGGGCCCCGGCCTTCGGTCGCTCATTTTTGGGCGCGGCTTTGCCCGCGGCCTATTTTTGGCACACGGAGGGGCCTCGCAAAGTCTCGGCCCATTCCAAGTCCGACGGACGAAGTTCGCCAGCCCCACGCCCCAAGGCTATAGCACACCCGTTTTTGGGGCATTTTTCCGCTGGACGAACTTGGGGCCCCGGCCTTCGGTCGCTCGTTTTTGGGCGCGGCTGTGCCCGCGGCCTATTTTTGGCACACGGAGGGGCCTCGCAAAGTCTCGGCCCATTCCGAGTCCGGCGGACGAAGTTCGCCAGCCCCACGCCCCAAGGCTATAGCACACCCGTTTTTGGAGCATTTTTCCGCTGGACGAACTTGGGGCCCCGGCTTTCGGTCGCTCGTTTTTGGGCGCGGCTGTGCCCGCGGCCTATTTTTGGCACATGGAGGGGCCTCGCAAAGTCTCGGCCCATTCCGAGTCCGGCGGACGAAGTTCGCCCGCCCCACGCCCCAAGGCTATAGCACACACGTTTTTGGGGCATTTATCCGCTGGACGAACTTGGGGCCCCGGCCTTCGGTCGCTCGTTTTTGGGCGCGGCTGTGCCCGCGGCCTATTTTTTGCACACGGAGGGGCCTCGCAAAGTCTCGGCCCATTCTGAGTCCGGCGGACGAAGTTCGCCAGCCCCACGCCCCAAGGCTATAGCACACCCGTTTTTGGGGCATTTTTCCGCTGGACGAACTTGGGGCCCCGGCCTTCAGTCGCTCGTTTTTGGGCGCGGCTTTTCCCGCGGCCTATTTTTGGCACACGGAGGGGCCTCGCAAAGTCTCGGCCCATTCCGAGTCCGTTGGACGAAGTTCGCCAGCCCCACGCCCCAAGGCTATAGCACACCCGTTTTTGGGGCATTTTTCCGCTGGACGAACTTGGGGCCCCGGCCTTCGGTCGCTCGTTTTTGGGCGCGGCTTTGCCCGCGGCCTATTTTTGGCACACGGAGGGGCCTCACAAAGTCTCGGCCCATTCCGAGTCCGGCGGATGAAGTTCGCCAGCCCCACGCCCCAAGGCTATAGCACACCCGTTTTTGGGGCATTTTTCCGCTGGACGAACTTGGGGCCCCGGCCTTCGGTCGCTCGTTTTTGGGCGCGGCTGTGCCCGCGGCCTATTTTTGGCACACGGAGGGGCCTCGTAAAGTCTCGGCCCATTCCGAGTCCGGCGGACGAAGTTCGCCAGCCCCACGCCCCAAGGCTATAGCACACCCGTTTTTGGGGCATTTTTCCGCTGGACGAACTTGGGGCCCCGGCCTTCGGTCGCTCGTTTTTGGGCGCGGCTGTGCCCGCGGCCTATTTTTGGCACACGGAGGGGCCTCGCAAAGTCTCGGCCCATTCCGAGTCTGGCGGACGAAGTTCGCCAGCCCCACGCCCCAAGGCTATAGCACACCCGTTTTTGGGGCATTTTTCCGCTGGACGAACTTGGGGCCCCGGCCTTCGGTCGCTCGATTTTGGGCGCGGCTGTGCCCGCGGCCTATTTTTGGCACACGGAGGGGCCTCGCAAAGTCTCGGCCCATTCCGAGTCCGGCGGACGAAGTTCGCCAGCCCCACGCCCCAAGGCTATAGCACACCCGTTTTTGGGGCATTTTTCCGCTGGACGAACTTGGGGCCCCGGCCTTCGGTTGCTCGTTTTTGGGCGCGGCTTTGCCCGCGGCCTATTTTTGGCACACGGAGGGGCCTCATAAAGTCTCGGCCCATTCCGAGTCCGGCGGACGAAGTTCGCCAGCCCCACGCCCCAAGGCTATAGCACACCCGTTTTTGGGGCATTTTTCCGCTGGACGAACTTGGGGCCCCGGCCTTCAGTCGCTCGTTTTTGGGCGCGGCTTTGCCCGCGGCCTATTTTTGGCACACGGAGGGGCCTCGCAAAGTCTCGGCCCATTCCGAGTCCGGCGGACGAAGTTCGCCAGCCCCACGCCCCAAGGCTATAGCACACCCGTTTTTGGGGCATTTTTCCGCTGGATGAAGTTGGGGCCCCGGCCTTCGGTCGCTCATTTTTGGGCGCGGCTTTGCCCGCGGCCTATTTTTGGCACACGGAGGGGCCTCGCAAAGTCTCGACCCATTCCGAGTCCGGCGGACGAATTTCGCCAGCCCCACGCCCCAAGGCTATAGCACACCCGTTTTTGGGGCATTTTTCCGCTGGACGAACTTGGGGCCCCGGCCTTCGGTCGCTCGTTTTTGGGCGCGGCTGTGCCCGCGGCCTATTTTTGGCACACGGAGGGGCCTCGCAAAGTCTCGGCCCATTCCGAGTCCGGCGGACGAAGTTCGCCAGCCCCACGCCCCAAGGCTATAGCACACCCGTTTTTGGGGCATTTTTCCGCTGGACGAACTTGGGGCCCCGGCCTTCGGTCGCTCGTTTTTGGGCGCGGCTGTGCCCGCGGCCTATTTTTGGCACATGGAGGGGCCTCGCAAAGTCTCGGCCCATTCCGAGTCCGGCGGACGAAGTTCGCCAGCCCCACGCCCCAAGGCTATAGCACACCCGTTTTTGGGGCATTTTTCCGCTGGACGAACTTGGGGCCCCGGCCTTCGGTCGCTCGTTTTTGGGCGCGGCTGTGCCCGCGGCCTATTTTTGGCACACGGAGGGGCCTCGCAAAGTCTCTTCCCATTCTGAGTCCGGCGGACGAAGTTCGCCAGCCCCATGCCCCATGGCTATAGCACACCCGTTTTTGGGGCATTTTTCCGCTGGACGAACTTGGGGCCCCGGCCTTCGGTCGCTCGTTTTTGGGCGCGGCTTTGCCCGCGGCCTATTTTTGGCACACGGAGGGGCCTCGCAAAGTCTCGGCCCATTCCGAGTCCGGCGGACGAAGTTCGCCAGCCCCACGCCCCAAGGCTATAGCACACCCGTTTTTGGGGCATTTTTCCGCTGGACGAACTTGGGGCCCCGGCCTTCGGTCGCTCGATTTTGGGCGCGGCTGTGCCCGCGGCATATTTTTGGCACACGGAGGGGCCTCGCAAAGTCTCGCCCCATTCCGAGTCCGGCGGACGAAGTTCGCCAGCCCCACGCCCCAAGGCTATGGCACACCCGTTTTTGGGGCATTTTTCCGCTGGACGAACTTGGGGCCCCGGCCTTCAGTCGCTCGTTTTTGGGCGCGGCTTTGCCCGCGGCCTATTTTTGGCACACGGAGGGGCCTCGCAAAGTCTCGGCCCATTCCGAGTCCGGCGGACGAAGTTCGCCAGCCCCACGCCCCAAGGCTATAGCACACCCGTTTTTGGGGCATTTTTCCGCTGGACGAACTTGGGGCCCCGGCCTTCGGTCGCTCGTTTTTGGGCGCGGCTTTGCCCGCGGCCTATTTTTGGCACACGGAGGGGCCTCGTAAAGTCTCGGCCCATTCCGAGTCCGGCGGACGAAGTTCGCCAGCCCCACGCCCCAAGGCTATCGCACACCCGTTTTTGGGGCATTTTTCCGCTGGACGAACTTGGGGCCCCGGCCTTCGGTCCCTCGTTTTTGGGCGCGGCTTTGCCCGCGGCCTATTTTTGGCACACGGAGGGGCCTCGCAAAGTATCGGCCCATTCCGAGTCCGGCGGACGAAGTTCGCCAGCCCCACGCCCCAAGGCTATAGCACACCCGCTTTTGGGGCATTTTTCCGCTGGACGAACTTGGGGCCCCGGCCTTCGGTCGCTCGTTTTTGGGCGCGGCTGTGCCCGCGGCCTATTTTTGGCACACGGAGGGGCCGAGACTTTGCGAGGCCCATTCCGAGTCCGGCGGACGAAGTTCGCCAGCCCCACGCCCCAAGACTATAGCACACCCGTTTTTGGGGCATTTTTCCGCTGGACGAACTTGGGGCCCCGGCCTTCGGTCGGTCGTTTTTGGGCGCGGCTGTGCCCGCAGCCTATTTTTGGCACATGGAGGGGCTTCGCAAAGTCTCGGCCCATTCCGAGTCCGGCGGACGAAGTTCGCCAGCCCCACGCCCCAAGGCTATAGCACACCCGTTTTTGGGGCATTTTTCCGCTGGACGAACTTGGGGCCCCAGCCTTCGGTCGCTCGTTTTTGGGCGCGGCTTTGCCCGCGGCCTATTTTTGGCACACGGAGGGGCCTCGCAAAGTCTCGGCCCATTCCGAGTCCGGCGGACGAAGTTCGCCGGCCCCACGCCCCAAGGCTATAGCACACCCGTTTTTGGGGCATTTTTCCGCTGGACGAACTTGGGGCCCCGGCCTTCAGTCGCTCGTTTTTGGGCGCGGCTTTGCCCGCGGCCTATTTTTGGCACACGGAGGGGCCTCGCAAAGTCTCGGCCCATTCCGAGTCCGGCGGACGAAGTTCGCCAGCCCCACGCCCCAAGGCTATAGCACACCCGTTTTTGGGGCATTTTTCCGCTGGACGAACTTGGGGCCCCGGCCTTCGGTCGCTCGTTTTTGGGCGCGGCTTTGCCCGCGGCCTATTTTTGGCACACGGAGGGGCCTCGCAAAGTCTCGGCCCTTTCCGAGTCCGGCGGACGAAGTTCGCCAGCCCCACGCCCCAAGGCTATAGCACACCCGTTTTTGGGGCATTTTTCCGCTGGACGAACTTGGGGCCCCGGCCTTCGGTCGCTCGTTTTTGGGCGCGGCTGTGCCCGCGGCCTATTTTTGGCACACGGAGGGGCCTCGCAAAGTCTCGGCCCATTCCGAGTCCGGCGGACGAAGTTCGCCAGCCCCACGCCCCAAGGCTATAGCACACCCGTTTTTGGGGCATTTTTCCGCTGGACGAACTTGGGGCCCCGGCCTTCGCTCGCTCGTTTGTGGGCGGGGTTGTGCCCGCGGCCTATTTTTGGCACACGGAGGGGCCTCGCAAAGTCTCGGCCCATTCCGAGTCCGGCGGACGAAGTTCGCCAGCCCCACGCCCCAAGGCTATAGCACACCCGTTTTTGGGGCATTTTTCCGCTGGACGAACTTGGGGCCCCGGCCTTCGGTCGCTCATTTTTGGGCGCGGCTGTGCCCGCGGCCTATTTTTGGCACACGGAGGGGCCTCGCAAAGTCTCGGCCCATTCCGAGTCCGGCGGACGAAGTTCGCCAGCCCCACGCCCCAAGGCTATCGCACACCCGTTTTTGGGGCATTTTTCCGCTGGACGAACTTGGGGCCCCGGCCTTCGGTCGCTCGTTTTTGGGCGCGGCTGTGCCCGCGGCCTATTTTTGGCACACGGAGGGGCCACGCAAAGTCTCGGCCCATTCCGAGTCCGGCGGACGAAGTTCGCCAGCCCCACGCCCCAAGGCTATAGCACACCCGTTTTTGGGGCATTTTTCCGCTGGACGAACTTGGGGCCCCGGCCTTCGGTCGCTCGTTTTTGGGCGCGGCTTTGCCCGCGGCCTATTTTTGGCACACGGAGGGGCCTCGCAAAGTCTCGGCCCATTCCGAGTCCGGCGGACGAAGTTCGCCAGCCCCACGCCCCAAGGCTATAGCACACCCGTTTTTGGGGCATTTTTCCGCTGGACGAACTTGGGGCCCCGGCCTTCGGTCGCTCGTTTTTGGGCGCGGCTGTGCCCGCGGCCTATTTTTGGCACACGGAGGGGCCTCGCAAAGTCTCGGCCCATTCCGAGTCCGGAGGACGAAGTTCGCCAGCCCCACGCCCCAAGGCTATAGCACACCCGTTTTTGGGGCATTTTTCCGCTGGACGAACTTGGGGCCCCGGCCTTCGGTCACTTGTTTTTGGGCGCGGCTGTGCCCGCGGCCTATTTTTGGCACACGGAGGGGCCTCGCAAAGTCTCAGCCCATTCCGAGTCCAGCGGACGAAGTTCGCCAGCCCCACGCCCCAAGGCTATAGCACACCCGTTTTTGGGGCATTTTTCCGCTGGACGAACTTGGGGCCCCGGCCTTCGGTCGCTCGTTTTTGGGCGCGGCTGTGCCCGCGGCCTATTTTTGGCACCGGGAGGGCCTCGCAAAGTCTCGGCCCATTCCGAGTCCGGCGGACGAAGTTCGCCAGCCCCACGCCCCAAGGCTATAGCACACCCGTTTTTGGGGCATTTTTCCGCTGGACGAACTTGGGGCCCCGGCCTTCGATCGCTTGTTTTTGGGCGCGGCTGTGTCCGTGGCCTATTTTTGGCACACGGAGGGGCCTCGCAAAGTCTCGGCCCATTCCGAGTCCGGCGGACGAAGTTCGCCAGCCCCACGCCCCAAGGCTATAGCACACCCGTTTTTGGGGCATTTTTCCGCTGGACGAACTTGGGGCCCCGGCCTTCGGTCGCTCGTTTTTGGGCGCGGCTTTGCCCGCGGCCTATTTTTGGCACACAGAGGGGCCTCGCAAAGTCTCGGCCCATTCCGAGTCCGGCGGACGAAGTTCGCCAGCCCCACGCCCCAAGGCTATAGCACACCCGTTTTTGGGGCATTTTTCCGCTGGACGAACTTGGGGCCCCGGCCTTCGGTCACTTGTTTTTGGGCGCGGCTGTGCCCGCGGCCTATTTTTGGCACACGGAGGGGCCTCGCAAAGTCTCAGCCCATTCCGAGTCCAGCGGACGAAGTTCGCCAGCCCCACGCCCCAAGGCTATAGCACACCCGTTTTTGGGGCATTTTTCCGCTGGACGAACTTGGGGCCCCGGCCTTCGATCGCTTGTTTTTGGGCGCGGCTGTGTCCGTGGCCTATTTTTGGCACACGGAGGGGCCTCGCAAAGTCTCGGCCCATTCCGAGTCCGGCGGACGAAGTTCGCCAGCCCCACGCCCCAAGGCTATAGCACACCCGTTTTTGGGGCATTTTTCCGCTGGACGAACTTGGGGCCCCGGCCTTCGGTCGCTCGTTTTTGGGCGCGGCTTTGCCCGCGGCCTATTTTTGGCACACAGAGGGGCCTCGCAAAGTCTCGGCCCATTCCGAGTCCGGCGGACGAAGTTCGCCAGCCCCACGCCCCAAGGCTATAGCACACCCGTTTTTGGGGCATTTTTCCGCTGGACGAACTTGGGGCCCCGGCCTTCGGTCGCTCGTTTTTGGGCGCGGCTTTGCCCGCGGCCTATTTTTGGCACACGGAGGGGCCTCGCAAAGTCTCGGCACATTCCGAGTCCGGCGGACGAAGTGCGCCAGCCCCACGCCCCAAGGCTATAGCACACCCATTTTTGGGGCATTTTTCTGCTGGACGAACTTGGGGCCCCGGCCTTCGGTCGCTCGTTTTTGGGCGCGGCTTTGTCCGCGGCCTATTTTTGACACACGGAGGGGCCTCGCAAAGTCTCGGCCCATTCCGAGTCCGGCGGACGAAGTTCGCCAGCCCCACGCCCCAAGGCTATAGCACACCCGTTTTTGGGGCATTTTTCCGCTGGACGAACTTGGGGCCCCGGCCTTCGGTCGCTCGTTTTTGGGCGCGGCTGTGCCCGCGGCCTATTTTTGGCACCGGGAGGGCCTCGCAAAGTCTCGGCCCATTCCGAGTCCGGCGGACGAAGTTCGCCAGCCCCACGCCCCAAGGCTATAGCACACCCGTTTTTGGGGCATTTTTCCGCTGGACGAACTTGGGGCCCCGGCCTTCGGTCGCTCGTTTTTGGGCGCGGCTGTGCCCGCGGCCTATCTTTGGCACACGGAGGGGCCTCGCAAAGTCTCGGCCCATTCCGAGTCCGGCGGACGAAGTTCGCCAGCCCCACGCCCCAAGGCTATAGCACACCCGTTTTTGGGGCATTTTTCCGCTGGACGAACTTGGGGCCCCGGCCTTCGGTCGCTCGTTTTTGGGCGCGGCTTTGCCCGTGGCCTATTTTTGGCACACGGAGGGGCCTCGCAAAGTCTCGGCCCATTCCGAGTCCGGCGGACGAAGTTCGCCAGCCCCACGCCCCAAGGCTATAGCACACCCGTTTTTGGGGCATTTTTCCGCTGGACGAACTTGGGGCCCCAGCCTTCGGTCGCTCGTTTTTGGTCGCGGCTTTGCCCGCGGCCTATTTTTGGCACACGGAGGGGCCTCGCAAAGTCTCGGCCCATTCCGAGTCCGGCGGACGAAGTTCGCCAGCCCCACGCCCCAAGGCTATAGCACACCCGTTTTTGGGGCATTTTTCCGCTGGACGAACTTGGGGCCCCGGCCTTCGGTCGCTCGTTTTTGGGCGCGGCTGTGCCCGCGGCCTATTTTTGGCACCCGGAGGGGCCTCGCAAAGTCTCGGCCCGTTCCGAGTCCGGCGGACGAAGTTCGCCAACCCCACGCCCCAAGGCTATAGCACACCCGTTTTTGGGGCATTTTTCCGCTGGACGAACTTGGGGCCCCGGCCTTCGGTCGCTCGTTTTTGGGCGCGGCTGTGCCCGCGGCCTATTTTTGGCACACGGAGGGGCCTCGCAAAGTTCGGCCCATTCCGAGTCCGGCGGACGAAGTTCGCCAGCCCCACGCCCCAAGGCTATAGCACACCCGTTTTTGGGGCATTTTTCCGCTGGACGAACTTGGGGCCCCGGCCTTCGGTCGCTCGTTTTTGGGCGCGGCTTTGACCGCGGCCTATTTTTGGCACACGGAGGGGTCTCGCAAAGTCTCGGCCCATTCCGAGTCCGGCGGACGAAGTTCGCCAGCCCCACGCCCCAAGGCTATAGCACACCCGTTTTTGGGGGCATTTTTCCGCTGGACGAACTTGGGGCCCCGGCCTTCGGTCGCTCGTTTTTGGGCGCGGCTGTGCCCGCGGCCTATTTTTGGCACACGGAGGGGCCTCGCAAAGTGTCGGCCCATTCCGAGTCCGGCGGACGAAGTTCGCCAGCCCCACGCCCCAAGGCTATAGCACACCCGTTTTTGGGGCATTTTTCCGCTGGACGAACTTGGGGCCCCGGCCTTCGGTCGCTCATTTTTGGGCGCGGCTTTGCCCGCGGCCTATATTTGGCACACGGAGGGGCTTCACAAAGTCTCGGCCCATTCCGAGTCTGGCGGACGAGGTTCGCCAGCCCCACGCCCCAAGGCTATAGCACACCCGTTTTTGGGGCATTTTTCCGCTGGACGAACTTGGGGCCCCGGCCTTCAGTCTCTCATTTTTGGGCGCGGCTTTGCCCGCGGCCTATTTTTGGCACACGGAGGGGCCTCGCAAAGTTTCGGCCCATTCCGAGTCCGGCGGACGAAGTTCGCCAGCCCCACGCCCCAAGGCTATAGCACACCCGTTTTTGGGGCATTTTTCCGCTGGACGAACTTGGGGCCCCGGCCTTCGGTCGCTCATTTTTGGGCGCGGCTTTGCCCGCGGCCTATTTTTGGCACCCGGAGGGGCCTCGCAAAGTCTCAGCCCATTCCGAGTCCGGCGGACGAAGTTCGCCAGCCCCACGCCCCAAGGCTATAGCACACCCGTTTTTGGGGCATTTTTCCGCTGGACGAACCTGGGGCCCCGGCCTTCGGTCCCTCGTTTTTGGGCGCGGCTGTGCCCGCGGCCTATTTTTGGCACACGGAGGGGCCTCGCAAAGTCTCGGCCCATTCCGAGTCCGGCGGACGAAGTTCGCCAGCCCCACGCCCCAAGGCTATAGCACACCCTTTTTTGGGGCATTTTTCCGCTGGACGAACTTGGGGCCCCGGCCTTCGGTCACTCGTTTTTGGGCGCGGCTGTGCCCGCGGCCTATTTTTGGCACATGGAGGGGCCTCGCAAAGTCTCGGCCCATTCCGAGTCCGGCGGACGAGGTTCGCCAGCCCCACGCCCCAAGACTATAGCACACCCGTTTTTGGGGCATTTTTCCGCTGGACGAACTTGGGGCCCCGGCCTTCGGTCGGTCATTTTTGGGCGCGGCTGTGCCCGCAGCCTATTTTTGGCACACGGAGGGGCTTTGCAAAGTCTCGGCCCATTCCGAGTCCGGCGGACGAAGTTCGCCAGCCCCACGCCCCAAGGCTATAGCACACCCGTTTTTGGGGCATTTTTCCGCTGGACGAACTTGGGGCCCCGGCCTTCGGTCGCTCGTTTTTGGGCGCGGCTTTGCCCGCGGCCTAGTTTTGGCACACGGAGGGGCCTCACAAAGTCTCGGCCCATTCCGAGTCCGGCGGACGAAGTTCGCCAGCCCCACGCCCCAAGGCTATAGCACACCCGTTTTTGGGGCATTTTTCCGCTGGACGAACTTGGGGCCCCGGCCTTCGGTCGCTCGTTTTTGGGCGCGGCTGTGCCCGCGGCCTATTTTTGGCACACGGAGGGGCCTCGCAAAGTCTCGGCCCATTCCGAGTCCGGCGGATGAAGTTCGCCAGCCCCACGCCCCAAGGCTATAGCACACCCGTTTTTGGGGCATTTTTCCGCTGGACGAACTTGGGGCCCCGGCCTTCGGTCACTCGTTTTTGGGCGCGGCTGTGCCCGCGGCCTATTTTTGGCACACGGAGGGGCCTCGCAAAGTCTCGGCCCATTCCGAGTCCGGCGGACGAAGTTCGCCAGCCCCACGCCCCAAGACTATAGCACACCCGTTTTTGGGGCATTTTTCCGCTGGACGAACTTGGGGCCCCGGCCTTCGGTCGGTCGTTTTTGGGCGCGGCTGTGCCCGCAGCCTATTTTTGGCACACGTAGGGGCTTCGCAAAGTCTCGGCCCATTCCGAGTCCGGCGGATGAAGTTCGCCAGCCCCACGCCCCAAGGCTATAGCACACCCGTTTTTGGGGCATTTTTCCGCTGGACGAACTTGGGGCCCCGGTCTTCGGTCTCTCGTTATTGGGCGCGGCTTTGCCAGCGGCCTATTTTTGGCACACGGAGGGGCCTCACAAAGTCTCGGCCCATTCCGAGTCCGGCGGACGAAGTTCGCCAGCCCCACGCCCCAAGGCTATAGCACACCCGTTTTTGGGGCATTTTTCCGCTGGACGAACTTGGGGCCCCGGCCTTCGGTCGCTCGTTTTTGGGCGCGGCTGTGCCCGCGGCCTATTTTTGGCACACGGAGGGGCCTCGCAAAGTCTCGGCCCATTCCGAGTCCGGCGGACGAAGTTCGCCAGCCCCACGCCCCAAGGCTATAGCACACCCGTTTTTGGGGCATTTTTTCGCTGGACGAACTTGGGGCCCCGGCCTTCGGTCGCTAGTTTTTGGGCGCGGCTGTGCCCGCGGCCTATTTTTGGCACACGGAGGGGCCTCGCAAAGTCTCGCCCCATTCCGAGTCCGGCGGACGAAGTTCGCCAGCCCCACGCCCCAAGGCTATAGCACACCCGTTTTTGGGGCATTTTTCCGCTGGACGAACTTGGGGCCCCGGCCTTCGGTCGCTCGTTTTTGGGCGCGGCTGTGCCCGCGGCCTATTTTTGGCACACGGAGGGGCCTCGCAAAGTCTCGGCCCATTCCGAGTCCGGCGGACGAAGTTCGCCAGCCCTACGCCCCAAGGCTATAGCACACCCGTTTTTGGGGCATTTTTTCGCTGGACGAACTTGGGGCCCCGGCCTTCGGTCGCTAGTTTTTGGGCGCGGCTGTGCCCGCGGCCTATTTTTGGCACACGGAGGGGCCTCGCAAAGTCTCGCCCCATTCCGAGTCCGGCGGACGAAGTTCGCCAGCCCCACGCCCCAAGGCTATAGCACACCCGTTTTTGGGGCATTTTTCCGCTGGACGAACTTGGGGCCCCGGCCTTCGGTCGCTCGTTTTTGGGCGCGGCTGTGCCCGCGGCCTATTTTTGGCACACGGAGGGGCCTCGCAAAGTCTCGGCCCATTCCGAGTCCGGCGGATGAAGTTCGCCAGCCCCACGCCCCAAGGCTATAGCACACCCGTTTTTGGGGCATTTTTCCGCTGGACGAACTTGGGGCCCCGGCCTTCGGTCACTCGTTTTTGGGCGCGGCTGTGCCCGCGGCCTATTTTTGGCACACGGAGGGGCCTCGCAAAGTCTCGGCCCATTCCGAGTCCGGCGGACGAAGTTCGCCAGCCCCACGCCCCAAGACTATAGCACACCCGTTTTTGGGGCATTTTTCCGCTGGACGAACTTGGGGCCCCGGCCTTCGGTCGGTCGTTTTTGGGCGCGGCTGTGCCCGCAGCCTATTTTTGGCACACGTAGGGGCTTCGCAAAGTCTCGGCCCATTCCGAGTCCGGCGGATGAAGTTCGCCAGCCCCACGCCCCAAGGCTATAGCACACCCGTTTTTGGGGCATTTTTCCGCTGGACGAACTTGGGGCCCCGGTCTTCGGTCTCTCGTTATTGGGCGCGGCTTTGCCAGCGGCCTATTTTTGGCACACGGAGGGGCCTCACAAAGTCTCGGCCCATTCCGAGTCCGGCGGACGAAGTTCGCCAGCCCCACGCCCCAAGGCTATAGCACACCCGTTTTTGGGGCATTTTTCCGCTGGACGAACTTGGGGCCCCGGCCTTCGGTCGCTCGTTTTTGGGCGCGGCTGTGCCCGCGGCCTATTTTTGGCACACGGAGGGGCCTCGCAAAGTCTCGGCCCATTCCGAGTCCGGCGGACGAAGTTCGCCAGCCCCACGCCCCAAGGCTATAGCACACCCGTTTTTGGGGCATTTTTTCGCTGGACGAACTTGGGGCCCCGGCCTTCGGTCGCTAGTTTTTGGGCGCGGCTGTGCCCGCGGCCTATTTTTGGCACACGGAGGGGCCTCGCAAAGTCTCGCCCCATTCCGAGTCCGGCGGACGAAGTTCGCCAGCCCCACGCCCCAAGGCTATAGCACACCCGTTTTTGGGGCATTTTTCCGCTGGACGAACTTGGGGCCCCGGCCTTCGGTCGCTCGTTTTTGGGCGCGGCTGTGCCCGCGGCCTATTTTTGGCACACGGAGGGGCCTCGCAAAGTCTCGCCCCATTCCGAGTCCGGCGGACGAAGTTCGCCAGCCCCACGCCCCAAGGCTATAGCACACCCGTTTTTGGGGCATTTTTCCGCTGGACGAACTTGGGGCCCCGGCCTTCGGTCGCTCGTTTTTAGGCGCGGCTTTGCCCGCGGCCTATTTTTGGCACACGGAGGGGCCTCGCAAAGTCTCGCCCCATTCCGAGTCCGGCGGACGAAGTTCGCCAGCCCACGCCCCAAGGCTATAGCACACCCGTTTTTGGGGCATTTTTCTGCTGGACGAACTTGGGGCCCCGGCCTTCGGTCGCTCGTTTTTGGGCGCGGCTGTGCCCGCGGCCTATTTTTGGCACACGGAGGGGCCTCGCAAAGTCTCGCCCCATTCCGAGTCCGGCGAACGAAGTTCGCCAGCCCCACGCCCCAAGGCTATAGCACACCCGTTTTTGGGGCATTTTTCCGCTGGACGAACTTGGGGCCCCGGCCTTCGGTCGCTCATTTTTGGGCGCGGCTGTGCCCGCGGCCTATTTTTGGCACACGGAGGGGCCTCGCAAAGTCTCGCCCCATTCCGAGTCCGGCGGACGAAGTTCGCCAGCCCCACGCCCCAAGGCTATAGCACACCCGTTTTTGGGGCATTTTTCCGCTGGACGAACTTGGGGCCCCGGCCTTCGGTCGCTCGTTTTTGGGCACGGCTGTGCCCGCGGCCTATTTTTGGCACACGGAGCGGCCTCGCAAAGTCTCGGCCCATTCTGAGTCCGGCGGACGAAGTTCGCTAGCCCCACGCCCCAAGGCTATAGCACACCCGTTTTTGGGGCATTTTTCCGCTGGACGAACTTGGGGCCGCGGCCTTCGGTCGCTCGTTTTTGGGCGCGGCTGTGCCCGCGGCCTATTTTTGGCACACGGAGGTGCCTCGCAAAGTCTCGGCCCATTCCGAGTCCGGCGGACGAAGTTCGCCAGCCCCACGCCCCAAGGCTATAGCACACCCGTTTTTGGGGCATTTTTCCGCTGGACGAACTTGGGGCCCCGGCCTTCGGTCGCTCGTTTTTGGGCGCGGCTGTGCCCGCGGCCTATTTTTGGCACACGGAGGGGCCTCGCAAAGTCTCGGCCCATTCCGAGTCCGGCGGACGAAGTTCGCCAGCCCCACGCCCCAAGGCTATAGCACACCCGTTTTTGGGGCATTTTTCCGCTGGACGAACTTGGGGCCCCGGCCTTCGGTCGCTCGTTTTTGGGCGCGGCTGTACCCGCGGCCTATTTTTGGCACACGGAGGGGCCTCGCAAAGTCTCGGCCCATTCCGAGTCCGGCGGACGAAGTTCGCCAGCCCCACGCCCCAAGGCAATAGCACACCCGTTTTTGGGGCATTTTTCCGCTGGACGAACTTGGGGCCCCGGCCTTCGGTCGCTCGTTTTTGGGCGCGGCTGTGCCCGCGACCTATTTTTGGCACACGGAGGGGCCTCGCAAAGTCTCGGCCCATTCCGAGTCCGGCGGATGAAGTTCGCCAGCCCCACGCCCCAAGGCTATAGCACACCCGTTTTTGGGGCATTTTTCCGCTGGACGAACTTGGGGCCCCGCCCTTCGGTCGCTCGTTTTTGGGCGCGGCTGTGCCCGCGGCCTATTTTTGGCACACGGAGGGGCCTCGCAAAGTCTCGCCCCATTCCGAGTCCGGCGGACGAAGTTCGCCAGCCCCACGCCCCAAGGCTATAGCACACCCGTTTTTGGGGCATTTTTCCGCTGGACGAACTTGGGGCCCCGGCCTTCGGTCGCTCGTTTTTGGACGCGGCTGTGCCCGCGGCCTATTTTTGGCACACGGAGGGGCCTCGCAAAGTCTCGCCCCATTCCGAGTCCGGCGGACGAAGTTCGCCAGCCCCACGCCCCAAGGCTATAGCACACCCGTTTTTGGGGCATTTTTCCGCTGGACGAACTTGGGGCCCCGGCCTTCGGTCGCTCGTTTTTGGGCGCGGCTGTGTCCGCATCCTACTTTTGGCACACGGAGGGGCCTCGCAAAGTCTCGGCCCATTCCGAGTCCGGCGGATGAAGTTCGCCAGCCCACGCCCCAAGGCTATAGCACACCCGTTTTTGGGGCATTTTTCCGCCGGACGAACTTGGGGCCCCGGCCTTCGGTCGCTCGTTTTTGGGCACGGCTTTGCCCACGGCCTATTTTTGGCACACGGAGGGGCCTCGCAAAGTCTCGCCCCATTCCGAGTCCGGCGGACGAAGTTCGCCAGCCCCACACCCCAAGGCTATAGCACACCCGTTTTTGGGGCATTTTTCCGCTGGACGAACTTGGGGCCCCGGCCTTCGGTCGCTCGTTTTTGGGCGCGGCTGTGCCCGCGGCCTATTTTTGGCACACGGAGGGGCCTCGCAAAGTCTCGGCCCATTCCGAGTCCGGGGGACGAAGTTCGCCAGCCCCACGCCCCAAGGCTATAGCACACCCGTTTTTGGGGCATTTTTCCGCTGGACGAACTTGGGGCCCCGGCCTTCGGTCGCTCGTTTTTGGGCGCGGCTGTGCCCACGGCCTATTTTTGGCACACGGAGGGGCCTCGCAAAGTCTCGCCCCATTCCGAGTCCGGCGGACGAAGTTCGCCAGCCCCACGCCCCAAGGCTATAGCACACCCGTTTTTGGGGCATTTTTCCGCTGGACGAACTTGGGGCCCCGGCCTTCGGTCGCTCGTTTTTGGACGCTGCTGTGCCCGCGGCCTATTTTTGGCACACGGAGGGGCCTCGCAAAGTCTCGGCCCATTCCGAGTCCGGCGGACGAAGTTCGCCAGCCCCACGCCCCAAGGCTATAGCACACCCGTTTTTGGGGCATTTTTCCGGTGGACGAACTTGGGGCCCCGGCCTTCGGTCGCTCGTTTTTGGGCGGGGCTGTGTCCGCAGCCTACTTTTGGCACACGGAGGGGCCTCGCAAAGTCTCGGCCCATTCCGAGTCCGGCGGACGAAGTTCGCCAGCCCCACGCCCCAAGGCTATAGCACACCCGTTTTTGGGGCATTTTTCCGCTGGACGAACTTGGGGCCCCGGCCTTCGGTCGCTCGTTTTTGGGCGCGGCTGTGCCCGCGGCCTATTTTTGGCACATGGAGGGGCCTCGCAAAGTCTCGGCCCATTCCGAGTCCGGCGGACGAAGTTCGCCAGCCCCACGCCCCAAGGCTATAGCACACCCGTTTTTGGGGCATTTATCCGCTGGACGAACTTGGGGCCCCGGCCTTCGGTCGCTCGTATTTGGGCGCGGCTGTGCCCGCGGCCTATTTTTTGCACACGGAGGGGCCTCGCAAAGTCTCGGCCCATTCTGAGTCCGGCGGATGAAGTTCGCCAGCCCCACGCCCCAAGGCTATAGCACACCCGTTTTTGGGGCATTTTTCCGCTGGACGAACTTGGGGCCCCGGCCTTCAGTCGCTCGTTTTTGGGCGCGGCTTTTCCCGCGGCCTATTTTTGGCACACGGAGGGGCCTCGCAAAGTCTCGGCCCATTCCGAGTCCGGTGGACGAAGTTCGCCAGCCCCACGCCCCAAGGCTATAGCACACCCGTTTTTGGGGCATTTTTCCGCTGGACGAACTTGGGGCCCCGGCCTTCGGTCGCTTGTTTTTGGGCGCGGCTTTGCCCGCGGCCTATTTTTGGCACACGGAGGGGCCTCGCAAAGTCTCGGCCCATTCCGAGTCCGGCGGATGAAGTTCGCCAGCCCCACGCCCCAAGGCTATAGCACACCCGTTTTTGGGGCATTTTTCCGCTGGACGAACTTGGGGCCCCGGCCTTCGGTCGCTCGTTTTTGGGCGCGGCTGTGCCCGCGGCCTATTTTTGGCACACGGAGGGGCCTCGCAAAGTCTCGCCCCATTCCGAGTCCGGCGGACGAAGTTCGCCAGCCCCACGCCCCAAGGCTATAGCACACCCGTTTTTGGGGCATTTTTCCGCTGGACGAACTTGGGGCCCCGGCCTTCGGTCGCTCGTTTTTGGGCACGGCTGTGCCCGCGGCCTATTTTTGGCACACGGAGGGGCCTCGCAAAGTCTCGGCCCATTCCGAGTCTGGCGGACGAAGTTCGCCAGCCCCACGCCCCAAGGCTATAGCACACCCGTTTTTGGGGCATTTTTCCGCTGGACGAACTTGGGGCCCCGGCCTTCGGTCGCTCGATTTTGGGCGCGGCTGTGCCCGCGGCCTATTTTTGGCACACGGAGGGGCCTCGCAAAGTCTCGGCCCATTCCGAGTCCGGCGGACGAAGTTCGCCAGCCCCACGCCCCAAGGCTATAGCACACCCGTTTTTGGGGCATTTTTCCGCTGGACGAACTTGGGGCCCCGGCCTTCGGTCGCTCGTTTTTGGGCGCGGCTTTGCCCGCGGCCTATTTTTGGCACACGGAGGGGCCTCATAAAGTCTCGGCCCATTCCGAGTCCGGCGGACGAAGTTCCCCAGGCCCACGGCCCAAGGCTATAGCACACCCGTTTTTGGGGCATTTTTCCGCTGGACGAACTTGGGGCCCCGGCCTTCAGTCGCTCGTTTTTGGGCGCGGCTTTGCCCGCGGCCTATTTTTGGCACACGGAGGGGCCTCGCAAAGTCTCGGCCCATTCCGAGTCCGGCGGACGAAGTTCGCCAGCCCCACGCCCCAAGGCTATAGCACACCCGTTTTTGGGGCATTTTTCCGCTGGATGAATTTGGGGCCCCGGCCTTCGGTCGCTCATTTTTGGGCGCGGCTTTGCCCGCGGCCTATTTTTGGCACACGGAGGGGCCTCGCAAAGTCTCGACCCATTCCGAGTCCGGCGGACGAAGTTCGCCTGCCCCACGCCCCAAGGCTATAGCACACCCGTTTTTGGGGCATTTTTCCGCTGGACGAACTTGGGGCCCCAGCCTTCGGCCGCTCGTTTTTGGGCGCGGCTGTGCCCGCGGCCTATTTTTGGCACACGGAGGGGCCTCGCAAAGTCTCGGCCCATTCCGAGTCCGGCGGACGAAGTTCGCCAGCCCCACGCCCCAAGGCTATAGCACACCCGTTTTTGGGGCATTTTTCCGCTGGACGAACTTGGAGCCCCGGCCTTCGGTCGCTCGTTTTTGGGCGCGGCTGTGCCCGCGGCCTATTTTTGGCACATGGAGGGGCCTCGCAAAGTCTCGGCCCATTCCGAGTCCGGCGGACGAAGTTCGCCAGCCCCACGCCCCAAGGCTATAGCACACCCGTTTTTGGGGCATTTTTCCGCTGGACGAACTTGGGGCCCCGGCCTTCGGTCGCTCGTTTTTGGGCGCGGCTGTGCCCGCGGCCTATTTTTGGCACACGGAGGGGCCTCGCAAAGTCTCTGCCCATTCTGAGTCCGGCGGACGAAGTTCGCCAGCCCCACGCCCCAAGGCTATAGCACACCCGTTTTTGGGGCATTTTTCCGCTGGACGAACTTGGGGCCCCGGCCTTCGGTCGCTCGTTTTTGGGCGCAGCTGTGCCCGCGGCCTATTTTTGGCACCCGGAGGGGCCTCGCAAAGTCTCGGCCCATTCCGAGTCCGGCGGACGAAGTTCGCCAGCCCCACGCCCCAAGGCTATAGCACACCCGTTTTTGGGGCATTTTTCCGCTGGACGAACTTGGGGCCCCGGCCTTCGGTCGCTCGTTTTTGGGCGCGGCTATGCCCGCGGCCTATTTTTGGCACACGGAGGGGCCTCGCAAAGTCTCGGCCCATTCCGAGTCCGGCGGACGAAGTTCGCCAGCCCCACGCCCCAAGGCTATAGCACACCCGTTTTTGGGGCATTTTTCCGCTGGACGAACTTGGGGCCCCGGCCTTCGGTCGCTCGTTTTTGGGCGCGGCTTTGCCCGCGGCCTATTTTTGGCACACGGAGGGGCCTCGCAAAGTCTCGGCCCATTCCGAGTCCGGCGGACGAAGTTCGCCAGCCCCACGCCCCAAGGCTATAGCACACCCGTTTTTGGGGCATTTTTCCGCTGGACGAACTTGGGGCCCCAGCCTTCGGTCGCTCGTTTTTGGTCGCGGCTTTGCCCGCGGCCTATTTTTGGCACACGGAGGGGCCTCGCAAAGTCTCGGCCCATTCCGAGTCCGGCGGACGAAGTTCGCCAGCCCCACGCCCCAAGGCTATAGCACACCCGTTTTTGGGGCATTTTTCCGCTGGACGAACTTGGGGCCCCGGCCTTCGGTCGCTCGTTTTTGGGCGCGGCTGTGCCCGCGGCCTATTTTTGTCACCCGGAGGGGCCTCGCAAAGTGTCGGCCCATTCCGAGTCCGGCGGACGAAGTTCGCCAGCCCCACGCCCCAAGGCTATAGCACACCCGTTTTTGGGGCATTTTTCCGCTGGACGAACTTGGGGCCCCGGCCTTCGGTCGCTCGTTTTTGGGCGCGGCTTTGCCCGCGGCCTATTTTTGGCACACGGAGGGGCCTCGCAAAGTCTCGGCCCATTCTGAGTCCGGCGAACGAAGTTCGCCAGCCCCACGCCCCAAGGCTATAGCACACCCGTTTTTGGGGCATTTTTCCGCTGGACGAACTTGGGGCCCCGGCCTTCGGTCGCTCGTTTTTGGGCGCGGCTGTGCCCGCGGCCTATTTTTGGCACACGGAGGGGCCTCGCAAAGTCTCGGGCCATTCCGAGTCCGGCGGACGAAGTTCGCCAGCCCCACGCCCCAAGGCTATAGCACACCCTTTTTTGGGGCATTTTTCCGCTGGACGAACTTGGGGCCCCGGCCTTCGGTCACTCGTTTTTGGGCGCGGCTGTGCCCGCGGCCTATTTTTGGCACACGGAGGGGCCTCGCGTAGTCTCGGCCCATTCCGAGTCCGGCGGACGAAGTTCGCCCGCCCCACGCCCCAAGACTATAGCACACCCGTTTTTGGGGCATTTTTCCGCTGGACGAACTTGGGGCCCCGGCCTTCGGTCGGTCGTTTTTGGGCGCGGCTGTGCCCGCAGCCTATTTTTGGCACACGGAGGGGCTTCGCAAAGTCTCGGCCCATTCCGAGTCCGGCGGACGAAGTTCGCCAGCCCCACGCCCCAAGGCTATAGCACACCCGTTTTTGGGGCATTTTTCCGCTGGACGAACTTGGGGCCCCGGCCTTCGGTCGCTCGTTTTTGGGCGCGGCTTTGCCCACGGCCTAGTTTTGGCACACGGAGGGGCCTCACAAAGTCTCGGCCCATTCCGAGTCCGGCGGACGAAGTTCGCCAGCCCCACGCCCCAAGGCTATAGCACACCCGTTTTTGGGGCATTTTTCCGCTGGACGAACTTGGGGCCCCGGCCTTCGGTCGCTCGTTTTTGGGCGCGGCTGTGCCCGCGGCCTATTTTTGGCACACGGAGGGGCCTCGCAAAGTCTCGGCCCATTCCGAGTCCGGCGGACGAAGTTCGCCAGCCCCACGCCCCAAGGCTATAGCACACCCGTTTTTGGGGCATTTTTCCGCTGGACGAACTTGGGGCCCCGGCCTTCGGTCACTCGTTTTTGGGCGCGGCTGTGCCCGCGGCCTATTTTTGGCACACGGAGGGGCCTCGCAAAGTCTCGGCCCATTCCGAGTCAGGCGGACGAAGTTCGCCAGCCCCCACGCCCCAAGACTATAGCACTCCCGTTTTTGGGGCATTTTTCCGCTGGACGAACTTGGGGCCCCGGCCTTCGGTCGGTCGTTTTTGGGCGCGGCTGTGCCCG